>CM068320.1:12526686-12596686 GCA_034766995.1 Acanthacorydalis orientalis | reverse complement strand
AAAAAACAAACTTCTTACGGAAGTCGAAATTTTCTTAAAATACCGGTGAAGTTATATAAATGAATATTTGTACCGAAAATATACAATACATAAACAATGTGAACATTTTCTCTTATTACCTTTGACTTTTTATATCCGTACTTATTTTAATTTTGTTAAATTTTAAACACATTAAAAATTAATTTGAAACACATTCAACATTTCAATGACATGCTATTTATTGAAACAAATTCTATGTAATTTAATTAATATATTAAGATAATTTAAAGAAAAGTTATTAAAAAGATTTTATCTTTTAGTGCATATATGGAAATTTGTACTTATAACTCAATAATTACCATTTAGTCCACACATAATATTATAAAAAAGTTAATATTTTAGATAAGAAATATGTTAGTTCATAGGCAACGTAAAATCACTGAAATTACTAGACCAAATTCCATCCGATATTGTTTCTAGATAGATATATGCTTAAAATTTTAAATGTTACAAAATGATTCAAGATAAATCTAAAGCTATATACATCAATCTGTGCTTTTTTGAACTTTCCTTAAAATATTACTCTAAATTAGACAAGAATTAGTAAAATGACATGAAAACTTCCAAAAGAAAAAATATTTTAGTTCTAGAAAAAATATATATGTTAAAGACGGTGTCCAGAAAAATATTTAAATTCTTTAAAATTCCATTTGATATGAAATAACTTAAGAAACACTAAACTGATTTAGATGAAATTTTCAAAAAAAAATATCAAAAATATTTTAACGTTTATATAAAAGTCGTTGTCATACAATGGGCTTGCTGCAAAACGTTATTTGGGTCAAGTCGGATAGTGCAACTAATTAAATATAAGCATAATTTGTTACTAACCAATTTAAAAATCAATTATATCATTTATAAATATTTTCATTTATTATAATTTTTGATAAGTTATAAAGGTCACAATATAATTCTAACATTGTACACAACATGCAATTTCATAAATTAATTATTTTTTTGGGCCATAATCTGTATTTTTTCTGATTAAAAATGTTCAATAAATGATTATTGATTATTTTCATTATTCCTTATGCACATTTCGAAGACTATCATCTTTAAAGAGCTAGAGTACAGAGTATAAATCGGAAAATATTTCAAGGTTTATCAAAAAACATGCTTTATTATATAGTGTACTTGTTACAAAAAGTCATTCCGAAATGTATTCATGTATCAATTATATATACTGTAAATTTTTACTCTGAAGACGATGGTATTGTTATCGAAATTTACTCAGAATAACAGTCAAAAATAATCAATAATCGTTTATTGAATATTTTTGATTAGAAAAAAAGACTGTTGTTCGTGAGAGGAGAAAATATTTTGTGTAAATTATAAAATCCTTAAATTAAAAATATTCAAACAGTCTAATTATATGTTATTTCTGTGTTATCCTTATTAATTAAAATATTTTTAATGAAAAATAATAATTATTTTATATTGAAATATCGGTTTTTCATTTTTTTTACATGCAACTATTTTACTCAAAAATATCATTTAATGAAAATATACATATCATTATTTTAAATAATTTTAATACATATGTTTTCTCTTTTGGCATTATTTAATTCATTCATTTATTTGAAAAATTGTTAAACAATAATAAAAATAAGTTTTCAATTCACTATGCAAAACACTCGTTAACTTGAACAAAAAATAAAGAATAAAAAATAAAAAGAAAAAATAATGTTGTAATTTTAAATGAATTACGCAATCATTTTCAAGAATTAAACTTATTACTTCTTAGCGAGAATTGAACTAATGATACCTATAAGAATTATCGTATATTGAGACAAAGAAATATCAGAGACCCAATTAGCATTCATTTGTATTCTCTACGATTTTTATTTCGTTTGAAAAACGCAATGTAATGCTGTGAACAGAATTCAAGAATTTTAACTTTTTACAACAATGCGGATTTTTTCCAATGATACTAAAATGTGTATTCTAGTATCTTGGGTATGTAAAATAATTGGAATATTATATAAATACAAGTACGTATACGGTAATTTTATTGTTCATTTAGCAATAAAAATATTTATATTTGAATAAAATTGTTCAAAGAGAATAATTATTCATTCTCTTTAAAGTACCATTATATTTTCTGGTATAACAATCATACATTTTAGTAAGATATGTTTTGATAAATTTTCATTTATTCGTACTACTACGTTATTCAGCAGATAATATTTCTGAAGATAATGTTGTACTTTTTACACATGTCTTACAATATATAAAGATATTTAAATTATACGTGAGAATTTTACTTATGTTAACTTTATTTTTTTATTTAGTTACGCTAAAAGTTTGCTTTATATCAAATATTTATCAAAATATTTCATTTAAGTGTTTCTTCCTGTGATTGTAATTTGCATAACACAACGTAGCGTCGGATTTCCTAGAACTGAAGTAAAAATCACCATAAATTGAAACAACTTGCCTGGAAATTTCTTACTTATCTTAATTAATTAAACATTATTTACCCTCATTATTATTTATTCTGAAAAAACAGTTTAATGGTAAAAAAAGAATTCATTTCAGTTAAAATTTAAAATTTAAAGTTAAAATTTATATCAGTGGGTTTTTTTAACATTCCGGTTAATTATTATCACAATTATATTCATAAGCTTAAAAAAGCAAGGAATAGGATTTTAAATGGAAAAAAGAAAACTGAAACTTAGATATCAGATTAGTTAGAAAGAGATTTTTTCTATTTATTTTTGTTTTTAACATACATGTTAAATTGTTTACCACACATTATATATATATATATATATATATATATATATATATATATATATATATATAGTACGGTTTGAAAGTTCCTGATCTGGTATATTTGTGTCCCGAAATATTCAAAATGTTTACCGATTTTCCATTGTTCTATACTAAATGAAAGTTTATATCGTATTTTAGAAGTTGTTTATGCCGTCAATTTTAAATTCACACTCCTCAAGGCAAATTTAAATCGATACGTTTAAGAAAATAAGAACAACAGATATAAAACAATGATTCAGTATTTAAAAAAAATCAAAGAAGAATGGATTCAATTTATTAGGTTAGTACACAAATAATTGCGGTTTTTACTTATCGAGTTTAAAGACTCATATACTAGTTAAGAATTACATTTATTAATCAAAATAAAGACCATTGGCCTGCACAAATTTTCCCAACGGGAAACCAGTTTGTTTATTCCTATAAGATAGAATTCTGTAGTCCTTGAATTAATGAATTCATCGAAAGCGCTTTGAGCTGATGCTTTATCTTTGAGAACATTCTCTCGTAGGAAATTACTCGAAAGTTTAAAAAAATGGTAATCTCTCGGAGACAGGTCCGGAGAATAAGGTGGGTGAGGTAATATTTCATAACCCAGTTCATTTAATTTTTTTAAAGTCATTTGTGATACGTGTGGTCGGAAGTTGTCGTGAATAAGAATTGATCTTCTTCGATTGACTAATCCTAGCCGTAAACAATGGAACTTCTCAAGAATTTTCTCAATTTCCTAATAATAATTTTCTGCTGTTATTGTTTCATCAGGATTTCAGAAGTTGTAGTGAAGATGCCACTTATCGACCACAACACACTGATTATAATATTTTTTTTCATGAAGCTGTTTAGCTTCGGTTTAGGAAATTATCTTGGTACTTCTCCTCGGTCTATCTACTGCGATGATCATTTTCGATTGTTATAGAGAATCCACTGTTCATTCTATTTCAATCAGCATCCATTTACCCTGCTTTTTTGTTTTTCCAATCAATCTCAAATATCAAACGGCTGAATGATCAACATTGAGTTCTTCTGCCACCTCACGAGTTGTTTTACGTTGGTCCACTTCAATAATGGTTCTTAAATTATTATTGTCTATAGCTGAAGGACGTCCACGATCGTCCTCATCATCAAACCTTCCATAACGAAATGTTTGGAACCAATTTTGAGCTCTACTTTCACTAATGGACTGATGAATAAAAACTAATTTAATATTTCAAACAGTTTCTGTTGCTTTAGGTCTCAATTAAAACTCATACAACAAAATCGCGCGAATTTACTTTTTTCCATTATCAATTTAAAAGGTTATATCCAACAATACTGCAGATTGAAAAAAAACAAACAATCTGAAATCAATAGTGCTAATTTCATTGTTAAAAATGATGTATCACTTGATTATAATAAAAGATAACAGTGAGTAGAAAAATCGGTGTCAAACATAAAAAATAAAAACCGTGATTATTTTTGCATCAACCTATTATAATGACTACACAACTATATATTTATTAACAAAATAACAACTATATATAGTTATTTTGTTAGGAAGGTGAATCAGTTAACGATAACTATTTAAAGAACGTCCAATTAGAGCAATCACGCAAAAATATGTCAGAATATCGAATTGGAAAAAAATTACTGAATAATAATAGATAAAAATCAAAACAAATTACATAAATAATCGAAAGTTCTACGATTTTTGTGGCATTTATTAAGGGCATGTAAGAATATTAGAAATTAATGTGTGATAGGTACTTAAAATTTTATATCCAGTTTAAAAATGCCAAAGTATGAAATTCTGTAATGACTTTTTGAAGATTTGTAGTAACGAGACAATAGGTGTGATCTAGTCTTTTATGATAAGTAATGAAACTTTGGTTGTCTGTAAAATACTAGATAATAAAGATATTCCACGGGATTGTATAAAAAGAAGAACAACCGTCTAAAAAGACGAAGATTACTTAAAAAACACAAAGATGATTGTTTCTTAATTTAAAAAAAAAATGTCACAATCATTTTAATAAACTTCAAAAAGCGCAACAATTATATACATGTGATAAATTATTATGATCTTCGCGAGTTATTCTAACTAATGCAGAAAACTTTTATGGAAAAAACACAGAAGTCAATTCTTTGCACAATATTTTTTTTGATTCACGTTAATACCATAATAAATGTTACTATTTTCGAATATTACTCGACAGAGACTGAATATTCACTTTGAAGCCTATATTTTTTAACCTGTAATTTTTACTCTATATTTTCTAAATTGAAAGGTGATCTTAAAAAGAGAGAAGAAGAAAATGTTCAAGAAGTACAAAGAAGTGCACCAAACTATTTTTGATCTTTTTGAAAGTGTTCTATAATTATACTGAAGAACTTATTAAAACATATGAAAAATCCACTCAAATAAAGGAAAAGCATATTATTTTTTTTGTTTAAACATGTCGGGTATTTTAAACCACATTACATATATATATATATATATATATATATATATACATATATATATATTTATATATATATATATATATATATATGTGTGTGTATACATGTGTGTATATATACATGTGTGTATATATACATGTGTGTGTGTGTGTGTGGCTATGTACATATATTTTACGTATATGTCTATCGTATATCACTTTATCAATATTACTTTTTCAAAAGTTATTTCAAATTATTATAGCTATTAGAAGACTAAATCCGCTTAAATACAACAGATAAAATACAAAAAAAAAACTCAATTAAATTCACTGCGTTGCTGGGAAATGCAATATTCTCTGGAGTTTCTCTCTGTATTGTACAATTTTTTACGTATTTTCATTGATTTCTTTTTGTCATTTTACTTTTTTTTACTCTATTTTACGTTTAACACACCACTATGTACGTAACAAAACAATATATATATATATATATATATATATATATATATATATATATGAATATAATAAAATTTAATTTAATAGCATGTTATATTTCTATTATTCACGACTGTCATTTACTAAAATATATATTTCGATATCGTAAATGAAAATGTATAATATAAAATGACGTTTTTGCATATATATTGCATTCAGTGTAATAAAAACGTACACTGATCATTAATGTAAAAGTATCAGCTTATAATTCTCATTAAATATGTAGTCAAGTACCATTACTCTAGTGAATATAGTGATGAATTACAAAATCTTTATTTAATGCATCTATAAATTCTTGATTTCAATCATGTAATGAACCTACACTTAACTCTCATAACAAAATCAATAAATGTTTATTTAAATTCACCCGCAATGAAATAGGGCATATGTCGCTAAAACTAATGAATACTCATAAATGTTTGTAACTATTGACAATGTTACACCCTACTCTCTACTCTATCGTATCGATAGAACATCTCAAGACCTCCAATTTCATTGAATCTGGTTATATATTTTGTAAATTTACAAAATAATCACTTGATTATTAAAAAGTTGCAACATGTGTTTTATTATATTATCAAGATTCAAATTATAAGATTAATATCTAGTCATTTAGGATACATACACATAATAAATATAGACTGATAGTACCATATATAAATTTGTATACTTTTTCTGGATAAAAAAAATATACTGTATGTTTTATCTAACCATTTAAAACGTAAAAGATTATATATACATATATATATATATATATATATATATATATATATATATATATAGCAATCAATTGCAAAAACAGCTTTATAGCTTTCCATTCTTAATGTAATATTTATGTAAATATCTTTATCAGTAATAAAAGATTATAAATGCAGTTTTTCAGATACAAATTATTTACTTGTCAGAAAGCGACTTGCAAAAAAATATTAAATTCTAACTCGTTCATGACCATAAAATGTATTATTTTATTTATATCGTTGTATTTCGTTAGTTCTTTAACATATTATATGTTTTATTCGTTTTTATTTATGTTACATGTACCAACTAAAGTTTTAAAAAAATTCTGATAAAAAACAGTTAATTGTTTATTAACATTACATTTCTTAATACCACCTTTGTCTCGCTTGTTTACACTCCACAGACGATAAATCCACAAGAAAAAATATTTACATCATCTTAATCTTCTATTCGAACTTTTTAGAGTGAAATTATCATTCTATATTTATTATATCTGTGGAGCACACCATTTACGAGGATGATTTTAAAAGTTCGCCGGCTAATATATAAGTGGCGGTAATATTTTAAATATTTATGGCGCATTACAAAACGATATCTATCTTAAACATAACTTCAAAGTCTATAATTAATGTGTCAAGCAACATCGTTGCAAACATCAATTTAAAATTTAAATTGATTTTTGCAAAAATGTGATTCTCAACCACTGTGCCGCGAGATTCTTGAAGTGTGCCGCCACTGCGAATACCCCCATACATAAGCGACGTCAGACAATTAGTTCAATCGGTTCTACCTTCCAAGCGGAGACTGGCTGAACCAATGCGCATGACTATTACAGTTCTGGCCACTGGCTAATAAAGCTATGTACTAGCTATATACAAATTTCGCATTAAATGTAATTTGTAATTTATCATTAAATAAACATTGTGTTTACTTTGTAATGCAATTTAATTTTATATTTCATTGAAAATTATGATCGTATGCTATTTTTACAAAATGTATTATAGATACATCAGTCAATTAACCGAGATTTTTTTTTGCCAACGTTTGCACATGAGCTTGCAATGTGGTGATAGCAAAAGAGATCCCTGAGCGTCGCTACAGTGCCGGGAGCCATAAAAGACCCGGAAACCAGTAAACATCCTCAGATGTAACGAACGCCATGAGTTGAGAAACAATATAAAAAATTGTTGCGCATCGCTTGTGGTCAAAATCTGGGAAAAAATTAACCAAGTAAAATTCTTTTAAACTTATCTTATTGTTAGTGTGCCGCCAAATTTTTAAATTATTAAAAGTGTACCATGACGAAAAAAAGTTGAGAATCACTGATTTAAATGAAGCTGTTTTTGTACCGTTGTTGAAATGGATAGAGTTGACCATCGTGCGGTGATAAAAATTTTTTGACAAAAAATGCTTCACGCCAACAGAAATCTTTAATGAGATGAAAAATGTACTTGGTGATAGTGCACCTTCGTAGACAACTGTACAGAAGAGGGAAGTTGAATTTATATGTGGCCGTGCAAGCTCAGAAGTTAACCCGCGTAATTGACATCCGAAAACTGTAACGACTGAAAAAATCATCCATACAGTGCACGATATTATCTTACAGGATCAGATATTGAAAGTGACCGAAATTGCTAAGGTTTGTGGCTGTCTCAGATTAACGCGTGTATTATACATCCTAACTGAATATTTAGGTATGAAAAAGCTATCGGCAAGATGGATGCTGCGTTTGCTGACAATTGTTCATAAACGTACATGATCATTCGAGTAGAAATTTCCCAAGAATGTTTAAATCGACTTAAGAGGGATACGACTGACTTCATCCATCGATTTGTGACTAAAGATGAGACTTGGATTCACCATTAAAAGTAAAATTAGTTTCATTCACTGAAAAAGTTTTGGCTTCATTTTTTTGTGGTGCTGTAGCGATCCTGCTAATTGACTACCTTCAAAATGCTCAAACGATAATGGGAGAGTAGAATGCTAAACTTATGGATCGACCTAATCAAACAATTCGTGAGAGAAGACCAGGTTTATTAAAGAAGAATAACATTTTCCATCAGGACAATGCAAGTTCCCATACAAGTGTTGTATCCGTGACAAAATTCACTAAATCGAAGTACGATTTGCTACCCCATTCAGATATTCTCCATTTTTTCAGATATTCTCCAGTTTTAACTCCCTCAGATTTCCATCTGTTCGTAAAAACTTAAAAGATTCCTTGGTGTTATTTTGAGGACCTCTATGTAAAGAATTTTCGAAATGGCATAAAAGGACTGGAGCATTATTGGATGAAGTGCATTGAAGTTCAGGGTGACCATATTGAAAAATAAAAGTAATTTAAAAGCACAAGTTATATTCTTTCATAGTTAGACTACGAACTTTTTAAATTTCCCTCATACTAACTCCATGTAGTAGAATTCATTTTTCAAATTCTCTCACTATTATTAAAAGAAAACGCAGATACTCTTTCAAATTTTATAACTTACATATACTAATGAGACTATAAAAATAAATTTTATTGAACTAATTTATAACTTGTTATTTAATGTTATTCTGTAATCTTATATTTCTTTATGAACACTAATTCCTAAACCATATTATAAACAATAATCCTAAACATTGTGTCCGGATAATGAATACATATATACTGGATACAATACTGTTATAAAACAATTTATATACTGTTTGCAGAAGTGTATTGTGTTTCAGAACAGTATCAAAACTGTATTGAGTCTGTGTACAACATTCGAGATCAATGATCATAGCATGAACTAACCTTAACATTGGCGTTCGATTTATTCATTTTGCAACATCCTTAATATTTCTTAACATATTTTTTTTAAATTTTACTTAATACTATACATTTATTTTTATTGATTGATGTTGCCATTTTGCTATACCAATATTGTATATATATATATATATATATATATATATATATATATATATATATATACACTTTTATAAAATCATTACTGTAATATTTTCAAAACGTATTTTTTTCTAAATCATAAAGGAATAAAATTTATTATTATATTAAAAAACTTACTATTCCTATAAACAAAATAAAATAAATTTATAAGTAGATAATTTGATAATCATATTTTGTATAAACCAAAGTGAAAATTAAATGTAAAAAATAAAGTAAATCTAAGAAATTGTGTTATTTAAATAACGTACATGAAGTATAATATTACGACTCGTACTTCTAAGAAAATACACTTAATTGAAAATTATTTTTTCTTAAAATTATATAAATATCTCTGATTCACTTTTAAGATTAATAGATGTATTAATAAGTATTTAGTATCCTTTTTATACAAGTTACATATTCTATTTATTACTAGATATTCTTATGTAGAAACATCTTTTAACGTTCAGAAACTTATTGTCTTAATATTTCAAATTAGAAATTCCCTGAAAAAAATTGTATATGTTAAGATGTAAATTTTCAATTTAATTTAAAATTATTAAGTTCAATTAATTTTTCCTATTGTATAAATGAATAGTAATTTTATGATTGATTTTCATTCCAGTTAAATATCTATTTAATGATTTCAGAACTAGATATATAAAAGAAACACATTGTTCATATTCTAATTTAACTTGAAATACAATGAAATTAATATTGTGGATAGCACGACTCGGGATATTTGTGTACTTGATATTAAAAGAATTTAGTATAAAATGACTTATAATTTATTTATGTTAATTTGGTAGTTGATAATTAATTTATACATTTTCAATACAATTATGTTCTACAGGTAGTAGAGAAAACACAGTTAAATTATTTCTGATCTTAAATAAAATAATAGAGCGGAATATCAAATAAAAACATTTAATTGTTATATCTAATTAGTGAAAAAAAAATTTATAAAATTTAAAATAATAATATAAATTAAATATTTAAATAAATTTTCTTTTTAATAAGTATTATATATATATATATATATATATATATATATATATATATATATATATAAATAAATTAATACAACGTCTATAGAACTTATTTACAGACAAATTTAACTTAACTCTATTTCAAAAAATGTATAAAACACATTATAAATGATTATTAAAAAATCCGATATTAAATACGTTCAGACGCTATTAATGTACTGATTTCTCAATATTTTCTTCGGTAGAAAATTATGAAAAACTTGTATACATAATACAAACTGGTTCAAAACTCAATTTCTCTCGAAGCATATGAAACGAATCTTGTATTATATCAATTCATTTTATATATAAACTCACACACACACTCACACATATATATATATATACATGCATCACAAAAAAACTATTGAAATATAATCAATTGTTGATCTATCTCGGAATGCGTAACCCATATCAAATCCAGAAAAGCGATGCGAACAATGGAACTCGCTAGCAAAACGTTATTCACAATACCTATCAATTTTTTATAATACCAGAATTTTAAATTTAATTATATTGCTTATTCGATTTTCAAATGGAATCCATGTTGTTTGAATAAATAATAACTGTTATTTCGTTACATATTCCGATCCAAAATCTAAATAACATGGAACTAAATTACATTAATATACTTTTACATACGTGCCGGTAATTGACAATGGACTAAGTCATATATTTTTCGTATTGAGATATTTAAACCTTTGCGTTTTTGTGTAATAAAAAATATTTTTTTCATTATCCAACAAAATATTTTCTAATATACATACTGTTATAATATAAATCTTTTGTGTAATTATGAATTTTTACGACTATCATGAAAAAATATGCGTTTTTTAATACTTTATATGACAGACTATTTTCAAAATTATTCAAACAACATAAAAATGACACAACAAAAAATATTTCAGTTTTTTTCAGAAAAGGAAGTTATAAACAACAGTATTCACTTACATTTTGTAGTTATAATCATGTTAACTTAATTTAAAATAATACTAGAAATTTCTTCTTTTTCTTTTTCAATAACGATATTTTCTCTGTGAAGTTTTGAGAGTACGAAAATATTCAAGGAAAATTGGCGGAATGTAGCGTTACCACTAACAAAGGAAAAACTATGTTTGTCCTTTGTAAGTGGTTGGATACTCGCATAAGGTGGATATAATTGGTTTTTTCGTAAATTTTCGGCGTTCACCTAAAGTAGGTTTATAAAATATCTAATAAGGAGTATCTTTTAGAAATCTGATCCATTGTATTTTCAATCGAAAAACAGATTTTCCATTAATATTAGTTATTCTCTTTGTAATTGATTTCTCCAGATATTTTTTTATCCAATAGCAATGAAATTGATATTTTAAGAGCTTTATGTAAAGAAGTTCACTTAACTTAAGAGTTTATTTTTAAGGTGAATATAAAAATTAAAAACAGTTTTATACAAAAATCAGATAGGGACAGAAATTTTGCCAGAAAAACAAAGTATACCGAAAAGTAAGTGACTTAGTCCACTATCAAAATAAACAAAAACCGAATTATGTTTTCCGATCAACTTTACAAAGTCATCAAACGGTACAATTTTTTATTTTTTTTTCTAAGTTCTTCTAGATTATTAAAATACAAATAATTGTAATATGAAATAAATCATAAAATTAATTTATTCAATTTTTTGACTTAGTCCACTGTCGTAAATACCAGCACATATGCATTATATTTAAGATTAAAATATATCTATATTGTTATCATTGGCATATTTTTTAAAATATTTATATATAACAATAAGGTAACCGTTTTAATAATTAATCAATATATGTATTTTATAAAGTATACTAATTCATTATAACATTTATTAACCAGAAAGTATTTATATCGTAACCGCAATAACATATGATTACTTATATAGATTTATGCAACCGAACATGTTTTATAAACGTGTTTTATCGCAATTTACGGCGACAACGTCCATACCATGCTAAAACCCGGTGATTTGAACTAGTTAACACTTCAGTCATCGGACGAGAACAAACGTTCCCGTCCGATGACTGAAGTTAAGCAGCATCGCGCACGGTCAGTACTTGGATGGGTGACCGCTTGGGAACACCGTGTGTCGTTGTCTCTTTTTATTTTTTAAATAAATGTATGTGTGTAATGTTTAATTATTATCATTAGTATATATATATATATATATATATATGCAAATGTGCGTGAGTGTATAATCATACTTTTTCTCAATACCTGATCAATTTGTTAGAAATATTGATTGAATAAATGAAAAATAATCATGAATCAGTTAAAGGAAAATAAGTATTTATATATTATTAATGTAAATGAATATCAAACATAACGACGAGACATTACTAAGTCAAGAAAGTTTCATTAAAGTTTCAAATTTTATTATAAAGAAATTAGTTTTGTAATATTAATACCGCCGAACGTTCAATGAACTATGTATAGCAACAAGCAAGTAAATGATGAGAAATGTACATTTGTTTATACAGAAGATAAATTTATGCACTGCATAGTAATGCTCCATTTGGCCTGGAGGATATTTCAAACATGAGTTAGGTCTGTACTTAATAGATGTTTCAACAAGTATTTGATATATATTCGAGCAGATTTGGTAAAAAATGTAATTTCAAAAATAAATATTAATACAAAATTAAAATATTTTTTTCTCAAAACAAACAATTGTTCAAATTAGTTTTGTAACTAGAATATTTTTATATTTATTCTCTCACGTTCATAGAAGTAAATTGGACATTTAAAAAAAAAGATTCATTTTATTAATAAAATATTATATTCATTACAACGTAAAATTTAAACTTTTTATTCACTGGTTACCTTTGCTACGTGCTAGCGACAATAAAACTTTATCATTTTTTATATTACGAAATGTATAATTAACAACAAAATTTAATTTAAACAAGAGAAGCTAACGCAAATGATATCAATTTTTTCCGCACTAAATTATAAGCCACGCACCTAATATTCCGTTTCGTAAAATGAAATTTCAGATACTCAAATATGGTAATTTTATTAAAAATATAATGTTTATATTTATTACATATGACTTAAAAACATAAAAATAATTTTTGGTAATTTACTTAATTATAAACATATCAGTTTCGTTATTCATGTGTTAAAAATTTAACAATTTAACCACTTTTTCCTCGAAGATGGGCATAAATAATATATTGCATTTTTTAAATATTTTTAAACAAGCAAAATCTAATAATTCTAGTATGCAAATAACCATAAATTAGAATACTCTCATTTACTTCCCGTTAATACATTTATATTGAAAATAACTATGAAATTTTCCACATTTTATTGCTATGATTTCAAAGTATGAGGTTGGTAGAAAAATAATTGCGGTTTATGACTTTCAAACTCATATACATTTATCATTTAATGATTTGATTTTCCTAGCTGTTTTAAGTGGTCCAGAACTATTGAATAACTAACGCTTAACTTTTGTGCAAGCTCTCGAATCGTTATACTTCTGTATCAATTACTTGAATTGTAATGATTCTGATTCAACTAACGCCTTCAGTTGATCGTTATGAACTGAAGAAGAACGCCCACGGCATTCTTCAAGCCTTTCGTCTCCAGCACAAAATTTTTTGGAACCGTCATTACGCCGTGTGTTCCTTAACAGTACCCATGCTAAAAACATCGTCTACAAACATAACAATATACTTATTCACAACTTATTGACAGATTTTGATCAATGAAGGCAAATAATAAAACATTTTAGATATCAAAATGTAGAAGAAATGTTAATGCAAATCAATTTTTTTTATATAAACAGTAAGAGCAATCTAATAGATTGGTAGAAAAACAATTGCGGTTTATGACCTTTAAATTCATATACATTTTAAGCTTTTTCAATTTTCCTAGTTGTTTTAAGTAGTACAGAACTATTAGATGACTAACCCCTAATCTTTGTGTAAGCTCTCAAATTGTTGGTTCTGATTCAACTAACGCCTTCAGTTGGGCGTTATGAACTGAAGAAGGACGACAGCGACCTTCTTCGTCTTCAAGGCTGTCGTCCCCAGCCAGAAATTTTTGGAACCGTCATTGCACCGTACTTTCCTTAACAGTACCCAAAGCAAATGAATCGTTTAGTTTACAAGCAGTTTCTGCTGCTTTATCACCCGTTTTGAACTCATACAAAAAATTTACTCTTATTTGCTTCTTTCCCATATTTAATTCAATAGCTCTATTTGAGGCGAAATTAACACTGAAACAAAAGTCGAAGTTACCAAAATACAGCCTGAAAAATGCACTTTAAAATGATATTAACATGAACAAGATGAAACGACACTTTCATTTCATCATTGAAAAAAATAGGGTTAGATTTCAGAAATCAAAAACCGCAATTATTTTCCTACCAACCTTACTAATTTTAAAATTACATTTGATCATTAGAGATGAATATTTACCAGTTTTTGTTAAGAAAACGCACTGATTCGATTGTAAAGAAATAACTATAAATAATGTATCATTGATAAAAAGTTACCACAGTTAGCTACATAAAATGTCATCTTCGAAAAAAAAACTTTTTTAATAAATCGCATCCTTATTACGAATCTTTACGCGATGCGTTGTATTCGAATAAACTTCGTACGTGTGAATCGACTATATTTACATAAAATTCCGTCCACATGAACATAAATACTTACTAAAACGCACAAATGTTGTTTGGATACAATTCACAGCATGAAAATGTATTGATATGGATGTGAATTTAGACATTTTACATAATTTAATCTAAACAATTAATATTGTTTTGTCTCGTGTAAACAATAGTTAAAGTAAATCACATAAAGCGTAATTTACTGAATGTGAATAATGTGTAGACTGATAAAAAATCCAATTGCAGAAATGGCACACTGCTATCTCCGTAGTGATGTTTTTTATTTATTATTATTATTGTGTTGAACATTTTTGCACCGATTGCTATGTGTTCGTATTGAATTCAGGAAATAAATAGTTTTCACTTGAAATACATTTCATATGTGTATATATATATATATATATATACAAAATATACAAACAAATAATAAATGTATAAGATAGTAAACAGAAATATCAACTAATAAACCAATACACAAATAATGTACTTAGAATGAAACAACTATTTTTTTATAAATAATGTTAATTTTATTTATAGTTTAATAGATTTAATTCATGTATGAATGTAAAACAAAAATATTTTTAATATTTTACATAAAGATTTGCATTGAAAATATTCATTCAATTTACTTTTTATTTAACTTTTACATTATTGAAATATTTAAAAAAATAGTTAGTTCTTAAAATATATGTAAAACGTTTTTCTATAAAACTACTTATATGTTTCTAGTTATAATCTATATGATTATTCATACAAATATAATTTTACTTTGACTATAATCACAAACAGGTTATAAAAGTAATCAAATATTAGATTGGTAGAAAAATAATTGCGGTTTATGACTCTTCAAATTCATGTACATTTTTTAATTTAAATGATTTTAAGCGTTTCAGAACTATTGGATGACTAATGTCAATCTTTTGTGCAAGATCTCGAATTGTTGTGTATGATTCTGATTCAACTAACGCTTCCAGTTATTCGTTATTAACTGAAGAAGGACACCCGTTACCTTCTTCATCTTCAAGGCTCTTGTCCTCGGTATAACATTTTTGGAATCACTTTTGTACCGTACGATCTTTAACAGTACCCACACCAAAAGCATTGTTAAGTTTATGCGCAGTTCCTTCTGCTTTACCGTTCGTTTTGAACTCGTACAATAAATTTCTCTTATTTACTTATTTTGCATCTCTAATTCAATAGCCCAATTTAAAGCAAAGTTAATACAAAACCAAAGTAAATCTTATTAAAATACAGACCGAAAAATGCACTTTAAAATGATATTAACACGAACACAATGAAATGACACTTTCATTGAAAAAAAGTAAGGTTAGAATTCAGAAAACAAAAACCGCAATTATTTTCCTACCAACCTAATGAAAATGTTTCATTTTTATTTATTATTAAAAACTCATAATAATTAAACAATTCATAATATTACCTGATGAGTTATTCATAAGTTAGACATTTAATTAAATAAGTTATGGAATGAAAAATTTAAGTCTACATTGTAAAGTAATTTTATAATTTGTTTCAATTTAAATTGATAAAAATGCAGAAAAATGAATTAAAAAAAGCATGCTTTCAAAATCTGTAAAATGTCATTACATGTTTATTTATTAAAAATTATATATTACACAAATATTTTTTCTGGCAATTTTTAAGATTGTTCTATATTTCTGGTCTGTTTTACTTTTTTTAAGAAAAATTAATTAATGGTGCACATTTGATTGTATTTGAATTCTATCATCATTTTAATCTATTTATAGTTTAAATAATTAAAATTTATATATTTTCAATTATAAATTGTACTTAATAAATAAATACTTCATTACTTGTTTCAAAAGATTAAATCGTTTATAAAATTATGCGGATGTAAATTTTTGAATTATGAAATGTACTTCTTAATGGATTTATTATTTTTTAGTGCTATTTTTTTATAGAATTATTTTAAAACGCTTTTAATACTGAATATCTAAACATAAAAAATAACCTTCTACAATAGGAATATATTTCACAAGTCCAGTTCAAAATGTTTATTCTCTAGTTAAAATTTATTTTTTCTATTTTATTTTAAAAAAAATAAATCAACGTACATTTTAAACACACGCAGTATTTATATACCGTACACAATGTGAACGTTTCTAGCACAAAAGTCAATTTGTTTTAAAAACAAAACGCTTTTTTGTATCGTTCGATGTAGAGAATCACCGGATATTTTCTTTTAAAAAATAACAGATATTTGTAACCAATGATTTATTGTATTGCGAACAAAACGTAAATCCTACAAGATAGTTCTCTCCCATTCATCGTGTATCTTATCTGATATTCACTGCGAGTGGATTAATATGGCTTACTATTGTACTGTTGTCACATACGCGTGACACTTCTCTGAGAATATTGCGTACATAATAAAATATCTAGTAAATCACATGTTTAGTTATTAAACTAAACAGAATTGAAAATTTGTTTTGAATAATTGTTTTGTAATTCAGTAACAACCAAAATTAAAGTTTCTTATTAAACATCTTATATGCCATTACACAATACTATAAAAATAACATTAAAAATAATTCATGGGACGTCAAAAATATTTATTTTTTTAAGTTAAAAACTAAAAATAATATATATATATATATATATTGCAGTAATATAATTTTTATTTTCTTTAATCATATTTTTATTCTTATTGTATTCTTAAAAAATATTGAAAAAATTAACATATATATATATATATATATATATGTCAGTAATATAATTTTTATTTCCTTTAATCATATTTTATATTCTTATTTTATTCTTAAAAAATATTAAAAAATGAACAATGTAAAGATAAGTGTAAAATTCAAACAGTATAAAAAATAACTAATTTCATAAGAAACAATAAAATTGAAAAAATATCTATACTATGCTACTTTTAAGATCTTTTAATTCCGTATGACAAAAATTAATAATGTAACCACCAAATGAACTGAAAAAAAATTAAAACAGTTTTAAAAGTCATAACAATATCCATTCCAATTTATTTACAGTCAAGCAAATGTAGATTTTTTTACTGAAATTTATTAAATTATGTATTATAAAATATACTGAGTATTTAATAAACATGTGTGATATATTATATAATAGATGTGTTATATAATAAGGGGAATGGAACACACTGTACATAACAAGTATAAAACACTTAAAAAATATTACATTATAGAATCTTGTCATAACGTTTGTAACTGATGAGAACTTTGTAACCTTTGTTTTGACCTTCAGATTTCTAAATTTATTTGTAATATGACGAAAAACATAAATTTTATTACCTTTTCACACTGTGAACATCTGCTCTTTTATATATTTTTCAGAAGTATTATATGGTCGATAAAATGAGAAAAAGACGTCAATCTGAAGAAACGTAAATAAGAATATTTCAAATATATGAAATTTTCGAAATTTCTACCATTTCCTATAAAAATACGAACATTTCTCTTATTTACAAACGCACTTATCAAGGAAAATAATAATTTCTAATTTAATGCAATTTAATTTTTATATCGGTGACATGTTTGGAAATTTTATTGTATTTTCTTACGAAACAATTTTAAAAGTTTTGTTATTACTTTAAAACGAGTACTTTCGATATGAAACGACCATAATATTTTATATCATTTTAACTTTATAATGCTCATTCAAACCACAAAAACTTATTTCATTTTCAAGTTATTTTTTAAGCATTTGAATACGGGATTGAAAGCAATATCTTTAAAAGAAATTTTAACTGCAAAGGAAACGTTCAAAAATGTTAACATCATTCCAAGAAATGAACATTTACTAAGAAGTATATAAAATTTTTGATTTTTTCTCTAGTAGCATACTTATTAATATATACTTATACTTATTTATATATATATATATATATATATATATATATATATATATATATATATGTATGTATATAAAGATAACAAAAGATAAAATAGACACCAATTTTATCATCAATTCCTATAAGCGTTATATTTTTTTTCATATTGAAATAATAAATTTAATTTTCAAAACTGATTTCTTTTCACATTCCAAAAGTCACTCCAAAATATTTCCGTTCAAAAATATTCAATAAATGATTATTGATTATTTTTGATTGTTGCTAATGCACATTTCGAAGTCAAACTCAATCATCCCCAGAGCGCCAAGACACCGAAAAATCTTTTTTTCATCTATGTGTCTGTTTTCCACTACTAGTTTCAGTACATGTGCCATCTTGGCGCTAGATATTAGAGACTCTGACTTAGTCTCTACTATCTATCTGAATATTGTTTTTCTCCACTTGTAGTTTCGGAACGTGTATACGTATCGAAACTGATATTCAAGAACGAACGCTCAGACGATCCAAAAGAATGAAGACTATCAGGGCAGCGTATCATTGGGATCGAAGATATAAAAATATACAAACAAAATTTCATATTTCAAAACGTTAAATACAAGGTCAGACAATTAAGTAATGCGACCGATTTTTTTCTCGGCCTGTGGTAACACTGCGAACCTGTAACTCCGCCACCGCAATAGCAAATCCCTACTCTCTCGATTGAGACCTTGACCACTCTCGTACGATCATGTCTTCGTCAGCTGTTTAGTGTTTTGTAACAACGCGCGAGTAGTGCATGTCACGAAAATGGAACAGAGAAATTTAGAGCAACGGTGCGCGATAAAATTTTGTGCAAAACTCGGCGAAACCGCGACAGAAACTTATGAAAAAGTACTTAAAATGTATGGTAGTGATGCTCTGAGTCGTAGTCAGGTGCTTCGGTGGCATGCCGATTTTAAAAAAGGCCGTGAGAGCGTCAAAGACGAGGCGCGACGCGGAAGGCCAATTCAAGATGATTTGCTTCTTCGACAGCAAAGGGGTGGTTCACAAAGAGTTCGTACCACCTGGACAAACCGTAAATCAAGTATTCTACCGCAATGTGCTCGAAAAATTACGAAAAAGGGTGCTCAGAGTGCGTCCAGAGATCGCGAAGACTTGGGTTCTGCATCACGACAATGCTCCCTGTCACAGTGCGTTCAGTGTCTCTCAGTTTTTGGCGTCTAAAGGCATCGCAACGTTATCACAACCGCCCTATTCACCGGACATGTCACCCTGCGACTTTTTCCTATTCCCCCATATGAAAAAATCGTCAAAGGTCGACATTTTGACTCCGTTGAAGATATCCAAGAATCTGTGACGAGGGTACTCGGAGAGGTCCCACAAGAAGTGTTCCAGAATTGTTACGAAAACTGGAAAACTCGCTGGAATAAGTGTATAGATGCGGGAGGGGACTACTTTGAAGTGGATCGCAGCGATGTACCTTAATTTTTAAATATACTCGATTTTTGAATTTTGTCGCATTACTTAATTGTCTGACCTCGTATGTTATTATTAACAGTAGTATCCCAAGCAAGTAGATACTATTTTCGATTCAAAATAAAAATATATCAATTAAAACACAAACTAACAAAAAAAGAAACAGATTATAAAATTTTAATAATAAACGACTTAATTCTAATAAAAAATGAAACGTTATTCTCATTGAAGAATAAATAAATTTTATTACAAAAAAGAATATAATAATTTTTTCACGTTTTATTTTCTTTTAATCTAAAAACATATTTTATATTAATATCAACACAATTACAAATCTCTTCTGTAAATGCTATTAAGAGACATTCATTTTTATGGTTTATTAAAACAAACCATAACATTAGATAAAGGTATAAAATAGTTTCTGAATTCACTTTCCTTTCTAGATAAAATAAGAAAAACGCACAAATTTTATATCGAGCAAACATAACTTTTAATCAATTATTTTATATCTTATTTTTATTACAATATTCTAGATTTTTTCAATTTATTTTAATTTTAGCGTGTTATTATAAGATTTTATCATATATATTTTTTATGTTGAAACTTGATTTATTTATATGCATTTTTTTATTTAAGCGATAACTAAAGTACAAGATATTTAATAATTGATTTGTTTTTATATATTTATATGTTATACATTAACATGAATATATACATACTTATAGACACACACACACACATATATATATATATATATATATATATATATATTAGATTGATAGAAAAATATTTGCCGTTTATTACCTTCAAATTCATATACATTGTTTAATTTAAATGGTCTTAAGTGGTTCTGATGTAACTAACACCTTCAGTTGGTCGTTATGAACTGAAGAAGGATGCCCGCGACCTGTTTCATCTTAAAATCTCTCGTCCTCTATACGAAATGTTTGGAACCACCATTGCACTATACGTTCCTTAATAGAACCCACACCAAAAGCATCGTTTAGTTTACGAACAGTTTTGAACTCATACAAAAAAATTCTCTTATTCGCTTCTTTTCCACCTCTAATACAATTTCCCAATTTAAAATTAAATTAATAATAAAACCAAAGTCAGTATTACCAAAATACAGATCGAGAAATGCACTTTGAAATGTAATTGAAATGAACACTGTAAATGAGACTTATTGAAAAATATTAAGATCAGAATTCCAAAAACAAGAACCGCTGTTATTTTCGCACCAAACTAATATATATATATATATATATATATATATATAAATATATATGTGTGTGTGTATATATGTGTGTCTATATATATTAAATTGGTGCAAAAATAATTGCGGTTTTTTATGTATCGAGTGTAAAGACACATCAGTTAAAAACTATATTTATTAATCAAAATAAAGAATATTGTTCTGAACACATTTTTCCCAAAGGGAAACAAATTTGTTTATTCCTACAAGACAGAATTCTGGAGGCCCGCGATTAACGAATTCATCGAAAACGCTTCGAGCTGATGCTTGATATTTGAAAACCTTCTCTCGTAGAAAATTACTCAAAGGTTGAAAAAAATGGTACTCTGTTGTAGTGAGATTCGGAGAATAAGGTGGGTTAAGTAAGGTTTCATAACCCAGTTAATTTAATTTTTTTAAAATCGTTTTTGTGATGAGGCGTTGACATGAAGAAGAATTGGTCCTCTTCAATTGACTAAAGCTGGCTGTAGGCAAAGCAATTTCCCATGCATTTTTTTCAATTTCTTGGTGATATTTTTCTACTGTTATTGTTTCACCAGGATTTAATAAGTTATAGTGAATGATGCCACTTTCCGAGCACCGAACAGTGAATATAATCTTTTTTTCATTAAGTTTCGGTTTAGGAAAGAGTTTTGTTGGTACTTCTCGGTCTAGCCACTGTGATGAACGTTTGTTGTAGAGAATCCACTTTCATCACATGTGACAATGCGATCAAGAAAGGGATCATTTTTGTTACGCAAAACAAACGCAGAGCACTTCTTATCATATCGTCGAATTGCTTGATGTTCGTTTAGTTCGTACGGCACCCATTTATCCAGCTTTTCTGTTCTTATAATTGGGTTCAAATGTCGAACAACTGTTGAATGATCAACATTAAGTTCTTCTTCAGTTTTATCTCTCGAGTTGTTTTCCGCTTCAATAATGGTTCTTAAATCATTATTGACGACAGTTAAAGGACGTCCACGACCCTCCTCATCATTAAGGCTTTCGTTTCCATTACGAAATTTTTGGAACAGTGTTGAGCTGTACGTTCACTAATTGATTCATAATCAAAAGATAATTTAATATTTCGAGTAGTTTCTATTCCTTTACGTCTCAATTTAAACTCATAGAACAAAATCGCGCGAATTTGCTTTTTTCCATAACTAATTTAAGAGGTGTTATATCCAACAATACTCAAGAATGAAATCAATAGACATAAGCTGAAATCAGTAGTTCTAATTTCATTGTTGACGATGTATCACACGACTATAACAAAAGAAACGGGATCTAGAATAATCGGCGCCAAAATTAATATGATAAAATCGCAATTATTTTTTGCACCAGCTTAATATATACATTTCGATGTCACAAGATCTCAACTTAAACATTTACTTATTTTTTTAAAAAAAATTCACAACTAGAATTTTTCTCTTACGGATTTGTTAGCGCTATTCTTAGTCTATTACTGTGAAAAAATAACGATTTTATGTCAGGATTTACTCTCATATCCAAAGCATTCGAACAATAGTATTCTTAGTGAAACAAAATACATCCCATTACGTTGGATTCGACCACAACAAATTAGTCATCGTCGATTTAGCCTTTCCATCACGACATTTAACAAATATATTTATATAATATTCGCATTACTTTAAAAAAACAAAAAGATTCAAATAAAAGTCTTTTACACTTATTCAATAATAACCATAATGTATATTTTTTATTCATGTATCTTAAAAAACTATTAAAATATTCATATTTCTTAAAATTTATATATACGAGTACTCTGAATGTCAAAAAAGTTTTTAACTTCTATTATATATATATATATATTTCGAAGGTTGTTATCATTAAAAATGTATCATTCTTCTGTCTAATAAATCTAATTGTATTAAATACCAATAAAACTTCTGATTAAGGAGTATTAGTTTGGTTAAAAAAGAGCGTGAATTATTTTTTAACTTAAGTGAATGTTATTTTAAGATGTATATATATATATATATATATATATATATATATATATGTTTATAATATTCCACTACTAAATAAATACTTGTTCCAAATTTTGTCAGTTAATGTTGTTCGTCAGTAGATCACAGCTGGACAACAGGTATTATTAATTGCAGCGATGATACATTAAAACGCTTAGGAAAATATCAATTAATAGACAAAATAAAAAAATTAAAAAATATGAAACAAATATCTTAAAACAAAGGTATAGAACACTTGAAAATACTAACTGACAAAATTTGGAACAAGTATTTATTTAGTAGTGGAATATTATAAACATATATATATATATATATATATATATATATATATATATATATATACATATATATATATATATATATGTGTATACGTACACACACACATATATATATATATATATATACATATATATGTTTATAATATTCCACTACTAAATAAATACTTGTTCCAAATTTTGTCAGTTAATATTTTCAAGCGTTCTATACCTTTGTCTTAAGATATTTGTTTCCTATTTTCAAATTTTTTTATTTTTTCTATTAATTGATATTTTTCTAAGCGTTTTAATGTATCATCGCTGCAATTAATAATACCTGTTGTCCAACTGTGGTCTACTCTTCTAACAATATATCCAACCAATATCCATTAACCACTTGATTTGATTACGATTTTTCTTTTATTTAATTTCTGTAACATACTTAAAAATCCGCCATTGATTTAAAAATCACCCTTTTATGGTTAAAATTTAGAAATTAAACACGTTAGAAATTTGCTAGAAAATAATTGTCGAAGTTTCCGATTAACAGAACTCTTAAAACGTACTGTGCATAAACGAAATCAAAAACTGAAACAATTATTAATCGGTATTCTTTTAGGTTATAAAAATGTTATCATAATAACTAATCAAAAAATCCAAATCTATGTAAAATAAAACTGTGAGTTGGCGATGGAATACTTTTATTCCATACCAATATATAATTTTTTAAATCGTAAACATATATCTAAATACTCCTGAAGATAAATCGATATTATTTTAGATTCTTAAATGTATTTACAAGTAAAACATTTTATATCTTTGTAACAGAGGTATACTTTTTTGATGAATTCAATTTAAAATGAACAACATATTCAGTATTCGTTTATTTTGAAGCTTCTGCAGAAAAATGAATCTGAACTCTATTTATAGCACTGTACATATATCTTATGAAAATATTTTATGATAAGATAAAGTAAATATAAAGCACGTTATACAATTATATAATCGAGTAAAGAGTTAAAAAAAAACCGAATAATATGTAAAATTAAGTATTTAACAGTCAGTTGGATAAATGTTAATAATTTTATCAGGAACGATAAATAGTAATCAAAAAAAAATAATTTAAGTGGTCAGTCAATTATTTAACATGATATTAATAAGATCTTCATAAATTTACCTGCAGTGGCAGTTTCAAAAGTTATCAAAGGTCAAGAATTAATATGTAAATTGGTTATTGGATACTTTTTTATTTATCGTCAAGTAATTCTTCTAAGTGAAATGGATTAAAATATAAACTAATAATTCTGAAAATAAACGATTTAATTAATCATTATAGTAAAGAATATCTTTCGGTTTTATCAGCACTGATTAAGTCAATTAATATCAACATTGATTTAATAGCAGTTTCGTTTTATATTAATACCTTTAATTTACGTTATGTTCCATGAGTTTAAAGAGTAAAAACCGATGAAACTTTTACAATTGAATTTTCACTCACTGTTCAATAATTGATTATTGATCATTTTGTATGGATCCTTATGTTTATTTCGATTATGATATCATCAACTGCAGACACATAATATATTAGGTTGGTAGAAAAATAATTGCGGTTTATGACCTAATTCATATACATTTTTTAATTTAAGTGGTTTTAAGTAATCTAGAACTATTGGATGACTAATCATTAACTTTTATGTAAACTTTCGAATTGTCGTGCGTGGTTCTGATTCAACTAACGCCTTCAGTTGATCGTTATGAACTGAAGAACAACCCCTGAAATCTTCTTCATCTTCAAGGTCTCATCCCCAGCACGAAATTTTTGAAACCACCATTGTACTTTCAAATATTAGCACCAGATATTCAAATGTTAATTAACAGAGAAAAATTAGAATTTCGAGGAAAACAAGATAAAATTTAGATAAAATACTTAAACTTGTTTTCAAAAATGTATCCTTAAAATACATTAATATAAGTTATAAAAAGTCGACAAGTTTAAACTTGTACCTTAATTTTATTCTAATTTAATTTAAAGAATCTCATATTGCTATACATTTTCATTAATTGTAATATTTTATTTCTCTTATTTTTTATACATCTAAAAAAATCTAAATAATTAGAAAACCTGTTTTTATTATTACTAATTAATACTAATAACTTCATAACTATTTTATATCTTAGAAAATTACTTGAATTTTTACTGCTATAAAATTTGAAATGTAATTATACCATTTAAATTATACACTACGTTTTATTCAATTAAATCTTTCTTAACTTGTTTATTTTTGTACAACGAAAAGGATGTACTCTACTTTTATAATCTATATATCTGTTATTTAATTTGTTATTTAGGTCACCGTTAAATCTAAAACAAATTAAGTATTATCGACAGCAGCTTTAATTATAAAAAATAGAATATCAAATCAGTTTAAATTCGGATTCGTAACAAATTTATAATCAAAATGTAATGAATTTGGGCACGGATAATTGATTACTATTCACGAATGTTTAATAATTTAATTTATTCGCTTCTAGATCATTATATCACATTCTTTTTCCTAGACACAGTTTATTTAAGCCCAAAAAAAGTTAAAATTGAGGGAAACTTTTATACTTTAATTTAATACTTTAATTAAATACTGAATAAACTGAAAATTATTTTTACATTGGTACTAAAAAACGTCGAAAAACTAATATTGAAAGCACACAAAGTTTGATTATTTAAAATCTATAGATATAACTAAAACTTTTTTTAAATACACTTCAGTTATATCACGTATTATAAATAACTGATAGAAAAATGTGAAGATTTATTTTTCATTATTAATAAAGTCAATAGACGAATTCTAAATTTATAGTCTATATTAAATCAAATAATATAAGCATGAGTTATTAATAATCAATTTAATAAAAAAAGTGTGTTGGCTGTTAATGATACTTTATAGAATAAACACTTTTTTATATTTTATTAATAAGAACGTAATTTTCTAATTAAAAATTGTTTAATTGAACTTCAAAGAAAAAAAAATAGTCTGAAACTGAAGAGGATTCTCAAGTAAAGTAGCAGAGTGTAGAGTATTATTTTTTCTAGACTCACACAAATACGCACAAATGTATTTCAAAATTAGTTTTTTTTTTTAAATTATATATCTAAAAATTAAGTGATTGAAAAAATCATATTATTGAAATTTTATTTATAAATCCCATTCCATAGATTGATTTCATGTAGATGAGATTGGATTTGTAATTAAAGGAAATTAATTAATTGGAATTAATTCCATTTTTTCATCACTTTTCTGAATGTCTAAGGGCATACTGTGAAAGTACCGTAAACTACAGAATACAAATAATGAAAATGATATTTTTTCATTATTTGATAAGCATCAACAATTCTTGTTTCAACGCTTTTGTAAGCAAGAACGTTTTTGTGTGTTTCATCCAGAGGACAAAGTATCGCATTTCAAGACAGTTTAAATTAATATTATTTTTATTTTTTATGTATGTTTGTATATCGTGTTATATATATATATATATATATATATATATATATATATAACACGAATTTATTACAATTATCTTGTTTTCAGATGTTTATTTTTTATTATTGTAAACGTAATTCTTTAATTTGAAAATACATTCAATTTAGATAAAATGAAATCAGTTTGTTTAAAATGTATGCTTTTGCTTTCAGAATAAATCATTTATTAATCTAAAAAAAAATACAAAGAAGATATATTAATATATAAAAATCAAATATAAATGAATTTGTTGAAACTATTATTCATCAAATAAATTTTATAAAAATACTGAGATCATAAATTTCGTAATACTTTTTTGTCTAGTATACAAAACTAGTGAATCTAGAAGATGAACAAAATTAAAGAGAAAAGTGTATTTTTTGAAAATATACATATATTAAGTGTACAAATTAATTCGGTGCCTTTTTTACAGGAACTACATGTTTGTTTAAGGAAAAATGGAATACATTTTAATCCTCAAAATGTCCTCCATTATTTTATATAACTTTTCTCTATCTGCTGGATAAATGAAGAACCTTTTGCTGAAAAAAGATGGCCGCTTCGAGTCGATGAAGTCGTTCTCTTCGCAACCTCGGGCCTCTTGCACTTTTTTGAAATGGTTACCAGCCAGGTGATGTTGGAGCGACCAGAACAGGTGATAATCTGACGGAGTCAGGTCCGATGAATACTCTGCATGAGGGAGAACTTTCCATCCGAACGAGCAAATTACCTCTTTCGTCTCTTTCACATGTGTATCAGAGCGTTGTGCTGCAAAATGATTTATCTCGTTCCCTTGTCAGTGAGTGATCTTTTTCTCTCTAATTCGCCACTCAAACATATGATCTGTTATTGTTAATGCTCCTTGTTTACAGTCTCACCAGGTTCGAGTAATTCATAATACACCACACCCTTAATGTCACACAAAATACACCATAATACTTTTTTTGGTTTCGGTATCGATATCACACAATAGTTCACCGGGTGGAACCCATGATTTTTATTCTTAGGAGTATCGCACAAAACCCATTTTTAATTCTAGGTTATGATTTTATGCAAAGTATCCTTCCTTTTGAACCTTGTAAGCGAGAATATAGGCGCATCGCATCTTCTTTCTTTGTTTTCCGAATGTTCTATCATGAACAATAGGAGATTGCTTGCTGGGAAATTTAGAGTTGTTGAGCAAATCCTTGTTCAGTCTGGAGAAGTTTTCATTTAAGAACTGCTCAAGCTCCTCATCTACAAATTTGTTCGGTTGTCCGCGACGTTTTCGATCGGAAAGATTAAAATCACCACTCAGAAATCTTTGAAACTATTTTTGCATGTTCTATGCATCACAAACCTTCCCAAAAAACTGAAGAGATCATTTCCGCAGATTCAGAAAAGTATTCAATATTGGCAGGGAGCGCGACGAAAACGACATCTGATGGTTACAAAAAATCATGCTCGAGAATTGTGGGAGATATGTAAAATCAGTGTAAAAAATAAAAATTCGTTATAAAAACAAAATGTAAAAATTTATAATGATATAAATAAAAAAGTGCAATTGTATTTTTGAAAGAGAAAATTAAATTGAACGTATTATGATAAAGAAAGTAAGTATAAAGAAATTAAGTAAATATCAAATACTATTATTTTAGAATAGAGTGAGGTTAACCGATAAAGTCAAAACAAATAATACATGACAGCTACAATAATAAAAATTGAAAAAAATAATAGGATATTAATTTGAGTTTTTTAACAAAATTAAAGTAAATAATTTTATTTTAATTCATGATAATTTGTTGGTGAATTGAGCATGATTTAACGAAATTTTGTCCACAGCGAGCGCTGCGATCGATTCAGTTGTCCCCACCATACACTCTGCACCCTGCCAATACTGCTTTTCGGACGCCACCGGTTCACTACTCTTTTGTAAGGTTATGTCATTCGCTTGGCCGGTATATATATAATGTTTTTTTTTAATATTAAGGTTGACGCTTTAAAATCTTAAAACGACGAGAAAATATTTTTTTTAAAACTCAGTTATGATTAATTCAATTTAAAAGCACTGATTTAATTAATATATCCGTAATGTATATATTTGATATTAAATATATATATATATATATATATATATATATATATATATATATATATATATATATATAAATATATATTAATTCTTACAGTGCAATTAATAATAAATCTAGTTTATAAAAAATTGATTATTTTTTTACAAGATTTATCTTTTTAGGCATCTTAACTTTTTCTATCGAACTATAATCATATGTGTAAGCAAACAATAATATCATTTATGTTACATTTTCAGTTTTAAACTCATTATGGATGTTGCTTCGGTATTTTGAATTGCTTTTTTTTAATACTAAGATACAAATTCGATTTTGAACATCGAGTAATTCATCTGAGATCTTTAAAAGAAAAAACTAAGACACAAATTTACTATTGTAAATGTATTCATATTCTTAATAAAACAAACTAAACGGCCGAAGCCTATAAAAGTAAAAATACTCGAAAACAATAGGCAGACATTTCAAAAATCCAAATTCCAATCTATTTTCGTTGTTTGATCATCCATATCTTTTATACATATAATTAGTATCTCTCAGAGACATTATGATAAAAACATAAAATTACTCATCTTTAAATATTACTTTATTTTAATCAGTTTAATTGCGTTTGTCCAATTCGCATGTTTTTCGAGATGTTCAAGTAACAATAATGATTCCTCTTCGATTTTATAGAAATCTAAATAAACAAATTTAGTTCTTTTTCGTTTAAATTCTATATTTTTTCCTAGAATTTAATACTTTATAAAAAAATTACATATCGTATATTGTTTTTTTTTCAAATTAATTCGATCATAATTTGTCGATTTGATATAAATACTCTAATTCTAGAATATTTTTTTTAAAAACACTCAGAGCATTTTTTACATTTTTACTTAATCAGTAGTTTTAATATTAACATTTCAATAAAATGATTGTTTCTATATCACTAATAAAACATTCTTAACAGTTAAAACGTAGCCGAATCAAAGCAGAGAATAGCGGTAGAGGTAAAAGCACTGACAGAGTACTGCACAGTGTTGAATTATATAACATAATGAAAAGAGTAGCAAACTTTTCTTTTTTCTTTTTCATTTTCTGTACTTATCTAATGTTTAATAAAGCTTTAATATGTAGCATCTGTCATCAAAAATTGCGGAAACATATACAACGCCGACAGTCAAACTTCTTTTTTTATGAATTTTCATTTAGTTCAGTTGGCTTTATTAAAGGCAGCGACATTAAATGTTCTTCCGCTACTATCTGTCGCTACTTTAATTGTTTAACTTCAATAATTTTTTTCTGTTTTCCTTCGATGCTTTCATTCTGTCACAGCCTTTAACGACGCTCAAAATAAATTATTCTTTTTAAATAATAATATGAATCATTGCTGCGAAATATTTATATTTTTTTGTAAGTTACTTCCATCATAATTACTGTACGTAAAAAAAAATTGACATATTTTTATACCTACAATATTTTTTTAATTAGTTTAGTAGATATCTTTTAGTTCTTTTTCTTATTCGTTAACTTTTCACTATAAAACTTGTGCTTTTTAGTGTCAGACTTAATTTCTTAAAAGATAATAAAATAATGCACTACACTTGAATAGAAAAATAAAATGTTAAATAAATTAAAAATAAAGATTTTTTAATTTTTTTTAGTCTAAGATTTACAAAACTGAAGGAGAGCACTTAAACAAATTTGACAAAAAAATATGGAAACAAAGAAAGCATGTATCTTTAACAACAAACCAAAAATAGTTTTATTTTTGTAAAAAAATTCTTTTCCATTAATGAAAAATTAATGTTGTTATCAAAACAAGTTTCAAGCAGATCGCTCTGTTCGTAAAGTAAATTTTAAAAGCATATTGGAATTATTTTTATACTCACTGTTTTAAAATGTAACTAATTTATTCATAAAAAACAAACAAAAAAATCTTATAATAAAAAAATGTTATAAGAATTTTTACATAAGTAATTAGTTTATAACGTAATCAATTTTATCATGACTTTTTATTTCTTCTAGAGTGGCATCTAAGAACTTCCATCAGTGATACCAAATTCTCGACATCGTTTCCAAGTTCTAATCTACTTTTTCTATAAATGCTGTAAGTATATAATATTACACTAATTAAATTCATTCCATTATTTTTTATTTTGTATTCTTATAACCATTTTAACATTTTTAAATAATTGTTCCTAGTTATAACTAATTAATAATACAAAAATAATAGATCAATCAGTTGTTAAAAATACATATATATATATATATATATATACATATATATATATATATATATATATATATACATATACATATGTATATATATATATATATATATATATATGTATATATATATATATATATATACATATATATCGTAACAGGAAAATTAACCGCTAGGCACCCTCCCCCCTCCAGAACATTAATCCATCGTATAAGAATAAAAATTCTTTAAAAAAAATTCCATTGACACAACAAACAATGAATACAACGTTTTTTGTGATGCGATATTTTGATAAATAAACAAGTATAGCTAAGCATATAATTTAATATGAACCTTTAAATTTTTATTTGTTTACATATTATAAAAAATGGGTATAAAAGTAAACTTTGAAACATTATAGATTTAAATTTAAACATTATTTATCTCTTGTATCATCAGTTTATTACAAATATTCATTTATATTTTTACAGAAACTTTTATAGTTTTTAAATAAATGTAGGTTGTATTTTTTTTAATTATATAAAGTTCAGAAAATTTGAATTTACTTGTAAAATAAAAAATGAATTTATAAATAAAAACTTATTATATAAAATTCATGAAAATAAATAGAATCAGTTCAAGTTTACTGATAATATACTAATTAAAGGAACCACAAGAATGTTTATAAATATATATATATATATATATATATATATATATATATATTTATTTGACAAAATAAATGTTTTAAAGTAAATTTGTCAAAATAAAAATTTTAACAAAAAATTATTTGACATCAAAATATGGATACAAATTTATAATTTGCTAAAACCTAATATACACATTTTATGATAGACAGAGAGAAAATTAATTCATTTAAAATTTTGAAATATTTTACAGGAAATAGTAGTTTAATATTATTAATTATGTATTAATACTTGACACTGATCCTTTTAAATGATCCTTTTAATACCTTTGATTTTCTGGTACAGTGATTAATTTTAAAAACTGAAATCACCATGTTAGTAATACGATTTTAAAATATACAAATATTATAATAGATTTTTGTATCCATTGTTTGTTGTGTCAAGAAAATTGTTTTTAAAAATTTTTGTTCTTATTAGTTAGAGTTAACGTCCAGGTCCTTTTTACACGGGAGGTTAATGTCCAGGGAGTTTTTACACGGGTTTATTTTTCAGTGGGTAATTGATGGGCGGTTAATATCCAGGGGGGTTTGTCCAGGGGGTAATTATCCGTGAACCCATATACATGCATACATATATATCTATATATATATATATGTATATAGAGAGAGAGAGAGAGAAATAAATAGATACGTAGAGATATTTGTAAACAAATTTGTAGACAATCTAATAAACTTACAATAATTCTTCCATTTTCGGGTTTTGGTAAACATTTTCAATTTTATTTATTATCTTGTTCCTAGTAAAATACAAAATAAAAAACTTATAAGTACAATAATATGTTAAATGTTTTACGCTGGTTACACAGAGTTCAATATAAGTTCATTTTCAGTACAATGCCCACAAAGATCATTTCATACTCTATAACGTTTTATTTAAAAAAAATCAATGATAATATTACGTTCTGAATAACTTAAATATATTAAATCAGCTTTATGAACATTATCGAAACCATACACGACATAAAAACACTAAACTATTATAAATACTGGGTGAACGGTGCGATAAATAACAGAACGTTAAAATTATAATTTCCACTATAAACTCTTTCCACTCGGTTTGCGATTAATGTGCTGTAAGTTATCAACACAAGTCATGCATTCATGTTTTTGGCACTAAAAATTTCAACACAAAAATTCTACAGCTGCGCATGAACAAATTAGTAATAACATTGGATAGAAAAAATAATGACTTTTATGACCAGGCATTTGGTACGCTTCAATAAAAACAGGAAACCATTTTCTAAACGTCTATTAAATATGTTTACGTATTCCAAACGTTAAATGAACAGAACGCTTGATTTAATTTAAAAATGTGTTCATTTAACAACATATTCAACGTAACATCATCCTCCATTTTAATATTTCGCCAAAAATTAAAGTTCACATACAATATTCTCATGTATATATATATATATATATATATATATATATAAAGATAAATATATAGATAGAGATATTTGTAAACAAATTTGAAGATAATCTAATAAACTTACAATAATTCTTTCATTTTCAGGTTTTGGTAAATATTTTCAATTTTATTTAGTATCTTTTTCCTAGTGAAATACAAAATATGTAAATATATATATATATATGTTGATTTTTTTTTAAAAAGTGGTGACACTAATTTTTCTTTTTCAAAATATTGAAGGTTTTACATTTTAATTTAAAAATATTTCTAGCGATAATATTTTTGTAATATCAATTTTATTGTAGATGAACATTGGGAGGTTTGTCTTTATAAAATCAATAAAACATTTTTTTCTCATGAATTAAATGTGAAATATTAATTGAATACCATGCGTAATACGTATAAATTCTTAAAGAATTTTTAATTCAAATGAAAAAGAGTTATTTACCGTTTTTCGAAGTAGAAAAATAGAATCAAACATCTAGAGTTACAAGAGGTCTGACTCACAGCTATGGGAGGTTTGACCCTAATCTTAAATCAATCACTAAAATTTCAAATAACAGAGTATTATCTACTTTATTGTATTATAAACCAATTAGTACAACTATTATAACAAATATTTGTTAAATAATACAATTGATCCACCAATACTTCATTATAAATAGAACATTAAGTGTAAGCCACTGTGGAGAAATATTTATGACTTTTTTATATCGAGTTTTTCGATTAACTCCGAATTCTCGAACTGCTTTATAAACAATTCGTTTATTTTCCAGAACGAAATGAACTGTTGGTTTAATGGCAGCCATTTACACTTTTTGCTTGCTTGAGATTTTTGGCTTGTAAAAAATGGTATTCTGATATCTATAAATATGATATTTAAATTTTGGTATAAATTATTATAGGATGTTAAGAAAATACTATAGTATAAAAATAAAAATTAAATCTGATGATAAAGTCGAATTTTTTTTCATTGAATACATATATATTACATATATATACATATATCTATACATATATATATATATATATATATATATACATATTATTCATTTATAGATTAAGTAATTCTATAATTCACAATTTTTAAAACAAAGTATGTAAATATTTACGAAACCAGCTTCAATAACCCGAGAAAAAATATTACACATTCTTTTTCGAACAAGATCACATAGAGTTACATATTACCTGTATTTACACTAAATTGTATGAAAGAATTGACTTCATGATAACGTAATATCAAATTAACTTTACTTTGACGGTGAAACTGTAGGGTGGAACCTCCCGAGTAATACAATTTCGACACAATCGATGAAAATGTACATAAACAGCATTTTTTTGATTGAATGAGTCCTGAAATTATTACACAAGTGTGCAACGAGTAATAACCGAGGTTAATAACATTTAGTTATATTTACTACTTGTAAATATTAACTTACACAGCAAGCAAAAAAATTGTAACTTTATAGGCCACATTTTTTCTTTTTGTAATAATTTCTTTCACATAAAGTTTTCAGATTTTTCGTTTTAAAAATTACGTTTTTGTGCTTATATTTTTATGAAAATATTTATAGAAATTTTTTCGCAATGTATTTAGTCCGGTATTTTAAATAAGGTCAAAATTCCCGTAGATTCAAATATCCCCGTATTCCTATATATTAATTTATGAGCGTTATTCCAGTAAATTAATATTTTCGTTGAACACAGAATTGACCGCAAGCGTAACTTTATCCTAAAGGTTGTGTTTGGATTTTAATTGAAGTAAAAGGTTATGAAATTTAAGTTGAAAATATTAGATTGATGGGTAAATAATTACGGTTTTTGTTCTCGGAATTGTAACCTTAATTTTTTCAGTAAAAGTATTATTTCATCGCATTTATGTTAATATCAGTTTAAAGTGTATTTTTCGGTGTGTATTTTGGTAACATTGGCTTTTATTTTATTATTAATTTTGCTTCAAATTTTACTATTAAATTAAACATTAAAAAGAAACAAATAAAAACATTTTTTTCTATGAGTTCAAAACGGATGGTAAAGCAGCAGAAACTGCTCGTAAACTAAACGATGCTTTCAGTTTGTGTACTATTAAGAAAGTACGGTGCAATGATGATTCCAAAAATGTTTGGATGGGGACGACAGCCTTGAAGACGAAGAAGGTCGCTGTCGTCCTTCTTCAGTTCATAACGCCCAACTGAAGGCGTTAAGTTGAAACAGAACCAACAATTCGAGAGCTTACACAAAGGTTAGGCTTTAGTCATCGAACAGTTCTGGACTACTTAAAACAACTAGGAAAATTGGAAAAGCTAAAAATGTATGCGAATTTGAATATTATAAATCAGAATTATTTTTTTAACAACCTAATATTTTGTTTTGTATTTCAAGAAGTGTATTTGATTGGATTTTGTGAGCAATTTGTTAAAGGTCATAAACCGCAATTGTTTTTCTACCAATCTACTAGATTGATCTTACTGTTATATAAAAAAACTGTTTCGCATTAACATTTCTTCTACTTTTTGATATCTAAAATGTTTTTTTATTTTCTTTCATTAATCAAAATTTCTCAATAAGTTGTTAATAAATATATTGTTCGGTTTTTTTAAAAAAAAAATGTCACCTATCACTGAAAATAAATATTTTCTAAAATACTGATTTTTTTGACAAAGATAGTTATCAGAAAAAAATTTTTTTTGTAATCTTTTTAAAACCTTTCAATGTCTATCCAATGGTAAGGTTTGCCTGCAGAAAAATCCATATTTTTAACTGGAATTTGTCTTTATTTATAATAAATATATGCTTCATCTTTAATTCTGGTTGTTCAAATATTATTTTTAACAAATTCATTTGGATTATACATATGTTATGTGTATTACTTTGTTCTCTAATATTTATCATATTCACTTCCAATAAATTCAGTTAATTATTATTTGAATGTCATGAATAATTATAAATCCAAACTCTAAGAGACATGTATATTATTTATGAATACATCTCCCAATGAATGAGAAAAGACATATAACCCGTTCGACATATAATCCCTTATTAGTGCTGCCGCTGTTATTTTATTCAATAGTATTCGTCACTAACTGATTCTCTTATAACAGAAACGAAATCTTGTATAAAAACTACACCTTATACTTTTTAACACTATAAATGAATTCTTTACTTTTCAGATACAAAATTAAAAAGGAATAAAAATAAGAAAAACGGTGACTGATATTATTTAAAAAAATATAACATGTTTATATATATATATATATATATGTATGTATATGTACACATATACACATGTTCAAAATCCACATTTTTCTATCATTTCCTCCCTATTAAGGTTCAGTCAGGTATGTATTTGAGAAAACGTCTGTCTCGCTTACATCACCCTCGGTCGTAACAGTTCAATTTTTTATTATTGATAAAGTGAATAATAGTTTTCTTCAAGCTTATTTATTGACGCACGTCTTCATTTTTTACATTAACCAATTTCGAAATTTTATTAGACGTGTCCAAAATTCTATTTACTCAATCATGTTCTATTTTCTTAGAATCATTTATTTTCGTGACACATATCTAATATCTTTCTTTTTTTATTTTCGATCTTTAGTTAAAATAAATTTTTTTTTTTTATTAAAATAAATTCATTCTTAATCCGCAGCCTATTTATTACATAGATACATTAGAAAATAATTTTGTAATTATTAAAAAAATGCGTTCCCAATTTGATTATAATTCATACTTATATTTTCTAAATGAATCATGTTTCATAATAATGCTTTTAAAAATGTAAATATATGTGCATTTGCTAATCAAAACGAAACGCAACCTCTTCAAATATATATATATATATATATATATATATATATATATATATATATATATATCAATGTTGTTGGTTAGAAATTAAGAAATAAATGACTTGTCTAAACACTAGTACAACTATATGAACTGAAGTTACCGTAAAGGTGTCAAATATGGTCTGTTTTCAGTAGTATCATGTTTTTTGGTTGAGAATTTATTTTAATTTTTGACTGACTTTTAAAGTCCCATGGAAAATGAACTTAAATATTTAACTTTATTTATTAATCAACGGTAGTTTCGCATATGTGAATAAGTTCATTATTATAATAGCCAATATGAGTTAGGTAAAAAATACATTGCAAAAAAGTAAATTATATGATTAAAAGATGATAAAGTAAGTTCTACTAACTAATTTGGAACGTTATTTTAAAAGCCTGCATTATTAAGACAACATTGTTTCAAAACACCATTAATTCTCGATTACATTAATTTGATCACTGAATATATTATTAATTAGGTTGATGATACTAATCTAATATTTGATGAATTACAATTCTCCACACTTCGCCAACGACAAAACCAATGTTTATTTTTTGATGCAATATTTGGATAAATAAACTGTAGCTAAGCATGTAATCTGATATGAACCTTTCTAATTTTTACTTGTTTACATAGTAAAAAGAAAATGTGTACGAAAATAAACTTCCAAAGATTGGAGATTTAAATTTAAACATTATTTATCTCCTGTAACAGTTTGTTACAAATATTCATTTATATTTTTACAGAAACATTTATAGTTTGTTAATAAATGTAGATTGCATTTTTTTAATTATATAGAGTAAAGAAAAGTTTTAATTTACTTCTATAATAAAAAATAAAAAAATGAATTTGTAAATAAAAACTTATTATATAAAATTCATTAAAAGAAATAAAATCAGTTCAAGTTTACTAATAATATAATAATTAAATGAATTTATATATATATATATATATATATATATATATGAATATATAAATTTATTTACATTTTTTACATTATATATAAATATATAATATATGTAAAAAATTATTAAAGAATACGCTAAGTTTAAAAATAATAAATTTAATAAAACATCAAGAGACTTTATAAAAATATATACAAAAAAATTCACCTAAAAATTATACAAAAAAATTAAATTTTTATCATAAATGTTATTATCCTGAAACGTGTTTTCAATGAACGTGGATTGAAATGTTATTAAATTGCTATACTTGCTTTCTATTTTTAGTTAAATGTTGTTAGTTCAAATTCAAAATATTTTGTCACGTATCAAATGTTAGGAAAATACAAAATTAAACGTGTACATTCTTTGAAAATGAAAATCAATATAACACGGACTGAATTTTCTGTATACCTAGAAAAAATGGTGCTTTTTTCATTTTGTAGTTATGTGTTGTTGATAAATGTAGACAAATTTTACAGAAAATAATAGAGTGAAATTTATGTAAGCGTTGTGAATAAAGAAATAACAGTATATACTTGGAAACGCCAGTTATTTTGTGTATAATAAAAAATTCATTTCATAGTCATAAAATATCAAATACGACAAAGCTGTATAAATTATACACACACTAAAACATTAAACATTGCATAAATACAAAAGAGTATCTAACGGAAATCTGAACTACTTTCAAAGATAATTATTCAAAACAATTATATTACCCAATAACGTAAACAATCTCAGAGACGCTAGTTAAATTTCCTCGATAGTATAAAATTCGATTAAAGATTATATAACTACTTTTTATTATTGCTGGAAAATCCTAAAACATTCAACTGAAATAAAAATATAGACGACATCAATAACAAATATCGAAAATGTAAAAACGATAAAAATATCGGAAATGAATAAATAAAATATGATAAAAAATTTATTAATGAAAATCATAATTTCATTAACAAAATAAAATCGTGCGCGACTACTACTACTAGTGTAAATTTATTCAACTGGATATAATTATAGCACGTAATTAATTGAATATTATAATTAAATATACGAATAAAAAACATATTGTAGATGTTCTGTAATAAATAAATTCCACAATGAATAATAACGTTATTATTAATTTCCTTCATATATATATATATATATATATATATATATGTGTGTGTGTGTGTGTATACCTCGTATATATATATATATATATATATATATATATATATATATATGTCTATATATATATGTGTGTGTGTGTGTGTATATATATATATATATATATATGTGTATATATATGTGTATACGAGGTCAGACAATTAAGTAATGCGACAAAATTCAAAAATCGAGTATATTTAAAAATTAAGGTACATCTCTGCGATCCCCTTCAAAGTAGTCCCCTCCCGCATCTATACACTTATTCCAGCGAGTTTTCCAGTTTTCGTAACAATTCTGGAACACTTCTTGTGGGACCTCTCCGAGTACCCTCGTCACAGATTCTTGGATATCTTCAACGGAGTCAAAATGTCGACCTTTGACGAATTTTTTCATATGCGGGAATAGGAAAAAGTCGCAGGGTGATATGTCCGGTGAATAGGGCGGTTGTGGTAACGTTGCGATGCCTTTAGACGCCAAAAACTGAGAGACACTGAACGCACTGTGACAGGGAGCATTGTCGTGATGCAGAACCCAAGTCTTCGCGATCTCTGGACGCACTCTGAGTACCCTTTTTCGTAATTTTTCGAGCACATTGCGGTAGAATACTTGATTTACGGTTTGTCCAGGTGGTACGAACTCTTTGTGAACCACCCCTTTGCTGTCGAAGAAGCAAATCAACATGGTTTTCACTTTGGACTTGCTCATTCTCGCCTTCTTTGGCCTTGGTGCTCCAGGGGACAGCCACTGTTGGCTTTGTCGTTTAGTTTCGGGGTCATATTGAAAGAACCAACTTTCATCACCAGTAATAACTCGATCGAGAAGAGTAGGATCACTTTCAACCTGCTCGAGACAATCTTGAGCGATGTTCATTCGGTGGGCTTTTTGCTCATTTCGTGACATGCACTACTCGCGCGTTGTTACAAAACACTAAACAGCTGGCGAAGAAATTATCGTACGAGGGTGGTCAAGGTCTGAATCGAGAGAGTAGGGATCTGCTATTACGGCGGCGGAGTTACAGGTTCGCAGTGTTACCACAGGCCGAGAGAAAAAAAATCGGTCGCATTACTTAATTGTCTCACCTCGTATATATATATGAATATATATATATATATATATATATATGAATATATATATATATATATATATGAATATATATATATATATATATATATATATATGAATATATATATATATATATATGAATATATATATTTATATATATATATATATATATATATATATATATATATGTAGATGAAAATGATTTTTTTCTTTGATAAACCTGATATTTTCTCACGCATTTTTTGATCAAGCTGATCCAAAAATTTAGCATACTACTCTCATGTTATTGTTTGAGCATTTGGAATGTAGTCAAATAGCAAGATCCCTATAGCATCTCAAAAAATTGAAGCCATAACTTTTCCAATGGATAAAATTGATTTTGTAATGGTGAATACAAGTCTCACCTGCAGTCACAGATCGTCTGGTAGAGTCAGTCGTCTCCCTTTTAAATCGGTCCAAACAGTCTTGGGAAATTTGTACTCAAATGCGTTTGTGATCAATTGTCAGCAAACGCGTCACACTTCTTACCGATAACTTTTCCATACCTAAGTCCATTAAAGATTTCTGTTGGTGTTAAACTTTTTTGACAATCAACTTTATCACCGCTCGATATTCAACTTTATCCATTTCATCAACGGTACAAAAAGAGCTTCATTGAATTGATTTTTGCAACAAACTGCTTGACACATTAATTATAGAGTTTGAGGTTATGTGTAGGATAGATATCGCTTGGAAATGCACCACATATGTTTAAAATATTACCGCCACTTATATGTTAAGCTGCGAACTTCCTAAATCCCACTCGTATATACACACTATTCTGTTTATTAACAATTAGAATGAAGTGAAAGGATTTTTTTAAGTCGAAAGGAATTATTTTTAAATTTCTTTTCATTGGAATTACGAAACAAAAATTCAAAACATATTTTCAATTCTGTTGGGTAAAATGACTAAACCTATATTTTACTAGGCATTTTAGAGCATACTAGTATGTAATATTTTCTGAGAAATGTCACCTACTATGTGACAAGACAACTGTGAACCATATTAATCCATTCACAGTGTATTTCAGTAAACATATGCGGTATTATCTTTTCAAATAGCTATTTTTAAACTATAATACAGACACAATTACATTGTATTGATTAGTTAACTGAAAAGAATTCCAAAAGAAAGAAATAATAACTATTGCTTAATATCAACAAGCCGTTATTATATTGACTAAAAAACTATTAAACATTGCATAAAAATCAATAATTGTGTCTTAAAGGATGAAATGCTATAAGAATAATAGAGACGATATTTATAATATATATATATATATATATATATATATATATATATATATATACATATATACATATATATATATATATATATATATATATATATATTTGTATGAACATAAGTATTCTTTTTACACTCGACTAGTAAATCGATTTTTAGTTCAACTATTTCATTCCAATTATTTCATTGATACTTTAAATATTTATATAATGTTTAAAAATTTCGCATTCAGATATCGTCGGGCAACGAAAATTGCGAAAGAAATAAATTGAATTCTTGCGATAACATCGTTAAATCTAAAAATAGTATTTATTAGTTGTTCAAAAATTTTAACTGGACCTTTATAGGCTAACGTAACATCTAACATAAATACACATTGCACCAACATGTGTGTTTGACAAGTATCAAATATAGAAATATATGAAAGTTTTGATACAATATGTGACATATTTATATATTTGGTTAATATAAAACACGACCACATTTACGTCACGAAAATGTTAATAAAAGTAGCTAATATAATTGCAGGAAGTTTTGCTCAGTCGATAAAAGTTTCACTTTGATGTTAGTTATAAATGCATTAAACAATGAATAAATAACTAAATCATGGTTGTGATTATAGTACAACGGCAAATTTAAGAGATAAAAATATATAACGTTATGCATGTGTATATATATATATATATATATATATATATATATATATATATATATATATATATTTATATATATATATATACGCATATATATATATATACATATATATATATATATATATATATATATATATATATAAATCCATGACGTCAACTTATTTATTCGAAACATGACTTCTATGATACCCAAGTATGTCTATTGTCTCATTTGGTTACACGTACATGCTTAAAATTGACGAGTGGGCGACGAGCCCGATCGCTGGTGAGCACAGCGAGTAAGGGGCGAAGCCACCTAGGATTATATAAAATCAAAATTATTCACAAAAACTCGATGACGTCTACTTATTTATTTATAACGTCGAGGTTTCTATGGTGCCCAAATATGTTTATCTCATATATAAAATAACATGTTACAATCTGTCTACAATAATTATTAAACATACTAACACACACACACACATATATATATACACATATACATATACATATACATATACATATACATATATATAAAACAACTCGTTGTAATATATTTGTGAGAAGATTATATAGACATAAATGAGTTTCAAAAAATATGTTTATCGTTTCGTTCGGTTACATAACAAGGTTAAAATTGACAAGTGAGAGAGGGAAATGAGCCCGGGAGTTGGTGAGCACAGAAAGCAAGTGGCGAATCCCCCTATTATGTATATAAAGTAGTATTTAGTCACAAACAACTAAAAGGTTGCAAAAATAATCTACTACCATGTTTATATAGATATACTAACACACACACACACATATATATATATATATATATATATATATATATAAGTATGTTTATATATATATATACATATACATGTATATATATATATGTATATATATATGTATATATATATATATATGTATATATATATATATGTATATATATATATATATATATATATATATATATATGTATATGTATGTATATGTATATATATATATATATATATATGTATTGGATTATAATTGAAAAGTTGCCGAGCGCAACAAGCCCGGGGGTTTGTGAACGAAGCCCTTTAGTTTATATATATATATACACACAAGTATATATGCGCATACATACACATATTTATATATATCACCAATATATTTTTTATATATGTTATAAAATTAATTCTAAATTTTCCATATCTGAATTCCTGCATTAAATATTTTATCGGTTTAATTAAGATTAAGTTTTATTGAACCCGATCCATCACACTTTTTCAAATATTTATTTGAATAATATTTTCAAACAATTAGATAGTTATTAAATTTCTTATTAAATATTATTTTTGATAGTACGTTGTTTCTATTTTTCTGAAACTGTATTATACTAAATCGAATTATTTAATCTAACGGATACATTTCAGTTTTACCTTGAAAAAAATCAATGTTTTTGTATTTTCGCTTTGAGATATGAGCTATAGAAATTCTGGAACATCTCCAAATACTATTTCGATATTTCATAACTCCACCATGCCAAGTTCAATCGATGTTACTCCATATGTGATTACCATGAACCTCATTTTCAAGTACAATAGTTACATGATACTGTGTTTAATAATAATTACAGAAGCATTTAACAAATTCAGAAGAATGAGAATGATCTATAATATATTACGAATTAAAAAGTTTACAACTTCAAAAATGTCATTCAATACAAAACAGACATTTTTTTTGTTTTAGGAAAAAATATTTTATTTTTTTAATAATTTCCTTGGTTTGGGAACAGCTATGTATCTGTTTTCTAGTACTATTTTCGACACGTGGTTCATCCTCGTGCATAAATTCTGAAGACTGATTTTAAATCTGATTTATATTCAAAACCAGATAAGTAATTTCGACGAATATACATTCAAATGACGACACGATATTTTACACCATAAAATTATAAACAAAAACTCCCTTGTATAAGTGAATATAGATTTACAAATAAAATTATTTATTATTTATTAATAAAATTATAAATGTATAAATTGAACATAGATTTAAAATCAGCGAGTCGACATTGTCCTGAGAAATACACACGTGTCGAAGATAATACTGCGGTACAGACATTACGCTGATCCAAAATAACGAAGATTATCAAATTAACAGTATTAACGGATGTACAAGTATAAAACTGATGTTATCTCTTACTGATCTACTACTTCATTTTAATTTTCCATAAAAATTTTTCATTCATTGCACATAGTGTTTTTTTTTACTTTCAAATTGTCGACTAAATTATTACTTATCCAAACGTCTAAATATTTACCAATACTATCTTTATATTATTTGTTTACTTGACTTTCTCCTTTTTTTTAAAAAAAATTGACGGTATTTTAAGTTACAACTTTATAATTTAACTTTAAAACTTGACTTGTCAACTTTATAACTTGATAAAATTAAGAAGTACTAACAATGTTACTAATTTAATAAAAATGAAAGTAATATAACAGACAATTGAGTGTATATGTATATAAGAATGTATGTGTATATATATACATACTACAACTTCTAAACTTAGGAATAAGTTTCGCTTCTAACTGACATTCGTACATTAATTACTCAGACTTAGAACAAAAAACAGCAACAGATGCAGCTTTACGAAACAAATTGAAATAATTTAACTATTAGTTTAGTGTTAAAACACACTAAAATAGCAGAATTCCGTTGTAATACAATCAAATTCACCATGTCTGCAAATCTAAACTATGATAATTATTTACTCAGTGGTAGCGAAAATAGAGAAAATATCACGTTTACTTTTTTCATTACAATTTCATCTTCAAATTGTCTGTATACTACACTACAACATTTTAAATATATACGAGGTCAGACAATTAAGTAATGCGACAAAATTCAAAAATCGAGTATATTTAAAAATTAAGGTACATCGCTGCGATCCCCTTCAAAGTAGTTCCCTCCCGCATCTATACACTTATTCCAGCGAGTTTTCCAGTTTTCGTAACAATTCTGGAACACTTCTTGTGGGACCTCTCCGAGTACCCTCGTCACAGATTCTTGGATATCTTCAACGGAGTCAAAATGTCGACCTTTGACGAATTTTTTTTATGGGGGAATAGGAAAGTCGCAGGGTGACATGTCCGGTGAATAGGGCGGTTGTGATAACGTTGCAATGCCTTTAGACGCCAAAAACTGAGAGACACTGAACGCACTGTGACAGGGAGCATTGTCGTGATGCAGAACCCAAGTCTTCGCGATCTCTGGACGCACTCTGAGCACCCTTTTTCGTAATTTTTCGAGCACATTGCGGTAGAATACTTGATTTACGGTTTGTCCAGGTGGTACGAACTCTTTGTGAACCACTCCTTTGCTGTCGAAGAAGCAAATCAACATGGTTTTCACTTTGGACTTGCTCATTCTCGCCTTCTTTGGCCTTGGTGCTCCAGGGGACAGCCACTGTTGGCTTTGTCGTTTAGTTTCGGGGTCATATTGGGGCATCACTACCATACACTTTAAGCACTTTTTCATAAGTTTCTGTCCCGGTTTCGCCGAGTTTTGCACAAAATTTTATCGCGCACCGTTGCTCTAAATTTATCTGTTCCATTTTCGTGATATGCACTACTCGCGCGTTGTTACAAAACACTAAACAGCTGGCGAAGAAATGATCGTACGAGGGTGGTCAAGGTCTCAATCGAGAGAGTAGGGATCTGCTATTACGGTGGCGGAGTTACAGGTTCGCAGTGTTACCACAGGCCGAGAAAAAAAATCGGTCGCATTACTTAATTTTCTCACCTCGTATGTTAATATATTGCTTGGATAATCATATTCTTTTTTACTGTCAAATTATGATACTTGATTTAAATTTAATAACTGTTCATTTAAAAATGACAATTAAAATTTTGAATAGCTAAATACTTTGACAAACATACTCTAAACCGTATGAAAACCATCTCAATGCATATAAAATTCTTGTGGGAAAAAAATGTTTGTACTCATTTACCCAGATTTATATAAATAATTTCAGAAAAAGATGAGTCGTCGCAGTCTAATATAGCTACATTCATTATTAAAATGTTTGAAATATTTATGAAACACAGCAATTAACTGAAGTTGTTATGTTTAACTATCTGTTAATTGTTTATATCTGATTTACATTCGTTATCAATATCTCTTTTTCTTAAGTGTTTTTATTTTCGCTATCGTTTCGTATATAAATTTTACTAAATTCTAAATCTGTCATCTCATTCATTTTCACATATTAATATCGTGCGACTGAAGAAAAATTTTCAATCATATTTTCATGTAGTCAAATTTCAATAAAACACACAAAACATGAAATTGAGAAAGAGTTAACGCTTTCATAGCAACAATATAGTTCTATCGCTGTTCATTTGTAAAATTGAATTCTCTCATCCCACAAACTACAAAAAAGTTTTCTGATTAAAAATGTTCAATAAATAGTTATTGTTCATTCTTGATTGTTGGTTATGAGTACTTTGATGTCATCATTCTCAGTGCGTTTTTCTATACATTATTTCTCTGGTGACGACATCAAAATGCCTATAAGTAACAATCAAAAATGAACAATATCCATTTATTGAACATTTTTAATCAGAAAACTTTTTTGTTATTTGTGGAACGAGAGAAATATTCATTTGTGAAAATACTTTTAAACCAATGACAGTATAAAATACTGTCTGTTGCAAATGTTTGTAGTAATTAAAAGTAAAACATTGTGTATATTCGCGTGATTTCGTAAGAGATGATCCAATGAAAAAACTAAATTACCAATAATAGAGTTTTTGTAAAAAAAATTAAACAATTCTTGAATAATGAAAAATCATATTCAGTTTATAATTTTGGTCCCCTAAATAAAATAGAAGCACGGTTCTTACAATAAAAAATTATATCTTTTAATATATTGTATCACTAGCTAAATCTTCACTAGCTATATTTGTATTAAGCTATCAAGATATTCTCAATAACGTACTCTCATTGGAAATGGTTCTCATGTTTTATTAAAACAAAAAAGCTTTTTATTAAATGACTACAAAACTGATAAATGTTCGATATCAATCACCTTCAAAAATATTTATACGATCTTATTTTTATTTTTTTTTGCAACAATATATATACATATATATATATATATATATACACACATATATATATATATATGTATGTGTGTGTATTGTTCAAGAATTTTACATTTAACGATTTAGGATCGTAAAAATTTTACTTTTTTATATGTCTTTTTATTAATTAAACTTTTCAAAATACTAATATATAAAAATACGTACCGTACAATTCATATTTGTATATTTGCTTAAGCAAATGCTTACAGCAATGTGTTAATATTTAACTAAAGATACGAGGACAGATCATTGCTGATAAAAAACGAAATATTTTGTGTTCATACGTTTCTAAAAACAGCTTTCATATGGTATCAGTTATGCTTTTTCATACGAAAGTCTACATATGAATCTAACGAAAACAGACTTTTACATTAATGAAAATGTATACATTCAAAATTATTTATTATAAGACACAGAGTACTAATAATCTTTAATTAATAAAACAAACATATCAAATATTATACTAATATTTGGTATTTATTAAACTGCATTTTTATATATGTTAAATTTTTTGATACCTCAAAGTGGTAAATCTACTTACTTGAATACCACTTTATTAAGAGACATGTAATTTCAAATGTTTTCTCGCATAAAATATAATATAATTTGATACATTTTATAAAACATGCATTTCACCAAATATCGTCATTCAAATATTTAACCACATTTTACTCATTTTCATTAATGTTATAAAAGTTATTTTTATAAAAATCAGTTAAATGATGTTAAAGTAATCAATAATTAAAAAGCCAGTATTAACTTAATCATCGAATTCGTTATATCAATCATAACAATATATAATCATATGCATCTAAATGTATAAATTAAACACTTATAGTATATATATATATATATATCAAAAACATGGATATTAAAAAAGTAATAGGATATAAAAAATCGCAAAAAAAAATACAGAAACCAACATTAATTTCAATATACAATAAAAATTTGATGAAATAAATGTCGAAAAGCATACATTCTGATGATTTTTCCATTACCGTAAAACAATAAGAACTTATGGAGTTAGTGTGATATTTTTAGGGAATGTATCCTTTTACGGGTGGCGTCGCGTGTTGGCGGAGACTATGATGAAAAAGTTCGACCAACAAGCGTATCCTTTTCAATACCGTCGTTTCCAGACCTGTATGTAAGACCGTGGATTATATAGAGATACTAACATATATATATATATATATATACGAGATATAGATATATATATATATATATATATATATATATATATATATATATATATATACGCAACTCGTTTGAGTGTTCCCAAAGAGATTTAATTAGATTCAAGTCTGGTGATTGTGCCGGACAATCAAGAACTTGAACCCCTACTATCGTTAAACCAATCCTTTACCAACCTCGATTTGTTTCGGGTCATTATAGTGTTGAAACATCCATCGAAGGGACATATTCCAGTAAGCATGAGGAATCATTTGTGTTTGTAAAATGTTTTTATATGCGAAACGATCCATTGTCCTCTCAATTTCGTAAAAAGGACCAACACCATAGACTAAAAAACATGTCCAAACAATCACATTGCCACCTTCATGCTTGGTTGTGACTGATTTGAGAAGTTACAGGTCAGTGAAAAAGCCACTACTGGGAAGAAAATATTTACAAAATAGGTTTATATTTTTAAAGAAACCACATATTTCTTAAAAATCTCATTTCAAAACATAAAATATCAACTACTTGTTACAATTGAACAATGTTATTTTCGAGATTTATACGTAACTGCGAATTAAGTAGTTATCTCTTCTTGCAACATTCCCCGCTCATTTGCATTTCGAACTCTACTTGTCTTATTAAATGTGACTCTTGTCTGTTTTCGTTCCCATACTATTCGTTTCCTATCTCTTCTTATTATTCCTAGCGTGCATTTTTCTATATTTCTCTGTGTTGCCTGGAGTCACTGAATTATTTTTGTGTTAAGCACCCATGTTTTCCTGCTGCATGTAAGGACTAGTAGTACACATTGACCAAATAATTTTTTTCTTCAAACAGAGTGGGTTTGTTAATTTCAGCGAAATTGAATCTCCCTCTTTTATACCTCTCCCGATTTTTATCTTTCTTGTTTCTTCCTATAGCTATATAACATATATATATATATATATATATATATATATATATATATATATATATATATATATATCTGTGTATATATATATATATATATATATATATATATACAGATGGGATAAGGATATTAAAAACTTTCTTGGAAAACTGTGGAAAAGAGAGGCACTAAATCGAACAAAATGGAAAATCATGGAAGAGGCCTTTATCCAGCAGTGGATTAACAGGGGCTGAAGATGATGATATATATATATATATATATATATATATATATATATATATATATATATATATATATATATATATATATATATATATATATATATATATATATATATACATATAGAGAGATATATATATATATATATATATATACATTTATATACATACATATATATATACATATATATACATACATATATATATATGTATGTAATATATATATATATATATATATACATATGTATGTAATATATATACATATATATATATATATATATATATATACATACATATATATACATACATATACATATATATATATATATATACATATAATATACATACATATATATATACATATATATATACATATATATATACATATATATATACATATATATATATATATATGTACATACATACATCGGAAGTCAAAACAAAAATATTACTACATATTTATATTTTATCTCAATTTACTATTCGCATGTTTAATGCGATTCATTATTATTTATTTATTTTTCTATTTAAACAGTATATAAGAGTATGTTTTATTACGAATGCTTTCTTTTTCATTCTAAATGAATTTTTTTTAAATTCCACAATTATAATTTACCAAATTAAAAATATTTTTCTACACAAGTCACATATGCTCAAGATGACACCCACGTAACTAAAACACTAATATGAACATAAATAATTAAGAATTAAAATATGTAAATAAAATATAAATTTGTATACTTTTGTAATGTTTTCCTCATAACATTTATCAAATTTAAGTTATAAAAAAAGCGTACTTTCTTTATAATCTATCAGGAATCTATTCTTTAAAAATATTAAATATTACTGTAAAAATATTACAGTAAATCAGAAAATAAGCAGATGTAGAAAAAATTCATGTTTATACGGAATATTTATTGGTTTAATTTATTTTACGGTTGTTACTTTTAACGAGATTATTTTATAGAAATATTAAATCTGAATTTAATAAAAAGAAAAACTACAAAAAGACTAACATTCTATAATAAAGAAAATTTAAATTACAGATAAATAGAACACCTAATGAATTAGATCATAAAAAAGGTGATATCATTTTCATGGTAATTTGTAAATATTCATCTTCTTCAATTACTTAATAGACTTTTTTAAATCAATTGTTGAGTAAACACAGAATACCTTAGTTGAAATTTATTTCGCGTAATACCGTAAGATTTTAATTATTTATTAAATCTAAAAATGAATAAAAACTCAAATAACTTACACTATATTCTTTTTCTTAATTTACAAATGTAACAATGCTGCTATTGCAATAAAAACATTTTAATTTGTAAAAATGATCTCTCTTATATTCAACGCCTATTAAAAGTATTTTATTAAACTCAAAACTATACATTTTAAAATTGTGTGTTACGTTCTAAAATGAAATTAAAAGTTTCGTACCAAAAAATTCATGTTTAAATATACAGAAATTTAGAATAAAGTACTCAAGAAATCGGGCTAACATGAAGAATTCTAAAATCAAAAAATGGGAATTATCAGTCGGCACAGTGTTCTAGTTCCTCACTTGCTATAGAAAAACTAGTCGAAGTTACAGCATGTATACCATTGTTTAGAGAATAGAAGAATCGCCGCGTTTTTATTTAGATTAGTTATGGAATATTATAAAAAATCTTCAAGAGAAAACGGAATGACACTCAATCAAGTAATACACCAAATACTACATCAAAACCATAATATATATTATAACTGAAGACGATGATGTTATATATTTGAGTAAATTGTAAAGGAATCATATACATCATGTATCATCTATTGAAATGCTTAATGTAGATACTTTCAATTAGAAAATCTGAATAGATTAATTATACAGGAACACTCGACGCTAACATGTGAACACAGTATCATGTTTTACCACGATAACCCAAGAGATCTCATGCACTAATGGTTACCTAACAAAAGTATTGTTGATTTAACTATTTTAAAATATCCGCTTTATTTATCCAATGTAGTTCTATTAAATATTCGGCTACACAAGCCATTTCAAGACTCACTTGCAACAATATTTCAAAAATGCACACGATATGGAAATACCTTGAAGCTTTTTGATCCTATCTGCCAATTTCTTCAAGAAACTATTTGCAAGCTAATTTTAAAGTGAAAGTTATTTTATTATGAAGTTAACAAAAATCAAGCTTGATCTAAAAAAATGCAGATGTATACCTTATTAAACGAAACACTACATTTTTTCGGATAAGTTATTATACTACAATTACCTTAAAAATACTTTTTTAATTACACTCATCAATGAAAGTATTCTGAAGTATGCTTTGTTCATTTCAAATATTCTATTTTTAATATTTTTGTAAATATTCCTTGGCGTGAATAAAAATCGAAAAAACCTACGTAAACTGCTGTTTAAAATATCGATTTTCTTGCGAAACCCAGGATATGTCCAATAAAATATGATATTTCTTATATTGTAACAATAGGAATAATTTTTATGCTTAAGAAAACCATCTTTTATTTACGAGAAATAACAGAATGTTTCTTTACAATACACCTACATTATTTTTGTGAATAAACAAAACATTATATATGTGTTATATATATATATATATATATATATATATATATATATATATATATATATGTATAAGTTATTGTCACTGTAAATTCATCAATCAATAAAAATATATTACGTTTTTTATAAATATAAAATCTTATTGTTTACTGATCTTGACATGCTAGAGGGCAATCATTTGATGAAAAAATATATTAAAAATGAATATAATTATCATTACAACTCGACAATTAAATTCATTTTTAATATAAAACAAAAGTATACGTTCCATTTAACTTTTCATATTTAAAATATAATATTAACAAGTCTGAAGTTTATAAATTTTAAAAAATACACTTTGATCGTAATTAAACAATTCCGTTTTTTTGCAAATACATCATTTATAATGATTTATTTTGTTTATGTAATAAAAATTCAGAATGAAAAATTAAAATTAAATTAAATCAAAAAATAAAATATCATAAATATTATTTCATAGATTAAATTGCATAAAAAAGAGAACTAAACCTTACTGTCTGCATTTATGGCGAAAATGTGTATTATATCTTAACAATCACAACTCTATGTTTGTAACAAGTATTTGAATTACTAAATTTGTAATATAGTCAAATAGCGGAAACTGTTACACCCAAGATCGTATCAACTTCATATATCAATCTCGAGTTGTATTTTCCTTACATCAAGAAAGCCTACAGGCACTGTTTACAATCATAACTCTATTTCAACACAACATATAAATATCTAAAGTAAATTATAGTATTAATGTAATTTATATAAATATATATATATATATATATATATATATATAATTATACATATAAAAACAAAACACATTATATATAACATATATATTGGGTTGGAACAAAAGTTTTTAGTGTTTATAAGGTGAAATTCAAAGCCAGCTATTTATTTTTATACATATACGCCACTTTGATTCACCACCTTTCGCCATCTTTCACGTATTTTCATCATTCCATCCTCCCGGAACCCTTCCTCTGTTCCTTTCTAGGCGATGAATTAATCCAGGCGGTTTCTGCAGGATTGCAGGTAACTGAAGTTTTTTCTATTAAAGGGATTCTATAGCGACCGGAACAAATGATAATCTGAAGGTGCAAGATCAGGTGAATATAGCTCGTGGGGTAGCTCGTCCCAGCTAAACTACACCATTTTTTTCCGGAGCTACAAAGAAACATGAGATCTAGTGTTGTCTCATTTGAAAACGGTAACCTTCCGATTGACTAATTCTGGACGATTGGCTAATTTTGATCGATTTCCGCCTTTAATTGGTCTAACTGAGCACAATACTTTTCCGAATTTATCATCTGATTATTTGGGAGAAACTCGTAATACACAATACTCTTCCAATCACACCATATATGAAACATCACCTTCTTCGTATGAAAACACGCTTTTTGAGTGGCTAACGGAGGTTCATTTCTTTTTTTCAAAGGTATTTTTCGATCAAAATTACTGTAGATGATCCATTTTTCATCGCCCGTGATATATCGTTTCAGAAACGAGTCGATTTGGTTTCTTTTAAGAAGCGAATCACTGATAGAATTGCGTTCCATTAAATTTCTTTCAGTTAAATTGTGAGGCACACAAACATCGTAGCGATTCACATATACAAGTATCTCCAAATCCCTCACAACACTCATATGAGACACTTTCAGTATCTCTAAGATGTCCCGTGTCATGTAGCGTTGAGTATTTTCAGTAAGTTTTGCCATTTTTTTATTATCAACAACTAAAGGCCTACCGGAATACTCTCGATACTCTAGGTCGAATTTTCCATCTCTAGACCGAGCGAACCACTTTCAAACAATACTGACAGCTACGGCATCTTCTCCATAAACGGCGGATATCTTTTTTGCTGTCTCTGCAGTGCTTTTTCCTCTCCGGAAATAAAACAGCATCAAATGACGAAAAAAACATTTTATATTCCTCCATTTTCAATTTTAAATTTAACAGACTTAAGATTCACAAAACTGCATAAAAATATCAGATAAAGAAATATTGAAATGTCACCTGTCAAAATAACACATATGAAGTAATGTCATATAATCAAGTTGCGCACGAAACTGGAATTAATGACATCTATTGGAAAACGATACGAACTTTTGTTTCAACTAATATATATGCATGTATATATATATATATATATATATATATATATATATATATACACGAGGTCAGACAATTAAGTAATGCGACAAAATTCAAAAATCGAGTATATTTAAAAATTAAGGTACATCGCTGCGATCCCCTTCAAAGTAGTCCCCTCCCGCATCTATACACTTATTCCAGCGAGTTTTCCAGTTTTCGTAACAATTCTGGAACACTTCTTGTGGGACCTCTCCGAGTACCCTCGTCACAGATTCTTTGATATCTTCAGCGGAGTCAAAATGTCGACCTTTGACGAATTTTTTCATATGGGGGAATAGGAAAAAATTGCAGGGTGACATGTCCGGTGAATAGGGCGGTTGTGGTAACGTTGCGATGCCTTTAGACGCCAAAAACTGAGAGACACTGAACGCACTGTGACAGGGAGCATTGTCGTGATGCAGAACCCAAGTCTTCGCGATCTCTGGACGCACTCTGAGCACCCTTTTTCGTAATTTTTCGAGCACATTGCGGTAGAATACTTGATTTACGGTTTGTCCAGGTGGTACGAACTTTTTGTGAACCACCCCTTTGCTGTCGAAGAAGCAAATCAACATGGTTTTCACTTTGGACTTGCTCATTCTCGCCTTCTTTGGCCTTGGTGCTCCAGGGGACAGCCACTGTTGGCTTTGTCGTTTAGTTTCGGGGTCATATTGAAAGAACCAACTTTCATCACCAGTAATAACTCGAACGAGAAGAGTAGGATCACTTTCAATTTTATCGCGTACCGTTGCTCTAAATTTCTCTGTTCCATTTTCGTGACATGCACTACTCGCGCGTTGTTACATAACACTAAACAGCTGGCGAAGAAATGCTCGTACGAGGATGGTCAAGGTCTCAATCGAGAGAGTAGGGATCTGCTATTACGGTGGCGGAGTTACAGGTTCGCAGTGTTACCACAGGCCGAGAAAAAAAATCGGTCGCATTACTTAATTTTCTGACCTCGTATATATATATATATATATATATATACATATACATATACGTGATTGTTGATTAGAAGTTATGTATAAAAAAAAAAATAAAATGTAACAACCATATTCTCTATCTATTTTGATATTTAATTTATACATATTTGTTTCAAATTCGATTAAAATGTATTATTCATCAGTTTAATACACTGAAATATCCAAGTTAACGATTTATTACTGTTCTAAGATAAAGGCACAGGTCAATAATAAAATTTAATTAGTCGACAAATAGCACTTTATAATAAACATGTTTTATTATTTTACACAATAATAATATCATAATAGATTTAATAATAATATTTTCATTTAACATTGAAGCTTATTTTGGTCTTTCAGAATACATTCATATCTGTAATACATAGAGAATAAAATATAATCATCATTAACCATACGCTATTGACTAAATGATATGTTATTGACTGACTAAAGCAGGCATTGTATAAATACTTAAACTAACTGAAAACATCTCTCCTCAGCATATACAAGAATGAAACAAAACAATGGAATGATAGTTAATGAACTACAGAACTATTAAATATTTATATTAATTGTGATATTTGCAGAGGAGAAAATTAATGTTGAAACGTTATTGTAATAAAATATTTCAATTTATGTTATTTATAATACACACAATCATTAATACAATAATATTTTCACAAGAACAGTAAAAAAATGTTATCACATGGATTTAATCTTCGAATTTTTATATTGTCTGAGCACATAACTGAAGGCAGACAACTACTATATTGTTTTAAAAGAAATATACACATAATCCCTTTCAATTTTATTCATCAAATCCTCTAACGTACTTGTATTTCTAGTATATATATATATATATATATATATATATATATATATATATATATATATATTCATTAAATTCCACAAAGAATAGTCTAGTGGATTTAGTTTAAGGAGCGTAAAAGATAATACCCATACTTTTATATTTGTTCAATCTATGCTGAAAAGATTATTTTTCATAAAGAAACACTAAAAATAGTACGATGAAAATTGTTTTGATAGCAATTCTATATTTTTTATTTTAATACCTGTTTTAAAATCCAAACATTTAATTAATAACATGGTAATCAAATCTATAAATCAAGAAATTGACATTCGATTTATAATTATTATATATCAATATATTGTGATATTTCGTTATCAATTATTATGTAAATTTTTATTACGAAAATTTTTCATTACTAAAACATTGAAATATTATATATATATATATATATATATATAATAAAAAAATATTAAGTCTGAAACTAATACCAAAATATCAGTAACAAACTTGTTTCCAATTAAGACAATTCTATTACATTATGGTCAATTTACATACAAAAGTTATATTGTTTTTAAATAGGATTATTTGAAACTCAAGTTATTCTGAAAACCATCATCTGTTTAACTTCCTGGCGTGTTTTCACGGAACAAACATGTTTTCTCAATATTTAAAATAAGTTTTTTTATTTTTTTTTCTAATTTTACTACATTCTGAAAGTTTTGCTGAAGTAATTTGATGTTTTTTGATATAAAAATAGTTTCTAAAGTTTAGTTCTATATATGCACTAAAGTTCTTCTTGAAAGTTTTCAATATTAATCTCATAAACATCTAATAGTTGATTAATTAGTCATAAATAAATAACTTTATAAATATTCTAAGAAGTGTGGTTAACTTTTTCGAACACAAATAAACATACAGTCAGATTAAAACTACTCTATTTAAAATTATATCAATCACATCAGTTTACTTTACTTATTTAACAATAAAATATAAATTAGAAAAATGTTTTATTATTTAAATTTTAATTGAAAAATGTAAATAATATTTTTTTAATTGAATACATTTTTTAATTTCTGGCATGAGTGAATGGCAACACTAATTGTATCTCTATGTCAATGTCCTTTTATATCAAGAAAAAATACATATCGCAATCGATATTTTCGCTACAGTAAAGTGAAACCGGCTAATATCATTTATTAAAGGCAATAAAAATATTGCAACAATTTTTGCCCAGGAAGAAAATTTACTAGTAAATTGAATTTTTTATAAACAGGTACGAGCGTTGTTTAATAAGTATGGTAAAAAAGCAAGTTACATACCGTTTTTCGTAAAAAATCGATTTTTTTTCTCAACATAGTCTTCATTGAAGAATGTACACATCGTCCAGCGAGTTTACAATTTTTCATCCCGTCGGAAAAGAAGCTTTTCTCAAAACCTGCAAAATACGCATTGACGGTAGCGATGGCATCCTCATTCGAAGATAATTTTTTCCCATCGAGCCAAATTTTCAAATTTGGGAAGAGAAAGAAGTCGCACAGGATCAAATCCGGAGAATAGGGTGGATGAGGAATCAATTCGAAGCCTTATTCGTGCAATTTTGTCACTGCGACGATCGATTTGTGGGACGTCGCGTTGTCCTGGTGAAAGTGTATTTTTTTGTGCACCAATCTTTCAAACGGTCCAATAATATTGCTTAATAGGCTCCTATTATAATTTTTCCATTTTTTAAATAGTCGATCAGGATTGTTCCTTGGGAATCTCAAAAAAAGAGTGGCCTTTTCCAGTCGACAAAACGGTCTTCGCCTTCTTCGGCGCACTTTTACCAGTCGTTCTCAACTGCTTTGTTTGTTACTTCGACTCAGATGTGCAGTGGTGGATCTATATTCCATCAATGATGACGAATCGATACAAAAATCCTACGGATTGTGAATAAACATCAGCAAATACTGGGCTGAAATATCCTTTCGTGTGCGTTTTTGGCCGATAGTCAACAATCACGGCACCCATCACGCACAAAACTTTTTCATTTGCAATTTTTCGTACAGAATATTGGTCTTTTCTTCAGTTGAAATGCCTACAGTCTCAGCAATCTCGTGCATTTTTACTTGACGGTCTTCCATAACGATACAATGGATTTTTTCAACGATATCTGTCGTGGTGCAACTAGACGTCCAGAGCGCGTTTCGTATTCAGTGCATATTTGGCCACGTTTAAACTCATTTATCCAGAAATAAACAGTCTTCAACGCTATAAACTTCATCCAACGCCGCTTTGATCTGGGCGGCCGTCCACTTTTTCAAATAAAAATGTTTTATCACTACATCAATCAAACTCATTTTTTTTCATTTATGTGGCAACAGCTACAATAACTCCGTTCAAGCATCTGTAGGACAAAAACAACGCGTCGCTTCTGGATGAAATTTCCCGTATGCTAGTTTGAAAAGTGACACTTGATAGTCGTGACGTTATCAAATGAATAGCGGAATCATCTCATAGAAATCTACTAAACTTATCAAACGACCCTCGTAAATCCCTTTCTATGATGATGACCATAAAGGAACGGGAAAAGAATGCCAATTATTTTGAGGTATTTATGTAGTAGTTTTGATTCCGTTCAAAAACAACGCAGTAAAAAGTAATAGATATTATTACGTTTTGAGAGGCAAACTAAAACCGCAAATCAAAGTGAGGTGACAAGAATAAACGATTTTCTCCCTCATTTGTTTTAATTGATGTAAAGCTACCGTTACTAGATCAATTAAAACAAATTACTGAATCATTCATTTAAAGGCATAATATAGTATAAAGCAATTATGAACTTTTAGGTGTATTACAACTGTTATGAAAATAAAAAACTTCTATAGAATGATGAAATTATTGTGATAACCGCCGGATCAATGAGGATTATGTCTAAAAGTAAAAAAGTCTAGATAGGATCTAAGTGAATATACATAATAATGTAATATAATATATATATATATATATATATATAAATAAAAAAAATTCCCCTTATGTATTGATTTTTCCTGTATTTTAAACAATGAGTTAATAAAACAGATATTTTAAAATATTTGAAGGCATTCAATGCAGTATCGACAATGGAATGAAACACAAAAATAAATGAACAACTCAACTCCTTTTAAAAAATTGTCATTAATTACTGATCGTTAACTAAAATAATTCAATATTTTAAACACGATGAGTACAAAATAGAAGAAAATAGTTTAATATGCAAACACTGGCGACAATTCTTTAAAGAATTGAAAAACTAAAAAGTAGTTTTCGAAAAAAAAACTACATTTCATATAAAATAGTTTGATTTTACAAAATCTAAATAAATTAACGACTATATTTATAAATAAAAAATATAAATATTGGAATCAAGCTAATTATAACAGAGATTCTTAAAAAGATTTATTTTTTTAATTTTCTGCATTTCAAATTTTAATATATGTCCTCATACTTATCCATACTTCTTTTGTCAGTAACAGAAGTCACTTTTTAAAATTTTAATTCACGGAAAACATATTAAAAATACCTCTGTTTATCGTTACAACAAATAGGATTTTAAATAGAATTTTACTTTAGATACAAGTTATTTATATTAACATAAATTACTAAATTTATATTCGCATTTCTTAATGTAAAATCTTTACAATTTCAACATCAAATGGAAATTTTTAGAGCAAAAATGTGTGAGAAAGATATTCATTGAACTTAAAAAATAGAGCTACATATGAAAGGAAATTCATATAAATCAAACAATAAAATATTTTGTTTACAGTGTATTATTTTTGATTTTCTTTTCAGTTTCGTTCGTTATGTTTATTTGTATCTTTATATATATATATATAAACGAGGAATTTTATACATCATAGCACACTGAAGACACATTTAGTCACAAATATACATTATCACAATTACCATATGTCACATACAGCACATGTAGTATGGTACCGTAATAAAACTAAATAATTATGAATTTAAAAACAGATATGTCTTTTTTACTTTCATTTTGTCAATATTATTAAAAAAAAATTGCGTATAAAATTTATTTGAAAAAATTAAAAGCAACCTTACAACATTTTTTGTTTGAATCAAATGAAGAATGTAGAAAAAAACATAACAATTATGTAAATTTCTCTATAATATCACTTTCAAAAAGTAACATTTCATTTTGAAAAAGTATATTTTCTGTCTTTTAATTGTGTTTTATATATTTGTTAGAATATTCACTATTTTCATTATAGTTCTTAAAATATAATATAATAAGCCTGTGTTAAAAAACTCCGACAAATTTGTTGCATTAAATATATCTAAATATAAGTGATTTACCCTTAGACTTTCACATAGAAGTATTCAAAGGGGGTACAAGGATTAAGAAAAGTCATTTTATTTTTTATATTGTATTTTAGTTCAATAATTTTTCTACTGGGTATTTTAGCTTTTTATTTAAAATTAAATTATACTTAGATCAATCCCTTAAAGGGTGGGTTCATAAATGTAAGAATATGGGACTTCAGGTGAGAGACGACAATTTATATACCCTTTATTTTGCTGACGATCAGGTGGTGCTTGCGGAAGACGAACAAGATCTCAGCTATATAGTCAGAAAGCTGTGTGAAGAATAAGGAAAAGCAGGTCTTAAAATAAATCTTAATAAATGCGAATATCTAGTAGTTGGAAATGATGACTGCGGAAATCTACCACTGAAAAATGATATATGAAAAGGCGTCAATAAAGCCAAGTACTTAGGAGTAATTTTTAATAAACCAGAAACGAGTAGAGAGGAAATTTAAAAAAGAATTACCAAAGGCAGAAAGACCATAGGCTCAACCCACTACTATGGGAAAGAAATATTAGAAAAACAACAAAGCTTCAACTGTACAAAACAATTGTCCAAAGTATCGTAATATATGGCTCAGAAGTATGGGATCTAAATGAATCACATAGAAAAAAACTACTAGCCACAGAGATGGACTTTCTAAAAGAAGAAGCTGAAGATGGAGACTTGAAAGAGTCAGAAATGCAGACATTAGAAGGGAAATGAATACTGGAGGAGATATCATTGACGATAATGAGAAGAAACAACTGACATGGTTCGGACACACAAAAAGAATGGACGAAGTGAGATGGCCAAGGAGGATATTAGAGTGGATACCACCAGAAAGGAGAAAGAGAGGACGACCAAGAAGAAGTTAGAGAGACGACGTGGACGAGGCAATGGAAACAAGAAACCTAGATGAAGAAATGTGCTATGACAGAAGGAATTTGAAATTGGGGACGGAGAAGCGGCGACACCCGTAAACAATCCGTTTATATATATTGTAGTTAAATTAAATACTAAAATACAATTGAATTAAATACTAAATGTGAGCTGACATGTTTTTTTTTAATTTTTGTGTTTTTTTAATACTTTTGTGTGGAAGTCTAAGTTAAATCACCTATATATATATCTTTTACATTTATATCACAGAAAATTCATAGATATTTTTTAAATTAATAGGAATTTCTGAATATATTTTCTTACTGAAAAAATTAGTAACAATGTAAACACAGAATTATAATTAAATATAATTAGGTTATAATACTATCAACCATGTAAAGTAATTTAATATTCATATGATGATAATAAAACAAGGTATGAAACCTCCAATACTAATAGAATTTAATTATCAAATATGCTAATAATTATCTCAAACACTTTCACCCTAATTTATAATATTGCATGACAATGTATTTTTCCTATACCCACTTTTACTTGCACACATATTTTACCTGCTTTGAAATATTTATAGAAATGGATATATATATATATATATATACATATACATATACATATACATATACATATACATATACATATACATATACATATACATATACATATATAATCATCAATATCCTCTTTTGATCCACTGTTAAATAAACTTTTTTAAAACATGTGTATGTATGTATATATATATATATATATATATATATATATTATTTATGTGAATCTGTTTACAACTATCTACGAAAATATATATAAAAATTGAAAATTATATGTTTGCAAATCTTGCTTAAAGATTTATTATTATCTATTATTTTTTTATCATTTTATCAAGAATATCATACAAATAAAATCTAGAGATTATAGATACGAGTATATAAATACTATTCTTCTTGTAGACGAACAAAAACAGGAAAAAAATATAGACTACAGAATAAATCTTTAATTTTTTTTCACTTTGCTACAACCATCTGTTCCAAATATATAAAGAAACTATAAAAAAGTTACAATTCTATTGTACATTCCATTCATTTAATCCACTGAAATATATTTTTTTACATACAAAATACACTATCAAATATCAACCTTTTGCAAATATATAAAAAAGTGTTCACAATTTTACGCATTATGTCCGATTATCTTAATGAAAATCCAAGAACAGAAATAAAACCAACTAATTCAAAAATAAACTGTTTCATATACATGTTTCTAGTTAACACTAGAACTACCGACAGTTAAAACGAAGCTATTTCTACCAAAACCAGTCAAAATGACTGATCTTTAAAAAATTCATAATAATAGAATACTTTTATATTTGTTGACTTGTTAGTTTCTTACAAACGGAATTCATTGTTATGTAGTACATTTTTGGTATTACATATTAACCGATTTGAGACCATGGTCCCTAAATGAGGATTGGCACATTTTATCACTTACACATCAATAAGAATAATAAGTATAATAAAGAATATGTGCTTTGGTAAAATCAAATAAATTTTCATTTAAAAGTTAAGTTATTCTTATAATTTAAATAAATTATTGGGTATAAAAAGTTATAATTCGCAATTTTTTTACAAACGTAGTTTTTCTTTTGAGTGTATTTTCCGCATACATATTTTTTACAGATATTACAGATGGCGGTAGTCTTATTATTATTACAGTACCCTATTTGACACCATTTGCGTGAACAAAGTGAGCTCTTTGAAGTTGTTTGTACATTAGCTTCTCGTGATTCCATCCCTGGTTTTACATTTTCAACGGCATTTTCAGTTGCAAGTTCATCCGCTAGTTCAAACATAAATTCACCTTTCATAATATTTTTTTGACATATCCCGTTGGACCGGGTACGTCTTTGAAAATATCATGAAGTGATAATCTTCCAGGATTAGACCCTTCTTGTATTTTTTCCCAACTGGTTCCGTCTACAGAAATTTCATTTTCACGATCTTGTAATACACTTTCATTTTCATCTTCAGAACTTGAAAGCACTCGAGTACATCTTCTTCTACGTAAATTCAAAATATTTTCAAATTCACTATCCCTTTCTGAGGACTCCTGAGCATTTTTTTTCGTCTAAAAGCTCATTACCACCATCCTCACTATCAAAAAGTTCATCGTGAATACTGCATAGTTCATTTTCAATTTCTTCTAGTTCACCTTCACTGTCATAGAGTTCATCATCTTCCAGCGTTCAACATTCCATTAGAGTATATCATTCAGTTTTTCTAATAATTCAGAGATTTTCAATCATTTTGCTATTTTCAGGACTTATAAAAATAAAATAAAACTAGTGATTACATAAAATTTATATTTGTATTGATTTTTCTCACCTCACACTAATTGATATAATATGTCGTTTATTATAATTTATATAATTATTTTTTTATTATATTGTATAATATGAGTGCAACATTCAACAAAAACTTCAATACACATTCTACGTTTCCAGATCTAAATGAACGACTAAATATGTTTTCGAATGAATGCATTAGTTTTGTATTACCATCATGATCGATCCGGAATTTTCCTGATAATTTTCACCATCATACTGAATGATACACAATAAAAATTCTAAGGACGTGTGAGAAGTTATACAAAACGAGTAAACTGGTTAATTCGTTTTCAGTAAACAGATTGCAAGACACTTTTACAGGTAGAAATCATTTTGACTGGTATTGGTATAAGTAGCCATGATACAAAATTATTTTAGATTTGAATAAAAAAAATAAAAATAAAATTCATTATACTATTTCCTTAGTTATCGATACAAAAATCACGACATTTCTGCGAAAAAAAAATGTAACATGAAGTAGGAATTTTAAAATAAAATTTTAAAACCAATCATTTTGACTGGTGTGGTAGTTCTAGTGTTAAATAATATCGTCAAAATGTTTCAATATGCTGTTCGAATCAAACTGTCACACTTTCTCTAGTTAGACTTGTATACCGTATATCTAGGAGTATAAAACAACCTTTAAAACCCAAAAAGTATTCAAAAAATAATGAATCGTCTTATGTCTCCGATGCAAAACAGAAATTTTAAAATAACACAAAAAATTTATTGTACCTAAATAGAAATTAAATTCTTTATTTAAAAAAAGAATAATTTTCGCATGATTTTTATACATGAGTAGTGCCAAAGCCTTCTAGATACAAGCAGTGCACGATGTTTTAATACACAGTATGTCAAAACAAGGGGATTCCTCGAATTTAATTCTTGAAATTTTAAATCGAAAAATTTAATTTCCTTAACTTTGATTTTAGACATAAAATTGTATTATAACACGTGAAAGAGGTCTTCAATTTAAGATCGTTTTATACGACTGATATATGATAAATATATAAATTTTATCTTAAAATTTCGACCTCTTCTCATACATAAATCGCCTCATATGCCATGATATACGGTATTTGCTGACTTCATTCCACCCACATGTTTAAATTATTAATGATTCTAGGAACACATGTATAAATAGACAATAATGATATTGGATTCTATTAAAAATTTACAAAGATACCATAAAAGGTATTTCTATACTTCATCTGATTTATGTTAAATTATTTTGCAGTAAAATTATCAACCCCTAAAATAAGACAATATACATTTTATTTTTTTATAGAGTTAGTAGCTTTCTAATAATTCACTGGACTGATAATGATGTTGACTGTTAATAGACGATTTTTAAATAAAAATACTAATTGTTATTATAATTTTCCAAATCTAAAATCTTTCCAATTTAAAAATTCTGATATTATGTAATGTATTCTATCGGTTGAAGTCAGTGACCTGACATGAAAAATTTTAGATTCGTTGTATCTCGAGAATAATAAACAACTCATTCTTTTTATACTATTTTATAGTAATTTTAATTATTAATTTTAATGTATTTATTATTTATTTATTAATTGTTAATTAATTTATTTTTTAGTATATTTATTGATTATTCATTTATTTTTTCTGTTTTCCTTTTACACATTCTGTTGAAAACATTGACTCTTCTTACTTATTATTCTATGTGAATCGTACAAGTCACGTGCGAATTCGTTTCTTCTACGAACGGTTTTGACTTTTCTTACGGTCAGGTAGATTTTTATTTCAACACAGACATCAGAAAAAATACGATATATTTCTGCTACTGAGGATAAATACAATTTCACAAATGAATTTTTCATTCCTTTCAGAAACCTTAAAAATTTTCTGATTAAAAATGTTCAATAATTATTGATTATTTTTCAGTGTTTTTTATGCTCATTCGATTGCGATACCATCATTCTAAGAACGACGAATAAAATTTTTTTCTGTAGCAGATTTCTGTACCAGAAGATGATATCGTTATCGAAATATGCTTGGGCAACAATCAAAAATAATCATTAATTATTATACATCTTTAATTAGAAAACAATTTATGGCGTTAGTAAAAAAAAATCATTCATTGAAATAAAAAAAGAACATCAAAACAATCATTTCCAATAAAATCATAACAATAGTGGAACATAGAAGCTAAAATTTAAACCCTGCTGGGAAATATAGACATGGCAAACATTTTAAAGAATACAAACTGTATCAGATATACTAAAAACAACTCACATTCTGCAAAATATACTGATGTCTGGACACTGTTCGGAAAAACTGAAGGATTAATGTAAATAATGTACAAAATGAAAGAAATTTAATTTATTGGAAAATCTAAGCATCTCATAAATCCAATCAAAATAACTTATTAAATGATAAAATTAGCACTAAAATCAAAACAATTTATACATCAACCTAAAGATGACAAAAATCAGAAACAATCACATAAGAAACGAACCTACACGTGACTTATATAATTCGCATAGAACAACAACAGGTACACATGAACACAACACAATATGATATTTTTTCTTACAGTTATGATATATAATCAAAATTAATTAATGTGTCCTGGTAGAACATTTAAATAATAAATTTAGTTACTTTAGTTCGCATTATATAAAATAATAATAAAAACAATATCAAAAAATTATACTGAGAGAAAAAATATAATTTATATAATATTACATGCCAATCGTCCAATAAAAAAAGATATGAAATCTTAAAGGAAAATATATATATATATATATATATATATATATATATATATATATATATATATATATATATATACATGTATGTATGAGAGGGAATTGGACATTAAATAACGAGACGTGATTTTAAGTGAACTAAAGGTTTATTAATATATAAAAATATGCAGATAAATGACACAGGCCACGAACAAATGGTGTGGTTGTTTGCTTGTAAGGACTGACTATTACGGGTACCCTATTGCGTTGGCGAGGTCCTTTATCTTTGGCGTCAACCATCATATATGATAACGATCATACCCTTCGAAAATTGGTTTTGTACTCTACCATTAATTTTGTACACCTTATCGATCTTTTACATCAATATTCTTTACAATCTATATATATATATATATATATATATATATATATATATATATATATATATATATATATATATGTAATATTTATCCATAAAAATAGTATTTACCATCAATCGCTATGAATCTAAAAAAAGCAACTTTTTCAGCTAGAAACTAATTCATTTCTATTATTTAAATATAATACTTTCTCATTACTATTTAAATATTTAACAATTATAGTAAATATTTAAAAACGTATAAAAATACATTTTAATACTTGTAATTAATTGACAGTAACGTTAATATATTATTGTTCAAATTGGCTCAAAGTCTGGTGGTGTGAATTTTAGAGTGGTATAAATGTATACTAGATAATATGCACTAACCTGCATACAAGTAGATGTAGTCAGTATTATATTACATAGTTGACAACAAAAAAACAATCTAAGATAGGAGCTATGTTACATATTCAAATATGTACGTCACTATATATTTCAGACTAAAATTATATATTTAGTAAACAAAATTAGTATCTAAATTCAAATCTATTGATTGTATCATATATTTTACATTTAAATAATCTTCTTTAATAAAAACAATGTCTGGCTGCTAAAATTATTTTTTGAATTAACAAGCTATTATAATTTTCATTCATTTCTTGAAAACTTACTTATTCATTAATCTATACAAATGAGTTACTTGATATATATATATATATATATATATATATATATATATATATATATATAATAAATATATATATATATATATAATATATATGTTATATATGTATTATATATATATATGTATTATATATATATATATATATGTATTATATAATATATATATATATATATATATTATATATATATATATACACGATCAATTTTTTACAAAAAATTGCTCACAAAATCCAATCAAATACACTTCTTGAAACACAAAATTAAATATTAGGTTGTTAGAAAAATAATTATGATTTATAATATTCAAATTTATATACATTTTTCTTTTTTCTGATTTTCCTAGTTGTTTTAAATGACTCAGAACTGTTGGATGACTAACGCCTAACTTTTGTGTAAACTCTCGAATTGTATGTGATTCTGATTCAACTAATGCCTTCAGTTGGTCAGTACGAACTGAAGGACAAGCGTGACCTTCATCTTCAAAGCTCTTGTCCCCAGAACAAAATTTTTAGAACCACCATTGCACCATATGTTTCTTAACAGTAACCACGCCAAAAGCATCGTTTATTTTACGAACAGTTTCTGTTGCTTTATCTCCCGTTTTGAACTCATACAAAAATTGCTCTTATTTGCTTCTTTTCCATCTTTATTTCAATAGTCCAATTTGAAGCAAAATTGATAATAAGACCAAAGTCGATGTTACAAAAATACAGACCAAAAAATGGATTTTAAAATGATATTAACATAAACACGATGTCAAATGACACTCTCATTGAAAAAACATATGTTAGATTTCAGAAAACAAAAACTACAATTATTTCTCTACCAATCTAATACATTACCTATACAAAAAGAGTAATAGTGTAATATAAAAATCTACTATGTATATATATATATATATATATATATATATATATATATATATATATATATATATATACAAACACATTAAGGTTATTAACATGAAAAAGCAGTGTAAAAAGATGTAACTATAATAAAATTATTTGATAGAAACTTTGAAAGTGTTCAACTGACTCAAGTAAAAAATAATAAAATCAAAATTCTTAGCTACGAAATTTTTCTAACTATATTCTTATTTTCACAAACACGGCACACAAGATAAAAAATAATAATGAATAAAAGGATACGAATTTAAAAATATATCTCAAAAAGAATCACGATAAAGTAAATATAAGTTTAATACATTTATTTCTCGAAGACTAATTTTTAAAAAAAATAAAAAAAATGAGTAATCATACTAAAAATACTTATTTGAACTAATTAACTTATTCGCAAGTATAATTCATCAAGGAAGGTTATAAAAGAATAAAGCTATATAGAGTCCATTTTGACGGAAATACTGGAATATTTAAATTGAAGGGTGCACCGATTTGCAAGGAAACATAATTAAAGTTTTCTGTTTTTCCTTACTTACAAAAAGGAACAAATTATGATTGCACATATAATTCAATCTTTTCCATCCAGATATAGAAGTATAAATAAACATAATAGAAATAAGAAGAGATGGAAAAAATAAAATAAAAATGATAATAAACAGAAGTTGCAAACATAATAATAAATTTAAAAAATATAAAAATGAACATGAGCTATGCGTATCTCATGAAGTGAAGACTACTAGCACATAATATAAATTATCCACTACAATATATAAATAATAAAGATGCAAGAAAACAACAGTTCAAGGTTTTAAGCGCCGATAGAAGAATTTTAAAATTAAATTCTAAAGTCTTTTCTTTCAATTGTACATAAGTTTTCCTTTATTTTTCTTCTGCATTTCTTGTATTTGCTATAAAAATTGTTTTAATTAATTTCATTATTAGACTTGTACACTTAAAACAATTCTAATTAAACAGTAGTCTACGTACTATTTACTATGTAAAACATTACCTGTCTTGAATTACAAATGAGTTAGAAGTGAATTTTTTTTCAAATCTAGTAACTATATGAACACAGAGAATTAGATCAACCCACTTGAATAATATAGAGCAGTAATACACTTTGTTGAATTGTACACTCAAAGACACATATACTAGACTCTAATGTTTCAGACAAAAATAAAGTACAAAGTTAGTC
>CM068320.1:12509186-12521686 GCA_034766995.1 Acanthacorydalis orientalis | reverse complement strand
CTTATTGTAAACATATTCTAAAATTTCTGTGTACAGTATATTCGTAATTTATTTGTGTTCTTTCATGTACTGAGACTTGATACCCTACTTAGAGGTACATCTGGAGAGACCAGCATACAACTGGCCGTGCCCGAATACTGTTTCATTGGAATCGACGAACATGATGATTCGTGAAACATCGGAAATGATTGGGAATCGAAATGGTTAACGTGCTACTTGTAGAGTGGAGCAGGAGAGTGGCGTTGCGAGGAGGTAGTTTACACGAAATAAACTGATTTTATGAAAATTTTACTGTGGAATTATATTTTACTTATATATATATATATATATATATATATATATAAAGATTGTGTTGTAAATATTTATTTCGTCTCCAGCGAGTGCAAAAAAATGCCTGTGACTGAGGTGAGGTAGGGAATACAACTACCTGACAGACAAGCTACATGAAGGAGCCGGAATAGACCAGCTTGAAGAGTTCATCTGCAGAGTCAGTCTAAGATTCTATCCACATCAGAATCAGGACAACACCTTAATAAGCCTGACATGCCTAAGAATATCTACTCATTCAATCAACTGAGCAGGAAGAACTTCAAACATCTTCTTCTTCCCAACTAGTTCATAGCGACGACAGCTGCCAAGTCACCGGTATGCAAACATTAAATGATGACATCGACATGATCAGGAAGGAATAGATCTTGGCCATATTAATGATCACAAATTATCAGGCAAACAACTTCAAGCTTTCCAACGACAGAGCTACCGCCACTTGGGAAGAGGCAGGGTGAATAATAACCGTTTGTGGATACTTAAGTTTTATGAAAATTTTCCTAGGTAATAAAATGATGGCAAGAGCAACATCTGAAGAAAAGGAGAATGTGAAGACAGCATTGAGGTACAGGTACGTTAAATCTTGAAACTCGATTCCAAGATCATGCAGAATCAAGAGAAAGATGTTTAATAAATACTCAAAAACTTGCCTAAAAAAATTATATATTTATATTTTATTCATCTTATAATTCGACAGTTTTATTCGAAAAAAAAACAATTTTAAATAAAAAATCTTTTTAGTTGGACTTGTCTCGCTAATATTTTTTAAATAATTATATAACTACTTCAGGATGTAATACTATTAACATCAAACATCTGTTCGAATGTAGAGTTTGAAATTTGATTTTTTTTCATTTCTCTCAAAAATCAGAGCCGTTCTAATTCAATACTTAGTTTTTTTATGATTGTTTCTTAATTTATATCTCGCATTATCGTCTCGTAATCCTAATATCCTAAAACTTATCCACATTAAGACAAAAATGACGGTTTTGATTTTTAATAAATTATGATAAGAAGTTTCACTTCCAACGTGTGGGAGTTCCACGCACCATTATTTTCTTTTTGTTCTTTATTAAAATTTGTATTTAGTTTTTGTTTTCATATTCTCCATTTTTTAATTTCTTTAATCTCAACCCTTAAACTACACGTTGGGGTCAATGTGACCCCCACAACAGTGTGTTTCGTATGTTTCATACAAATATTGTGTAGCTTAAGGGTTAAGATGAAACTTTTCTTCGATTATTAAGACTTGATCTAATAACAGTTTGTTTCAATTGTTAATAATGTGATTAAATAATACATCTGTAAAAAAATATGTTCTTTATAGAAACAATAAAATATATAAATAACTATAAACGAACAATTAAAACAAACGTTCGCTGTATTACCTTAATGTGCCTGTTATATACCATGCGTCTTCATTTCATCATAATTATATTTTACACGAAGGTGAAATAGAATTATTGATTACTAAAATGAGGTTTAAGGAAATTAGTAATCATTTCAGCGAGAGTTCGCGCACCTTTAGTAGTGTCATAGCTTACAAGTAAAAAAATCGAAAATAATTACCTGCTTTATTAAAAATATTTTATGCGCGTGTTCGACGAACAAGCAAGTAATAAGATCTATTGAAAATGAAATACCAAAATCATTCTAAGATAAAATAATAAATTATTATAACTAAAAAAATTTATTAATATAAAACTTAATATACCATTATCTTGATAAATAAAAAAAATTGAAATTAATATTGTTAAAGAAGCAAATAAAGTATAAAATAATAAATAAGTTCCAGCTTGTAATCGTTCAAGTTGATAACCTCAACCTAAAACTAAAAATAAAACTGGAATTAATCTTCTTTCAAAAAATAAATAAAATATAAATAAATTTATTACAGAAAATCTACATAATAATATTAATATTAAACCAATTAAATTTAATAAATATAAAATAATTCTATATTCTTCCTTATAAATAGATTCTCTAGCTATTACTATTAAGCAATAGTGGCTTAACATTTTTTTTAAAATAAAACTCGATTCCTATTTCTATGGAATACAATACTGTACTACAATATTGTACTGTAGGTTACCTTTTTTCACACAAATACAGTTAATTAAATTTAGTAATTAGGTCGAGTAACTATCACTTACTAAATACGTTTGAATATGGCTTAAAAAATACGATTTTTTATAATCAAGTCTGGACATGTCAAGACAACTTCAAATCGGTACAATTTTAACACATTTTCTATAAATATATTTTCAAAACATATGTGTTTATATATATATATATATAATATGTATATCTTATATATATATATATATATATATATATATATATGTATAATATGTATAATATGTATATCTTATACATATATATATATATAATTTTCTCAAGAATGGAAAGATGCATGCTGGAAATAACAAAAAGAAATAGGAAGGGAATAAAATGGATACAAAAACATATAGAAGTCACAGATGTAATAAGAAGAATAAAGAAAATGAAAATGGGCGGGATATGTTGCAAGAAGAGAAGACAATTGATGGACAACAGAAATTATTAACTGGGAACAAAGAAATATAAAAAAAATACAAAGAAGAGACCAATGAACAGGTGGGATAACGAAATTAAAATTTTTATTGTAAATCAGTCAAGAAAAGAAGCATTCAATCGTACAAAGTGGAAAATCATGGAAGTTACCTTTTTCCAGCTGTCGATTAAAAGGAGCTTCTGCTGATGATGATATATAATTTCTTAATAAACAAACGATTAGAGTACATTAATTTAATTAAAATCAATTGAAATTATGTGTAAGAATAATTTATTACATTTTTGTATTTTATATTAGTATTCGTTAAATTCACAACTAAATTTAATAAAAGAAAAACATATCAGTTTGGTTTGTTTCTATGCGATAAACTAAATTTAACTAAATGGCTACTGGACTATTCGTTAGCAATCTGTGTTTATCGATCTACTTCCTCGTGTACATTGTATATCTATTCGCACTAAATTGTATAATTGATTCAAATACTTGAGCAAATATCTTGTACTATCTACCTATACTAGATAAGAGCGGTAGTATAACAAATATAATAAATATCGACAATGGATGACGTTATAAGCTTAACTATTTTAAACGCCTGTTAAATAAATCGGAAAATGTTATAAATTCACTCTAAACAGTTTTTGAACAATTGAATAGTGAACAAAGCTTTCAGAAATTTGACAGACATATTCTACGAACAATAGAAGATATATTTCTTTGATAATCTTTAAGTCGAACAATAACGTTGGTTGTCAAATTTACTTTGCACAACATCATGAAAGAAACAAGCAAATGTTTAGAACTATGAAATACAAACGAGCTTTTCAAAACCCTTACAACGTATGAACTTGATTACAAGAATATAAGCTAGCATCCCACGAAACTTCGTCAGGGAAAAACAGTTTAACATTTTGTAGTGTATAGTATGAAAGCTGTTGACAGATTTTACATACTATTTCTAATTGGTGAACTAATTCATTAACATTTTATGAATATTTAGATATGTGTATAAGTATTTACATTTATATATATATATATATATCGTTTTTACTTGCATAAAATTTTCTTAATATTTTTTCCAATCTATCTATATATAAAAAAATATTGCACAAAATTTTAAAAAATGATCAAAAATAATTTAAAAAAACGTGTAGAGATTTTGTATTAAATCACAGTTAAAGATGACATTCGAAGTTCACGAAAAAATATGATATTGGTATCATAACTACAATAAAATGTGCAAGTCTATAAAATAACACGTTGCAATTTAGCTGCAAGAGTGATTATATAGACATATTAACATATATATATATATATATATATATATAAATAAAATATAAAACAACTACGTTGCAGTATATTTGCGAGAATAATTATATATATATATATTACGATATTGAGCGAATGGGGTGAAGCGAGTGGGGTGGAGCCCTACGGGAGTCGGCGGTCGTAGCGAGTAGAGAACAGAGCCCCTTGGTGTATAAAAAAAACTTTTATTACATTTTTTTTACATATTACTTATAACTAATAATATTAAAATTTACAATTATACTTGTATTATAATCACTATACTTTATCTGCATTTAAATATCTTATCAACATAAATCAACAGACCTCTTTGAAAATTATGATAATTACTTTTGTAGTAAACATGAGAAAACTGATCGAAGTTATTTATAAGTTCTGCGTCTAGACATTATTGAAAAAATTAAGTGAAAATTTTTCGACATTGACAAAAATTTACTGTACTGTACTTTTATTTATTAGCCTACATGTTTTTTTCTTATTACGTCTTTTAACAGTCTCTACCCAGAAACTCTTCGTTTCTTTGAATCGTCTGGGTGTCTTTTCTATTAATAGTTTCGACACGTGTTCCATCTTCACACAGGTAGATATTAGACAGTGCAATCGAATCTATTAAATATATTATTTACCTGAAGATGTCACATATACCGATTCTAGTAGTAAAGACTAGCAAAGATGAAAATTATGAAGACAAAGCATCAATGGGATCATAGATATAAAAGCATACAATTGTTTTCTTTCAATAATTATTTCAATTTCTTAATTTCAATTTTATATTTTCCAATTAACATTAGCCGATGTAAGTTTTTCGCGAATATTTTTAAATTATAACTATTAATTTTCACACATTTTTTTTCATTTTAGCTCTCAGACGACCGCTGGCTGTATGTGTTGACTGATGTAGCCAGCTGAAAAGTGACTCGTGCTTCATATACAGAATACAATGGAAACAAGTCAAGCCGAGAGCTATTTTTAAGTTGATGCTAAAAGAATTCACAAATCGGACAGCTCTAGGCTCAACTGAAATGTGTGTCCTTTTACCGATACTTTTTAACTCTTCCTCGGGCGCATTATATCACAGATACTTTAGAAAATATTATTATGTTCGTTCTATTAATGGTTTTCATTTTTAAAATTAATTTTCTAATTTATCATAGCATCGAGTATGTATATATGTATTCTTTAGTCAGTGCAAAAATTTCATAAAAGTAAATATAAAATATAACCTTTATATTTAAGTCGTAAATGAAAATTTCGGTATATTTTAGTATTCGAAAACTGAAATATTCGAAATATAAAAGCAAACATTATTTAATATTAGAAATATAATGTCATTAAAAACTATTTTTTTATTAAATATTAAAAATAGAATGGCATTAATTACAAGATTTCATTTTATCATCGTAATCGCCTACTTTGTTAATTATTATTAATTAATTACATTAAATAGAGTTTTGAAGAATTACTGGATACTGATAATTCTTTTACTGGTTTAATTGCAGATTGAAATGACAATATCTGTAGATGTGGTGTTAAAAATATATCTCATATCTTCATGGTTATTTGTTTCAAACATACAATGAACAAAATTAATAAATCTAGCAAAAAAATAGATCGTTATGTAGACAGAAAATGTATAAAACTTTATACAAAAGTCGTTTTTACATTTAAAACTTAAATTGATAATGAATCATTATAGAAAATAAACAATTTACAATACAAAATTAAAACTTTTCCTTTCGTAATATATTTCTAAAATAAATTAATGTTTAAAAGAGAATTGTCTAACCATACGTCATTCAGAACTATACTGATATGTTAAAAATATCGAGAAAGATACCATAAGTGTTTGTATCAAAATGTAAAACAATACATATAGATACACACATACACATATACACAGATAGATACGTCCACTTGACGAAGAGTTAAATAAATAAATAAGCATCTCTTTTTAGATTATTTTTAATCATATTCCCCGTTACAACAACCTTGTTTACTGTCCCTTCATAAAGTCAAAGATATTCAATATAAACGTGTTTTAATATTTAGTTGCCTGTTTTTGTTTTTTTATATTTCAACGTTAATAGATACATATATGTTGAACCCTTTGTTTTAAAAATCTATGTATAATTTTACACCTCTCCATGAGTATTTATGAATTTTCTTATACAAGAGATTTTTTTAGCATTAGTTTTCCCAACTCGTATTAGTTATTAAACTCCTAACACTACTAAGAAAATGTTAATAATTTCTAATGTATAATCCTAACAGTTCAACGTTTTTATCTTCGCAGTTTATTCTCTTCGTAGAACCAATAATTTTGATTTTTATTATATTCTCCTTTATTTATGTCTCGTTATATAATACATTTAATATATTAATGGCACTTGGAGTGTGTTCAGATTATTTAGTGATAAAAAAATATTGGGTCATTCATTTCAAGTAGGTATTCAATTGAATCTCTTTTATGTTTGTTTATCAAAATAAATATTAAAGAATACTAAAGTGAACATAAATATATTATTGAGGTAAATTTCAAATAGATTAAATTTATTGAAAACTAAAAAAAGTTTATTCTTAGTATACATTGTCAGTATATATATATATATATATATATATATATATATATATATATATATATATATATATGTCGGTAATTATGACAGTGTAACAGACTAAATTAAAAAATTGATAAAATCGATTTTATGATTTATTTTATATTACATTTTTTTTATATTTTAATAATCTAGAAGAATGTAGAAAAAAAAATAAAAAATGTATAGTTTAACGACTTTTTAAAGTTAGTCAGTAAACATAATTCTGTTTTTGTTTATTTTGATAGTGGACTAAGTCACTTACTTTTTGGTGAACTTTATTTTTCTGGATAAATGCATACCTATCTGATTTTTATATAAAACTATATTTATTTTTAATGTGAATAACTTTTCAATTAAATCAACTTTTTTGATTAAAGCTCTCCAACGGACAATTATATTGTTATTGAAACAAAATTTCCCGAGAAATCAATTACAAGAAGAACGAAAAATATTAAGCGAAAATCTCTTTACTGGTTGAAAGTACAATAGATCAGATTTTTAAAATGTGTCCCTTATCAAATGTGTTATAAAACATTTTTAGATGATAATGGAGAATTCAAATTTCAGATCTTTCATTCAAAAAAGAAAGGCAGAAAATATACTATATATATACTAATATATACTACGAAAATATACTATATATCCTATATTTCCACTTTACGCAAGTATCGGACCACTTACAAAGGAAAAACATAAGGATATAATGGACAGGACATTCCGCTAATTATCCATTAATATTTTCGTACACTCCAAACATCACAAAAAGAAAATACGATCATTGAGGAAGAAGAAGAAATCTCTAGTATTATTCTAAATCAAGTTTACATGATTATAATTACAAAAATTAAGTGAATGCTGTTGTTTATAACTTCATTTTTTGTATAAAACTGAAATATTTTTTGTTATGTCATTTTTAAGATATTTGAAAATTTTGAAAATAGTCTGTCGTATAAAGTATCAAAAAACAGATACTTTCATGATGCTCATAAAAATTCATAATTACATAAAATATTTACATTATAACAATAAGTACTTTGAAAAATATTTTGTTACATAAAGGAAAAATATTTTTTATTAGACACAAACGCAAAGGTATAAATATCTCAATACGAAAAATATATGACAGTACACTGTCATAATTACCGGGACATATATATATATATATATATATATATATATGTATATAATAAATATTAAAAATATTTAAATTAGTACATACATTTAAATGAAAAAGATATTCAATCCATATCGTCTACTTGATTATTCTACAGAATATTAAAAGAATGGAATGAATATTTTTTTATTATTCAAATAGCTAATTGGATAAATATTTCTGGAATGCTTTGATACAATCTTTTTCAAATTACTTTTATAAAATATATAGATCCAGATATAAAGAACTTTCGAGTATGAGAATTTAACACAACAGTGATTAATCTTAGATTATATTTTCGATTATATATTTTTAAACTACAATTCATGTATAAATAATTTAGTCGTTTAATATGCGTATAATATATATATATATATATATATATATATATATATACAAAATATTCACCAGAAAAAAATTTTAAATATCTGAAAAATATTAAAACTGTATTCAAACCATATATGCTTCATTTACTACTTTTACGTGAAATGAATAAAATAACACAGACATGACATGGTTGATAAAAAAAGTTTCGTGTAATGTTAAGTATATCTACTTTTATTTATAAAGAAATTTTTAAATTTTAAAGTATAGTTTGCAGCGAACAATAATTGAGTTATCAGAAATAAGACTTTTTAATCTATTTTTTATACGAAATTCTTACAGATAATTTTATGCAGCACTTTGAACAAAACGCAATAGATGAATTTAAAAAAAAAAACATCATTTATAATGAACTGATGTTATTTTATAATAAAAATTTTATTATTTAATATCCAGCATTTTTATGACACAATTCACCGATAAAGAAACTAAAACAAACGTATGAATAAACATTGAATGAAGTGTATCCTTTATGCCAAATACAAGATATTATTAATCCTTAAGAAAGAGATAAGCTAGTTTCTTTTTCAATTAGGGAAACGATTACTATTGGAAGTAGTATTAAGAAAATATGGCGTTAGTTTGTTCAAAAGAAACGTAAATTAGGAATTGAAAAAATATTACTTGCATTTTTATTCTCATAAAAAAAATTATACTGATTTCATATAACTTTTATAGCACTTCATCTTAATCAAATCATCTCCACCATTGCTACCTTCATTGCATTCACTTTCTTCATTGCTACCTTCTTCCAGCAACCAATTACACCATTATTTTCATATTTATCTAATCATATTATTAAGTAATCGTTCATATAAAAAATTAACTGAAATACTACAAAAAAAAATAGTACACAATAAAACAGTTCAACGTTCTCAAAAACAATGTAAGGTAAATTCATGGAGGGGGAGAATTCATAAAGAAGGTTTCATTGTAATAAATATTTGAGTATCAATAAGACACAAAAAAGCAAATTTCTGTTAGTTTACAATTATTTGTGAACAATTATAATTAAAAATTTGCATTTTTTTGAATAAATAATTTACACGATTTTTAAAAGATATAAAAACAAAATTAAATGCTAATATTAACAAATGAAAAAGTAAAGAGGATTTTACCACTGAAATAATAATCTCGAAAAATTTCTTAAATTCGTACATGGTTGTTTAATTAATTATTTTTATTTTAATGGAACGCATTCAAAATTGATACAAAATTAAAAATAATTAGAAAAACCGTGATGTTACTTGAAACCAAAAAAATCTAAAAAGAACAGTCAAAAAATTATTAATAAAAGCACCGAATAATGCACTGCTTTATATTAAAAAAAAAAGAATTTGATCGATACCACAATAACTAAGACCTGTTAAAAAAAGGGAACTTCAGTAATTTATTGTGTCAATATTTTTTCAACATAAGAAATTAACCAAAATTTTATTACTAATTCGAATTTAACTTTAAGCTGTTTTTTGTTCCTAATTAATTATATTTCATTATATTTTATACATTTAAATGATTTTAAATAACTAATAGTAATTAAAATAAATACTATTTTTTTTAATTTGTATACCTGTTTATTTTCTTAAAAAATATTCTTTTTATAATTCTGTACGAAATTCACTTTAACCTACTATGTATATATATATATATATACACATATACATCCCTTTCCAAATCTTCATATATTATAATTTATAATATTAATTTTTATTATTACTTAACAAAACATTTACATGAACAAACATATAAAATCTTAAACAACCATGATATCGTTTTTGGTTATAATGTTATGTTTCAAAATATTTGTTATCTGTAAACAATAGAAATATTTACATATGTGTGTGTCTGTCATGCCATTAAAATCTGATAATAATAAGTTAAAAAAAATATTTGCTACTGAAATAAAATATAAAAACATTAAACCTATTTTTATAAAACACACGCAATATAGCCATATAAAAAAAATAGTTCTGAAATCTCGTTAACATTAAATAACACTTCTCGTTGACCTGTAGTAATACTAAATTCCTATGAATTTGACAAAAAATAGTTCCCATATTTGATCAATCTAATATAGTGCGTAAAATATTTCAGCATAATATTTATTACAGTTTTCAATCAAATATCAAATTTAATTTAATTTGTCTGTGATAAATAATAAAATTAAATGATGCAAATACACATAATATATATATATATATATACACACACACATATATACATATATATATATATATATATATATATATATATATATATATATATATATATAGCGTAATTCAACTTAAGTTCCCACACAAAAGTATTAAAGAAACGCAAAATTAAAAAAACATTTCATCCTCCATTTAGTATTTTAACCCAATTGTATTAAAATATTGAATTGAACTAAAATACTAAATTAAAAAGAATATTACATTTCTTAACCCCTTCACCCCCTTTCAATACTTCCATACAGAAGCATAAGTTGAATCAATATATATATATATATAGCGTAATTCAACTTAAGCTGCCACACAAAAGTATTAAAAAAAACGCAAAAATTATAAAAAGAAACATTTTATCCTTCATTTGGTATTTTAATCCAATTGTATTAAGATATTGAATTGAACTAAAATACTAAATTAAAAATAATATTACATTTCTTAACCCCTTCACCCCCTTTTAATACTTCCATACAGAAGCATAAGTTGAAACTATATATATAACGATTAATTTTTTTAGCAGAATTTGTACTTAATCTTAGTAATTTAAAACAAATTAAATATTTGTGGAATATAAATTGGACTATTTATTTAACGTTTAATTCTAATTTATATGTCCTACTATATTTTTACTTCTTTTTTATTTTTTTATGCTGTTATTTTTATTTAATATATAATTTACAAAAATAAATTCATTATATAAAATATTTATCATATTGGTATAAAAGTTTTATTTGCAGCTAAAATTAACTCTTCTGTGAATAATCAAATGAACTTCTTAATATGAATATACGAACCTTGGAACAAGCATAAATATAAATTTTGTTGAAAACTTTTAGAAGGCAGGTATATAATTTTGTATATACTTTTAACTTTAATAAATCTTGCAAATATGCAATACAATTCATATTTATGTAAAATTTTAAAACATTTACGATGACAATATTTACATAAAAATAAAAAATGTACAAATTAATAACAAACGTCATAATATAGTATGATTTTTGAATGATACTGACTAAAAAATCATAACCGAATTGTCCACACAAGAAAACAGTACGAAGGATAATACGCTGACATAAATTTAAAGACGAAATCGATTTTCTCGAAAATCACCGCCTAAACAAACAGACGCTGGGTAACTGAAATCAGTGATTCTAGTGAACAAAGCAAGTTTCGTTATATTGACTTTCTTATACGAATCACTTTCAAGCCAAAATTAACAAAAATAAAACTAGAATAAATAACAAAAAAATAGTAAATATTTAATTAAAAAATACTATTATAGAGGTTAACAAATAAAATACTAACAGAAATTAAGACCCGTCATAATTTGATAATGATCAAATCAATACTAAATATTATTGAGTAAACATCTTTGATTATTAATGTTATATAGATAACATACTAAAATAACATATAACACCGGTAGTAACAGAGTATGATACGAACAATATAACAAACTTTACAAAACCGAGCAGAATAACAATAGTAGATAAAGTTAGCACACAATGTTACATGTTAGTTTAATCTAATATATTATATTATAAAAAAAAAAGATTAAAAATCATTTTAGACATTTTTTATAAACTCTAAACTATATTAACCCTTTGGAAACGGGGACGGAAAAGAGTGTTAATGATTCTTAATAAATATTTTTTGATTAATTGAACATTTTTTTATCGTAAACAAAATAAATATTGCAGATTTGTCGGTTACAAGAAGAAATATGTTAATTCATATTAGCCATTAGAAATTTCTCATCTATGTGATATATAGTGGAAAATCGTTGACAATATTCGGGGAAACATAAATCTCTTGATTGGAAACATAACTGGAAGCGGAAAAATTGATTACAATTGAAATTTGCAGAAATAACATTACTGTTGAATGTGAAAAATTTTGAAACAATCTCACACCAGTCACGTCTTGTATCTGAACGTCGGATCTCTTCCATTTGTTTTACAAACTACACGCTA
>CM068320.1:12494186-12504186 GCA_034766995.1 Acanthacorydalis orientalis | reverse complement strand
TTTTTGTTCTTCAATTAACTTTTGTTAATAAATTGACCTAAATAAACATTCTTTGAAATTTAGTCGATTTCTGATCCTTAAGAACATACTTGTCAATTACAATTTCAGTTTTGCGGTTATTCGTGTTGTCCTATTTTTCGATTGGCTTTATAGAATTTTTCAATTCTCTTTTCCAATTCTTCCGAAGTATTTGCAAAAATAATTATATTATTAGTAAAACGAAGGGAACTTAACCTTTCGTCCTTTATTTTCATTCCTTCATTTTCACATTTAAGCGATTTTAAAACTTCTCCTAAGGCAGCTGTGAACAATTTTGAAAAAATTGCATCTCCTTGTCTTACACATTGTTCAATTTTTATTTTGTTTGTTTCGTCAGGTAACTTAATTTACACAGTTGTATTTATAATATATATATATATATATATATATATATATATATGTATATATATATACATAAACATTTATATATATATACATAAACATATATATATATAAAATGAAATATTATTTCGAAGAAATCAGAAATAAAAAACAAAGAAACGAAGTATATTTGTATGAGCTAAATTATTAACTGAGGAAATTAATACAAAAATAAAAACAGGAATAAGTTCATTCACATGAAAAATATCGATATTCAACAGTATATGAAGGGGTTGTAAAAACACGGATAAAAATATATGAGATGATTAATTTTCATTCTAAAGCTGAATGTAAAATATGAATTTGCTGTATTATTCTATTTAAAAAAACCTAAATTTATATTATCAGTATTTTTTGACATGATGTAGGAAAACACCGCATTATCTAATATAATAATAAATGTAGCAATTACTTCAACTTTTTTATACATATAGTTGATAAAAAGTGGAAAGTTTTCATAAAAAAAAATTGCGAATCGGTAAACCCGGTTTATAAAACTAATTACAATGCGTCAAAATGTATTTTATTTAACAATTCACGAGTTGTGAGAGTAAAAGTTCGGCAAAATAACAAGCAGCTGATAAAATGACATCTTTAACATTACTTGAAAGACGTTGAACGTCGTTGTTAATAAGAATAAAAATATTCATAATTTTCTTAAGTATTTTTGTGCTTCATTCGTATTTGCATACCATTAATTTGCCTCATTGAATGACATAAATTTAAAAAAAATATTTTGTCACTTTGAAAAGAACTCATTTTAATGTACTTTCATAATAAGTAGTAATATTAATAATTTTATCGAAACTAATAATCGAAAAAGACAATAAAATAATTTCTACATTCAAAATCAAGGCTCCAGTCTAATTTATACCGCTTATATACTTTTTACTGTTCACAAAATACAGACATTCGTAAAATTTTCGTACTTATTTTATCTGTAGGTCGAAGTTATCACATTGTTTAGAAAGTATTCGATCAATGCATTTCATCTGTCCATACCAGTTGAATATAACAGGTGGGCTGAACAGTTCGTAGACTGACACATAGATGGCGGTACTAGTATCAAATCCATATGATTTTTAGTTAGCCCTAACCTTCAAAAGACGCGTGTATAAATTTGACAGCTGTTGCACTATTAGTATCTGAGTTATAGCATTTTTAGTGAAAGAACTTTTGTTACCTTGAAAAAATGGATAAAAAGGAATTTCGTGTGTTAATAAAGCATTACTTTCTGGCGAAAAAAAATACTGTTGAAACCAAGGCTTGGCCTAATAAACATTATTCGGACTCTGCACCAGGAGAATCAACCGTAGAGAAGTGGTTTGCTAAATTTAAACGAGGCGAAATGAGCACCGAGGACGATGCACGCAGTGGACGCCCCAAAGAGGCTGTTACCGACGAAAACATCAAAAAATTCCACAAAATAATTTTTGATAACCGTAAAGTGAAGTTGATTGAGATAGCTGAGACCCTAAAGATATCAAAGGAACGTGTTGGTCATATCGTGCATGAATATTTGGATATGCGAAAGCTCTGTTCAAAGTGGGTGCCGCGCGAGCTCACAATCGACCAAAAACAACAACGAATCGATGATTCTAAGGAGTGTTTGGAGCTGTTCAATCGTAATAAATCCGAATTTTTGCATCGATATGTGACGATTGATGAAACATGGCTCCATCATTTCACACCGGAGTCCAATCGACCGTCAGCCGAGTGGACTGCAAGTGATGAACCGACTCCAAAGCGTGGAAAGACGCAAAAGTCGGCTGGCAAGGTTCTGGCATCAGTATTCTGGGATACACATGGTATAATATTCATTGACTATCTTAAAAAGGGAAAAACCATAAACAGCGACTATTACGTAGCGTTATTGGAGCGTTTAAAAGACGAAATCGCGAAAAAGCGGCCTCATTTGAAGAAGAAGAAAGTGCTGTTTCATCAAGACAATGCACCGTGTCACAAATCAATGAAATCGATGGCGAAATTGCAAGAATTGGGCTTCGAATTGCTTCCGCATCCACCGTACTCTCCAGATCTGGCCCCCAGCGACTTTTTTCTGTTCTCAGACCTCAAGAGGATGCTCGCTGGACGGAAATTTTGCTCCGATGAAGAGGTAATCGCCGAAACTGAAGCCTATTTTGAGGCTAAAGACAAATCGTATTATAAAAATGGTATCGAAAAATTGTATGACCGCTATAATCGTTGTATCGCCCTCGAAGGGAACTATATTGAATAATAAAATCAAATTCTATCAAAAAAAAATTTTTTTCTATGCAAGCCTACGAACTTTTCAGCCCACCTGTTAATTCATCTTCAAAAGTGAAATATTTATCTTGAATATGAACTACTTAAAGATTTCAGATAAAACAGAAACGAAATAGTGTGTATATATATATATGCGAAGGAAAGTGATAAGTACTCGTGTTTGACAAAAAAAACGTTTTTAGCACTCTTTATTTTTCCATGTAATCTCCTTTTAACACGATGCACTTAGTCCGGCGCATTTATATTTTTTTATCCCTTCCGTGTACGTTTTGTCAAACTCTTCAAAATAGGCATTTTTAGCAGTGGTGACTTCCGAATTTGATGCAAATCTTTCATTTTCGAGCCATTTCTTCAAGTTTGGAAACAGAAAAAAGTCACACGGTTCCAAATATGGAGAATATGATGGATGCGGAAACAATTCGTAGTGCAATTCATTCAATTTTGCCATCACAATTGTTGATTTGTGTACCGTTGCATTATCGTAATAGAAAAGCACTATTTTCATTGCAAAATGAGGACGTTTTTTCTTGATTTCATCATTCATCTGGTCCAATAATGATGCATAGTAGGATCCTGTTATTGTTTTCCTTTTTCAAAATTATTCGATTAACAATTTTCCATGAGTATCCCAGAAAAAAGTCACCATAACCTTTTAAACTGATGCAATGACTTTTTCTTTCTTTGGTGCACGTTCGCTAGGAGAAATCCATTATTTTGACTCCTCTTTCGTTTCAGATGTATGGTAATGGATCCATATTTCATTAAAGGTTATGTATCGACGCAAAAATGTATGTCGATTACGTTTAAATATCATTAAACACTCCTTTGAAATGTTTATTCGAATGCGATTTTAGTCGATTGTGAGTAAACGCTGCACGCATCTGGAGGATAGCTTCTTCATATGCTAATGTTCATGTAAAATGTTCCGCACACGTTCATATGAGATGTCAACTATCTCATACACTTAGATTCTACTATCATATAAAACAATGTCATAGATTTTTCCAATCGTCTCTTTAGTAGTTACGTCAATTGAACGACCTGAACGTTCGTCATCACAAACGCTTGTACGACAACGTTTAAATTCGTTGAATCAACATTTGACGGTTGTCATCGAAGGTACAAGATTCCCATAGACAGAAAGTAACTTTTCTTTAATTTCTCCACACGTTTCCCCATCCAAAAACAGAAATCTAATCACTTACCAATACTGATTTTTTTCCATAGTTAAAAAAGAGCAATAGTTGTTTACTTTTAATCACTGTATAATCCAAGCTAATTAATGTATTCTGCTCAAACTTTGACAGCAGTAATTTGAAAGATAATGCTGTTAAAAGATATTACAGTTTGATATCAGTGGTGCCATTTCTTATCAAACACGAGTAATAATCACTCTACCCTTGTATCTATCTATATATATATATATATATACACACACATATATATAGGGTTAATTCAACTTAGGCTTCCACATAAAAGTATTAACAAAAATCGCAAAAATTAAAAATAAAATGATGCTTTTTTAAATTTTTGCGATTTTCTTAATACTTTCATGTGGAGGCCTAAATTGAATCAACCTATATATATATATATATATATATATACATATACATATATATATATATACATATACATATATATATATATATATATATATATATATTAAAATTAACAACATAGAAAAATTTCCCCGGTTGTTTTGGTCCTACTTAATCACTTCAATATTTGTCTGTAACAGTAAATTTAGACTCTTGAACCATTATTAATAAAATCTTATAGATCGTATTCACATTATCCCATTTAAATAGTACTACTATTTTACAAATGACTGAAGTTTATAATAAGCTACCCGAATTGAGTAAGACCTACATTAATCTTGGTAAATAAATACCCAAGTAATTCACTACAACCAAACCAGGATGCGCCAACTGGATCACTAGTACAAAAAAATATAACTTTAAAGAAAGAATATAATAAATATGAAAACGAACAGAAGATACTGACATAATAATAAAAGTGAAGCTTGAAATAGAAAAGGCATCATACTTTAAGATGAAAATAGCTAATGAACAAAAATCACTGACTAGAGACCTAGAAATGAAAAAATATTTAAGAATTCTAATCAACAAAATAAAAATATCGGAGATTTTGGAAATGTCAGGAAAAAGCACTGGATTGTTCAAAATGTAAGGAAATTTCATAATTCATTATTGAGTAAGGGATCATTATAAACTATATGTATACATACATATATATATATATATATATATATATATATATCTATATATATATATATATATATATATATATATATATATATATATATATATATAGTAGAGTTGTGATATAGTGAACCCTGCATGCAGTGAACTACTGGGTAAAGTGAACTCACATAACTTTACATTAAATACCTTATATAGTAAACAAGTGAACAAATAATTATTCGATATAATAAACCATAATCAGGGAATTCCCAAATTATTCGTTATTTTCTTGGTTATAGGATAAATTAGTCATTTGCATTCAAGTGTCTTAAGTGATTATATGTTTGTATCATGTATAAATTTGTAAATTTAATTAATATATTGGCAAGGTTTAGAATTTAAAGTGAATACATCATTTCCACTACAAAAGAAAACATCTACAATTAAGTGAAAAGACCTAAATACTGGAAATGTTAAATAAAAGAACAAAGATTACATTTTTAACAAAAAAAATACAGAGTCGCTGAGTCAATAATTTGTACAGTGACATACGAAACAAAGAACTTTAAAAGGAGTTGACCGTACCTTTATCGGACTTGGTGAAATGAATTCCCCCACAAGGGATACGCTAAGATCTTTAAACAATGTTTTACAGAATTGAAGAAAATGAGAACGAAATTGATTACTCCAACGTGGCTGTGTTACATAATTTAAAGAATAAATTATGTACAACTAGGAGTAAATATAAAAACACAACAACCGAAAATAACTTTATTTCTACAAAAATCTAAGTAAACAACAAAGTTATTCCATTTATATTATCTTTTGTAAACTTTACTTTAAATTATTTCAATAAACTTTTAAAAACAATCATATGCTTTCAGGAAATAAATATACCTCGCAAAAGTGCACAACCTCGTTAGAATGAATGTACTGTACATTAATTGATTCACTTAATCGCGACTCTACTGTATATATATATATATATATATATATATATATATATATATATGTATGTATATATATATATATATATGTATGTATATATATATGTATGTATATATATATATATATATATATATATATGTAATACAATCAATAATAAATCTATCCTTCATGTGTATCTGTGTGTATGTGTTTGTGAGTATATATACTATAAATAAAATAACATTAGGGAAGAAAATAATTTTATAATAAATTATCACTTAAATGGAAAGTTTATTTTTAACACTTTAACGACCGAACACGCCAATTGACGTCCTAATTAAATTAGTGTTATCTACAGGGAATTCCAATTGACGTCCTATATGAAATAATCATCCTTAAATTTTCATTTCAATATCTAAATTACTTCAAAACACACAAGAATTTAAAGGAAACGATCAATGTTTTTTTTTCATTTTCATAGCAAAACCACCCGGTCGATAAAATGTTAATATCACTAACAAAATATTCTAAAAAACCGAATAACACCACCAGCATCTCATTTGTCAATTTTAAGTAAAAATGTATTCAAACTGGGATTTTCTTAACATTTAAAAAATGATAGTTTTTTTCGTGCATCATATAGAATTTAATTTTTACTGAATAGAAAATATAATCATAATAAATAATACGCACTGAAATATCACCACAAATACATTTTTCGAACTTGCTCTTTTCCATTCCTCCAGCATTTTAACAGATTTAAAAAAAATTAATGAAGATTAAATTATTCCATTTTCAGAATAAATTAATGTAAAACATTTCATTACCACACAAAACCGGAAATTCTCGTATAAATACAATAGAATTTAATTTAATAATTTTACAGTCATATATAATTATAATACTTTTAATAAAATATTTCTGTGTAGTCAAGACAGACCTTTTTTACTTACATAATACGAAACTGAAAGAATACATTTTATTAAAACTCATAATATTTATCATCCAAACACAAATCCGATAAAAAAACTTTAAGATTTAGATTAAAATAAAATATTTCTTAAATTATTTGCTATTTCAATCTATTTTTAATTTGAAGTATTTTAAAAAATGTAAAAATATTAACAAATAATTGATATTTATCAAACAATAAACAGCACTATTTTATTATCGGATCATTAAGTTTATGATAATTAATAATTCTATTTTTTGAAAAAAGATAGTATTTACTTAGAATTAATCGTAAAATCAATAATTTTATTCAATATACCAACGTTAAGAATTATTCCAGTCAACAAAAGAGTAAGTAATTTATATTAAAAAAAATTGAATGTTTGATGTTTTTAATAATTATTCCAAAACAATAACCCTTATAAATTACATATTCATATCTGAAACATTGAAACCAGATATTAATTTTCCGGTTAAAGTAATTTGAAGAACAAATAAAATTTAAAATTATATTGATTTTACAATACTACACATGTGTGTGTATATTTGCATATATATAAATATATATATATATATATATATATATATATATATATATATATATATATATATATACATATTCATATACATATATATATACATATATAGGTATGTATATATATATATATATATATGTAAACATAGCATGATCTTATCTTTTATCATGCGTTAACATTAAAATTAGTTTGAGCTCTGCCAATTATTCTGTAAACTATTGCCTAAAATGTTCTCATATTTATTCACAGTAACAAGGCATAATATTTCAATATCTACTTTTTCCATCTCAAATAAATTAAAGTTAGACCATAGACAAGGCTCGGGCGACAAAATTTATGTATTTTTGTATGTTTACATATATATATATATATATATATATATATATATATATATATATATATATATATATATATATATGTTCACAGACATACACATTTTTCTATGTGAATGTACTATACTGATTTACAGTAAGGCAGTAAAAAAGTTCTTAATATTTTATACGATTTATACAACATTTAACTCGTCTATAATTTAAATAAATGGCACATAAATATAATTTTTAAAGGCAAGAAATTTGTATATAAATTATTTTCGCCTAATTAAGTATTCCAGTTCATTATTACCAAAAATTTATAATCAGTTACTTTAAATGTAAGTCTTTTAAATCTGTCTTTCAGTTTCAGAAAAAATCAAGTAAAAATAAATAGACAGCTGCAAATAAAAAAAAAAACAAATAAATGTATGAATCAACGTAACACAATGTATTGAATTTATACTTTTTAATATACTTCATTAAGTTATGCAAAATTCTAAATAATTGACATACTAATTTAATATTTCTGTCGGGAACTCGTACATATGAACCTTATAAAATGTTATCTTGATTTAGAAATTATAAAATAAAATATTATTTCTTATATTGAAAATTACGCGTACTTAATATTTAAATATGAATATTATATAATTAAATTTAACATTCATCAGATAAATTACACTTTTAATATTTCAAATATAAAAAAATATATAATAAATTTTAGAATACATTTTTCAATAAAAATCCTAAAAGTCACAAAATTAGTTTATAAAATTCTATTTACAAACTTTTTACATTAACTACTAACGAAAACGATATAACACATAATAAATTTCAATAGAAGATATAAAAATAAACAGATATCCCAAACATAACTTTAAATTATTAAACTTAAAATAATTAATCTTCATCTTTTGAAATCAGCCATAAATTTGATATAAAACTAAATTTCGAAAATATAATTTCATTTATTTTTTATTATCATCATGATTCTTTTTTTAAAAATCAACTATAAATTTTATTACCAAAAAAAACTACTAATTTTTATGTTCAAATATGTGAGCTTAATAATTTTGTCTGTTATACAGATTGAAGTAAAATTTTCATAAAAAGGATAATACATTTACTAATTACAAATATTCTAAGATACTTTAATTAATATATCAAATGTTAACAATTCGAAATCCTGTAGTATTACTGTATAAAAATATAAGACTCTCATAGCAATACTCTCTTAAACCAATATTTTAAACATAGGTTTGACTTCCGAACTTTATTTTGAAAATAAGTCGTTTTTTTCAAATATTTAAAAGTAATTTTATTAAAAATATTTCAAAAATATATATAGTTATAAAATGAAAAAAAATTATATTATTAACGTGATTATAAAAAAGGTTCATTAGTTTATATATAAAAAATCTAAAACATTGTAGAATAATAAAAATTATTAATATAGTAGTTTCAAATCGAAGTTATCAACTTTTTATAAGATTTCATAAAAATTTGTCATATTTTATATTAAGATTATATTTAAAAAAAATCATTTATAGCACAATAATATACGACCAAAAATGGCAATTACTTTAAAATATTCGAATTCTTTTGAAGTTTTATCACATCTATATTCCGTACATTACACTTCATTGAATATTTATCACTCTTTTCAAAAAACTGTCGATAGAAAGTTCCAATAATTCAAACCATTTAAAATCATTAATAAAAAATTGAACTTAAAATATAAGAATTTATACAAACAAGAAATGGAAAAACAAATAATTGACAAGAAAAGATTGTAGAATAAATGGGGAATATCTAATTAATAAAGAGTGTGATTTTAATTTAATATAATTTTTTTATAAAAAAGTATAAATTGTAGTATAAAATATGATATGTTCTGTTCATTAACCTACTGTGTGTCATACCTTACAAATGTAAATAATATCAACATTTCCTGCAAGGCTGCGACATTCAAATTTAAACAATCAAATAATTTACTAATTTAAATTACACATATTTACTATTAGTACTTAAAATAGAAATATTCATTCTTAAGAAAAATTATTTTATTGTATAATTATTTGTTAAAACAATTTATAACAGCAATAAAAATAACGGTTTTAAAATTCAACATTTAATAATAAAAATGAGATTTATAATTCGAAAAAAGTTCTCTACATGAACTGCATGAATCAATGCTGTGAATAAAATTAATGCAATTTCCGAATATTCCAAGAATAAAATGGACTAATAATTATTAATAATACTAACAAATAATACACACTCAGACGAAAGTTCCTTTTTAAAATTAGATAAAACTGTATCGCCACATAATATGCGGTAGTTTTTTTAAATATAAATATTTTCGTTCGTCGGTTTAAAA
>CM068320.1:12446686-12489186 GCA_034766995.1 Acanthacorydalis orientalis | reverse complement strand
ATTATAGCACTTAATTACTTATTATAAATGTAAACAAAATTCAAGCATGCAAAATATAATACCTGAATCTTTTAATATATTTAATATTACCAATACATACATCTTATGTTTAAAAATATAATTATTACGTTTAGATATATACATAAATATATATATATATATATATATATATATACATAGTTTAAAAACACAGTAAGAAAAAATTTTTACCTTCTTCATTCATTATTTAACAATTTGAAGACAGCAACTTCATAAATCAACTTCTCGACAAAACACTACAAACTTTTTAAACTTTTTTCAAAGCTATAGAAACTATTTAAAGTGATAAATTTTCGTAGCACACTTCACAGAAATGTAAATTATGAGGCAGTTTCATGCGATTCGAAACCGAGTAACACGATCATTGTAAATAGTCAGAGCGAATTTAGAGAAACAATTTAACCAGATATCATACAACACACGTATGCAACACTGCCGTTCAGTTACAATCGGTCGACGTTCGTATCACGACTGGAGCGTCGGAACGTTGTGCGACGCGAGCATCGCGACGCCTGAATCTTTCGTCCTCCACTCTCACTTTTATTGTTCACACAAGTGCTGTGTATGTATGCTTTCGGGCAGTACTCACGTCGACTAAACTGTCGTTTTAAATCGTATTATTTTTACATAAGTTATTACGACGAATAAAATTTCAACGATACATTTACACACTTGTATTAAATAATACATACAAAAATCACACTTAGATTTTACACTCGTCTTAAAATTCACTTGATTTTATATAACACTTGATTAAACATACTTGATATTAATACTCTAAATTTGACCAAATTTAGAGTATTAATATATATATATATATATATATATAACAGCAAAGAAAGAAGTCGTTTGAACATTAGTCAGTAACAAACAACTGATAATGCAATTATACAATTGTCCTATTCGTTTGGGCATTACGTAGCCACAAAAAATAAACAATAAGGAAATAGTATATAAATGTATTTTATTACAATAAAATCTCTACCATCAATATATTCAAATTTACATAATAAAATGTTATATAATGCTGGAACGACTATATAGAATGTAAATTTTATGATTGAAGAAGTAAAACTTTATTTTCTTTTAATAAAATATCGGATCTACGACACATATTTAATACAATCTGTTTCCTCTACACTCGAAATACATAAGAAAGTCTACTTTTATCTAATACGAACTTTCACGTATAAAATAAAGAATAGCAACTATTAACATAGATATACTGTTCTTAGCATGCCATAAACATTTTTGAAATAATTTTGAATTCCACGATTATTAAGGGGACCCAGTGGTCTAGAATTTTCGAAAAATCGATTTTTTTTTCGAAAGTATAGTATCTTAAAAATATACTGTTAAAATTTGATGACGAAATTCAGAGTATTTCAGGATCTACAGCCCATTAGAAGGTCAGGTAGGTAGAAGAATAAGTGGAGCAGTTGAAACTTTAAACGCGTTTATCTCGAAACTACTTTTTTTCGTCTTGCGGGGGCCAGAAAAAAAAACTACTTGACCGATTTGTCTGAAATTTTAATATGTTATACTAATAGTTTCCGTAAACTAATAGTTTACTAAACTAATAGTTTCCGTAAAATATTTATATTTTTTTTATTAACAAAACATTCAAAAATACTGGTCGTTTTCAAACTTGTACTTTTGACTACGCGCCATTTTGTCAAAAAAATTTTTTTTTATTCTACTTCCTGCGATAGCTATACTTATACTAATTAAAAATTCGTCAATTGTTTTATTTCAGATCAGAGGGAGAGATAAATCATCATTCATCACGCAATTCCATTTTTTTAGAGAGGGAGACTTCAGCATCATTTTTCTAATTTAAAAAAAAATTTTTTTTGTCTTTATTTTCATTTTTGTGTAGTTTATTAGTAATAAAATAAGTGTAAAAAAATTTGAAAGCATTATTCATTACCCTCATATAGAAAAAAATTTTTTAAAATAGCTTAAATTTTAGGCCGCTAGACCACCGGGTCCCCTTAAGATTGTATCTTTTTCTAAGCACACTTTACTTCATTCAAACTTTTCAATTTAATCATATTTATTAATGATAACTTTCATTAAAAACTAAATAAATGAAAATTTAATATAAATATTTTTTTGTTCTGAAAATTTTGAATTAGTTTTTCTCAAAATATGAAAATTATTACGTTTCTTTATTGATTCACTCCTACAATTAGAATCTAATTATTAAATTAAGTACACATTTTTTCAACATCACTTGATGCTACATATTTAATAATTTCTAATATATGTAAAGATTAATGAACAATAATTTTTCAAATGTATTGATTCAATCATTTATTCAGGTTAACGAAATTTATAGTCGAATTATCGAATTATATTCATGTATTTCTGAGACAATTTATTTTTTATAAATTATGTTATCAATAAATAATCATTTTGTTTATAAAATACTCTGTTATTGATTTGTTTATAAAAATAAAAATTGAGTTTAATGTCTTCAGCATCATCTATTGATTATGAGATAAGAACTAAAAAATGAAAGCAGATTTTAGATAAGTATAACATCAATAAACAATCAGATATTTAGATCTATTTTAATTCCATTCGAATAGTTTTGCAGTATTGGCTCTGTGATTACATGATTTCCGAATATTTTATTCACAGTGTGACAAATTTTAAAAAGTATAAAAATTTTAATAATACAGTCGACCCTAGACGAAAGACCGAGCCATCGAACAACTGATCGCAAAACGACCGGCCATCATAAAGGACGTATTGCTCATCATAAGAGGATCATCTCTCACGAAATAACGACCGTGACTAACTGTACTACAGCGTGGTAGGGAATTCAGTTACGGGGCATGTTTCCTGCTACCCAAAACAATAAGAGTTTTGAAAAAATCATTATAGCATCCTCCATGCTGTGAAATTGATTGTAAATGCATAGAGTAATGTCACTCTATATTGTGATCTTTTTTCTGATAGTGTTGGTGAGGTTGAACAGGACATTGTCACCCTGCGCGAGCCCATGAGTCTGGAGGTGGATAGTAATGATGTTCAATGACTAATTGAAGATCATCATCAAGAGCTGACAACAGAGTAACTTCAGCTTCAAGGAAGTGATTGAGTGGGAGAAAGATAGTGGGAAGGAGAAAGTTTCAGAAGACCTGCATGTTATAAGTAATGATGAATTAAAAAGCTCGTAAAGTCATGGGAAACTGTTAAAAGTAAAATGAAATTTCATCCGAAAATTGACAAGACTGAAGTTCATATGCGCCAGTTTGAGGACAATGTGATTACCTACTTTTACAAATTGAAAAGAAATATGCAAAGGTAGTTCACTCTGAATAGATTTTTAACCAAAGCCTCAGCTTACTCCCAATCTAGTATCACTGCTACGAGGGCTAGAATTGACTTCTCTTCTGATAATGAATAACCATAAATCTTTATAGAGAGCGATTTTTCCTCTAAAGACCAGCATTGGTAAATTGCTGGTGTGGATCACCATCGAATAAACACAGATTATTAGCAACAAGAGGTAAAGCAAAATAATTTATTTTCATTTCTTATACATACCTTTAAAGTTAAATTTTAATTAATGTACGGCTAGGATTTTGACAGCTTTACAGCAATTTGAAAATTTACATATTATAAGTGCCTTATACAACGACCGTTTCAAGGAATTACCGTTATTCCTGCGCCAATGAAGGTAGTTCAAAAAAGGTCCACTGTATAAGTAAAATATTAGAAACTTATTCAGTTAATTCAAGAATTGATTACATATATGTTACAAATTGCAGTCTTTTTAAGAATCCTGCCAATTTGTCATGTATGTAAATTATTTCAACATACAATGAACATTTTAATTTAAAAGATATATTAAATTACATACAGTACCTTCATTAAACATACATCACAATTTATATCGCATTATCACACTTTACATCGCATGAAATTTAATGATTACATTCACATATTTAGACTTCAGAGAATTGTTCATTTTTTTTAGGAAAACAACTATTCTAATATGAAATGTTGCCAAATTGGAATTATTAAATATTTTTATTGGAATTATAATAACAAAACTATGATTACCTCGAATAAAAACACTTGTTTCTACGAGATTGATGTTCAATATTTATAAAAAACAAAGAACATTCAAATAGTGTCACCATTTAGTAAAACAAGCGAATAAGTTTTATAAAATTTCGGTTTTAAGCATATAGACAGCAATATATTTTTAATTGTCAAGAATATAAAATAAATTAAGAATTATTATTTTGAGAAAGGAATCATTAAAACGTTTAATTAAGATACCGTACTACATTCTCTTTAAATCCTCTTTTGAATTTATCTCTGTCTTTGAGAGAATGAATTTAAGTCTTAAGATAGCATATATTACAGTACCATTAGTGTAAATACATACATATATATATATATATATATATATATATATATACGCGTATGTGTGTGTAAAAAAAATCCTAGATTACGCCTTCATTTTCAAAACATGTCAAAATCCGGAAACTGTATTTCAAGAAGCTGTATTAAGTCATTATTGAAATTTAATAAATTATTCGGAGATTTTATGTCGCGTCGATACTCCCTATCATTAAATATCGATAAGGTTAATTATTCAAAGAATACTGTTAAGACCCGAGTTTGCTTATTCACTATCAGAAGTAAAAATTACTTTAAAATCGCAGCAGGCCAGTGCATATGATACAAATTGTATTTATCTAGTTAGCAAGTGTATATGATACGAATTTCATCTATCGTAGTAGGCCAGGATATACTGACAAGTTTTCATCTGTTTCTAGCGCTGTCAACAAATACATTCAGGTTAAAATATTTGTTAGTCCACAGTACAATTCTAATTAGGTTCTGGATTGATCATCATTAAATAAAACACACTTCTCATCAAATTAATAAGTGTGTGCAGATTGATATTACAGAAGGTAGGCACATGTTCGCTGCACCAACTCGCATTTACAAAGACCTTTTCAAATTATCACAATCAAAATATAAGGTGCTCGCCAATTATCAAGCAAGATCAACGCGATGAATCATTAAAGATTAAAATTTATTTAAATACCAAGTACGTATCAAGATATGCCATGACAATAGATCGTTTAAATTGAAACAAATAAAAGGTTTTTATATTCATCAATATATTGGCAATGTTTGGTGACATATATATATATATATATATATATATATATATATGTTTATATATGTATGTACATATATATATATGTATATATATATATATATATATATATATATATATATATGTATATATATATATGTATATATATATGTATATATATATATGTATATATATATGTATATATATATATGTATATATATATACATATATATGTATATAAGATCGAATAGTTAATATTTTTTTTGGTTTAATGCTTTTTATCTTCTTTTCAGAATTTTATAAATAAAAATTGAAAAATTTATCATAGAACAGTACGCGACGGTTAATTGGTTATTGGGGTTTTAGGGCGCTTCGACAGGTAAAGTTATTAGCGCTCGAGGTACACGACGGAACAGCGTACCAAAATAATTGAATTTTATTTTGAAAATCAGCGTTCAGTTTTTTTTTGACGCACCGAGCATATGGTCGTTATTTTAATATTCAAACAGGACCATCGGAGTCAATGATTAATAGTTTGGTTGCACATTTTCGACAACAAGGTGCACTTAGAAATCGTCCAGGATGTAGAAGACATCGTTTGTCTCCAGCTGATGAAAATATTCAAAGTTTACAGGAGAGTATTGAGAAAAGTCCTAAAAAGTCAACCAGAAGACATTCTACCTAACTTGGGATATTTCGGAGGTAATTTCAAATGATTTTGGTCGCATTAAAAATGTTCCCATACAAAGTGCAGCTTGCGTTAGAGCTAAAGCCAACTAATTATCATCATCACCTTGATTTTGCAATTCATTTTTGCCAACAAGCAGAAAAAAATAATGAATTTTTTCAGAATTTTATTATAAGTAATGAAGCTCATTTTCAATTAAATGGCTTCGTAAACTAACAAAACTGTACAATATGAGCTACAGAGAATCTCAGATCATTTCATCAGCGACAATTGCACCCACTTAAGTGTACTGTTTGGTGCAGAATAACATCCGAAAGGATTGTAAACTCTTATTTCTTTGGAAACTAAGACTGTGCTGCTGTAACTATAAATGGTGCTCAATACCGTACGACAATAGAACATTTTTGAGGCCAGTTATGGATAATCGTCCACAGATGTGATTCAACAATGTGGAACCATAGCGCATACAATAGGTCTGTTCGATATGTACACCGAACTAACTCTGAACTATCTCTTGAATTTTATGAATTTACTCTAACTTTTTTACTCTGAACTTGTTTTTATCGAACAACATAGAGTAAGATTAGAGTAAATCATATGAATACTGTCAAGTTCGGATGATTTATTTATTCGATAGCGATTATGATAGATAAAGTGTCTCGAGTTAGACAAAGATTCTCGCGTTACTCTAACAAAAAGCTAGAGTAAGTTCATAGTAACAAATCCCCTATTCGGAACTTACTGTAAACTGTTCGACGAAAATCCCAAATAAGTTCAGAATACATATCGAACAGGAAAGTGTAAAATTGTTTACTCCGAGTAAGTTCGGTGTACATATCGAACAGACCTAACAAAACCAGTTATAAATCTTTTACGGGACATTTTAGTCGAACATATAATTTCAATAAACAGCTTTTAATTTAGTCAGCGAGTTCGCCTGATTTGAGGCCTCTTGATTTTTTTCTTTGCGGCTACCTAAAAGAATATATATATACATATACATATATATATACATATATATATATATATATATATATATATATATATATATATATATATATATATACATATATATATATATATACAACAATAAGCCAAAAACCGTACTGCAGATAAAGAACAATATACGAAAAATAATTTGAGCCTTATGTCCAGAAATCCTGAGGGTAGTGGAAATCCTGTAAAAATGCCTTAGAAAAAGCTCAACTTTGTGAAACTGAAAGTGAGAAGCACTTCGTGATATCATTTTTCATGTGTGATCAGAAAAAAATTTCTTTTATACTATATTTTGGGAAGTAAAACAAAATGAAAATGTAACAAAACAAAAAAATATTGTTTTAATCCCCTTCGTTCTCTTTGCGCTACCCTGTATATATATATATATATATATATATATATATATATATATATATATATATATATATATGCAGAGTAACGCAAGAAGAACGAAGGGGATTAAAACTAATATTTTTTGTTTTGTTATATGTTTATTCTGTTTTATTTCCCAAAATATAGTACAATAATAGGGATTATATATATATATATATATATATATATATAATATATACTCGTATATATATATACGCACATGTATATAAATATATTTTACGCCCAGATATAAAAAGTACTTTATTAAACATTCATATTTCATGATTTTAACGAACACCTGCATCTAAACATGAACATATGTTACTGTGTAGATAAAAATATTTTTATAAAATCTTGTTCTCCTTTTTTATAAATCATAATTTCTAGATTCTTGAGTATAATTATTATATATATATATATAAATGATTAATTACTTATTAACCATATTATAATTGTCCAAAAATCTATTCAAATAATATCGAATAAAATAATATAATACAAATTTTATATATATATATATATATGTATATATATATATATATATATATATATATGTGTGTGTGTGTATATATATACGATCATTAACAACATATCAAGATAATCAAAATATTAATATTCATCATAACGTCACATCTTTTTACACAGAAAAGTGTCAATGTTTTATTAGATAAAAAGACATATTTGTTAGCTGATAGAGTATTTCAAAAATAACATTATATAATCCAGAATAAGAATATTATTGCTCTTCGAAATATACTTGAACGAGTTCATTAAATTGTCACTGGACAAATAATTTTTTGCTCATTTAAAATATTTTCAGAACAGAAAACAGATACTGGCATAATTTCAATAAGGACAATCAATAGCGATGAATTGTCAAGTATACTGTAAAAGAATCATACCTGCTCGATGAAGAAAAATTCTCCCACTTACCCTCACCCTCGCAGTTTATCCGATGAAAGCTGTAAATAATTTGTTATTTACATGTTCTTCTGAACGTAAGCTACTTCTTCCATTTATAAATTCACCAATTTATACATTGTATTAATTACAATCGAAAACATACCTTTACATATATTTGTAAATTAAAAAGAAGCAGTTATTGTTATGAAATAAGAGATTCAAAAACACTATCTTTTTTCATTCATAAATATACAAATCCTAGTTTCTAATATTTATATCATTGTACACTTACCATTATTAAATATTAAATCTATAAAAATATTTATATAAAAGTGTCAAAAAAACAAAAATAATTTAAAAATAACCTAAATATATATATATATATATATATATATATATATATATATATAAAATTCAACATTGTTTCATATTAAAGAATAATCTCTATTTACTGCATCGATCGACTTATCTCCCTAAGCTACAAAACCGAATCTAGTCTGGCAATATTGAAAAATAGTGCATAAGAAAGTATATGACTAACATGTAGTAAATATCATGTAAAAAATAAAGCCATCCTCTAATATGTTTTTTAACAATACATTAATCTCCGACCAATATTTTCTTATGACCTTAATATTTTATTTTATTACATTCGTAAAATAAAGTTTCATTTTCAGTCAAACAAAAATTATTATATATTTTATTATAACTTTTCGTTCATTAAAATAACATTTCTGTACAGTTCCGTTGAAAATAGTGAAGTTCGTAGAAAACGAATTACTAATGTTTTTTTTTTAATTATCAAATATGTCTAAAACATATTTGACAATTATTTATATATCCGTTTGAGGTAACTATAATTGAAAACATTTTCATTACCTTAATAAAAAAAAAGAAAATTGTTATAATTTCAACTCTCCATATTTATTAAATTAGATTCAAAAAAACTTTTTGGCTGGTGGATGGAATATGAAATTGACATGATGTTAAAAAAATGGACGACAAAATAAATAACAATATTTTTTCAGTACTTTAGTACATACTTTAAAATATAGTTATATATATATATATAAATAAAACGTATGAAATTATCACAGAATATTTCACATAAAATTACAACATTGTTGTTCAATTGAACCATTTTTTTATGAAAAGTACGAATCATTTGTTACTTTAACACAATATAAACTAGGCTTTAATTCCAAATAAACTTATCAGCTATGTATTTTATATTCTCCACTTTAATATTTTGATGAAGAAATAAAAAAAATGAATAGTCTAAACCAAAATTACTTCATAATCACATCTATTGAATTTAAAATATTTTCTCATATCGTTATTATTTTTTTTTTAATTTTCTTCTATAATTGTACTTGTACTTATTAATATTAAAAGGACTAATCTACGTTGAAATTATTTCTATTAAAAATCAAATATATACAAAAAACTTAAGAGAAAAAAAACACAAATCAGGAAGTAAATAATATTATCCAAAAACATGCTAATGTAAAGTAAAAGATAAAAAAAATTAATGGATCAAATGTAAACATTAAATGATACAATTTATTTTACTTTCGCAATTTTACTTTTCCTTCACAACATTTTTATTGGATATCCTCGCTCTCACTTTTTTAAAAAAGGAAAAGAAATTAAGTGCTTGTTATGGAAAGTTTGAAAAATACATAACAGAGACAAAAAATCAGAGTACATATCAAGACTCTCATCTTCATAATCCTGTATTAACTGTTATCTTACAGTAGAATAGAAATTTTATATATATATATATATATATATACATATATATATATATATATATATATATATATATATATATATATATATACACGTGGGTCTCTTAATAAGTTTGGCAAATTTCTATGACATGACGCCATCATTCATTCGGTAACCTCACGCCTATCAAGTGTCACTTTCCAAAATAGTATAGGCGAAATTTCATCCAGAACCGAAGCGTTGTTCACGTTCTACAGATGTTTGAAGTAAGCATTGTAGCAGTTGCTACAAAAATGTAAAAGAAACGAGCAGTAATTTTTGTGTCGATTCGTCACCGTGGATGAAATATGGATCCACACTACTACACACCTTACTCGAAGCAGCAGACAATGATTGATGAAAGTGTGTCTAAGAAGGTGAAGACCGTTTTTTCGGCTGGGAAGATGACGACCACTGTTTTTTTGGATTTCCCAAGGAAGCATCCTAATTGATTACTTAACGAAGGGAAGAACGATATCAGAAACCTATTATATAATATTATTGGACCATTTGTAAGAATAGCTAAAAAACGGCCAAGATTGGTACACAAAAATGTGCTCTTTCACCAGGACAACGCGCTGTTCCACAAATCGACCGTCGCAATGGTAAAATTGCACGAATTAGGTTTCTAATTCATTCCTCATCTATCCTATTCTCCGAATTTGGCCCCGAGAGTCTTCTTTCTCTTTCCAAACTTGAAAATTTGGCCCGGTAGGAGGAAATTCTTGTCGGATGAGGATTTTATCATCGCTATCAATGGGTATTTTGCAGACTCGATGAACCAAGTGAATAGCCCTCGATAGATACTATGTTGAGAAATAAAATCAATTTTTTTCAAAACAAACGGGTTTCACTTGCTTTTCTAGCATACTTATTAAACAACTCACATACATATATATATATATATATATACATATATATATATATATATATAGCTAGCATAAAATCAGGAAGTATTATTTTATATAAACAAAGTTCAATAAATATTTAAAAATAATTAACTTTAATAATACACATTCGAGTGATAGTTTTATTTCCTCCAATTATAAACTTGTAGTAACAGTTGTATTGATTAAAGAAGGCAGTTATAAATAGAACTAACTACTAAATACAATGATACAATTTATAAGTTAACCTAAAATAGACACAAACTGCCATATTATATATATATATATATATATACATATTTATATTTATAAGCATGGGATATAAGCATATATAGCATGTAATATAATTACATTCAGTAATTTCCTTTACACTATCAAGTTTTAAATATTTAATTTATAAATGATGAACATATTTTGTTACGAAGTTCCTATAATAAAAATATAATTGTTAAAAATTTAAATATTCCTCTTACTACCAATTAATTAAATAGAGAATATATAAATCTTGTATGTATATATATATATATATATATATATATAGTTTAGGTGTGTGTGTTGGTGGTCACTTGAATAAAAATACAACACAGTAACATCACTTGAACTCTTAATATAATACATATTCCTGAGAACATTTTATCAACATTTTATTAACATTTTTACCCGCTTCAATTTAATTATTTTTCGTCCATCTATCATACAATTTCGTGCAATTGTTCATTCACGTATTTAATACTTCTACTAACAATTTCGGGACGTGTTATATTTGTGAAAATACGTTCAGAAAATATAAGTATAAAATTGATAAAGAATTGAATAGTTTATAAATTCAAAACAGAAAATAAAATAGAAATATTCATATTTTATATTGAATAAGTTTTTAATAGTGTTATTTCACAATGGATTAAATACCACTAAAATAAAGTTATTATAAATACTGATGACAACCCTGTCATTATCAGGATTTTAGAATACAAATGGTCCAATTTTTTATACCAATATTTAACTGTTGAAAAAAGACAATAATGTCATCTAAACTAACAAAAAAAAATATATAATCACTCAATGAATATTTTTTATCAGAATTATTTTCATGTTTTGTGTGAGAGTAGAAAATTAACTTGTGAATGTAAAGTATTGACATACAAATTTAAAAAAAAAATTTATAACAAAGATATTATGTTCATGAATCGTTAGTTTAATGGAGTAAAGAGAATATTAGTAAACAAACGTCACAAAACTCTATTCACAAACGCAATAGAAAATAAAATTTACGCATTAAATAATAATATACAAAATTTTCTTCTCAGTATTTCCTAGTTAAACCTGTGTTTTCCTAGTTTAACTTGTCTTCCATTACCTACATCTGTTTAAGTATTTATTGACTACTAACTTACACTTATCACAAATAATAAGCTTATCGTTGACCTCATTTCATCTTCTTCTTACAATGCCTTCTTGATGTCAACAATTTTGAAGTATTCTACATTCAAACTCTATAATTTAATTTATTCCAAATACTAACACATTTATAGGTCGTAATTATATTCATAATAGCTTATGTATACAATAAGTGTATTAGAATAACGTTTTAAACCTATTTGAAATATTTATTTACTTAATATCTGAAAAAAAACTGAGTAGATTCTTCACAGGTTCTTACAATTAAATTATTTTTATTTTTTTACAATTTATACTAAATTTCTCTCTTGATCAACTATAAAAGACGACTTAGAACTAAGTTTAGAATATTTTTAGACTTCACAATTAATAACCTCAAATTTTATAAAGTTGTCTTCGGGTACTTATTTTAATGCTTCTTAAAGATATTTAATAGCTTTAAAAAGTAACTAATAGTTTGACATAAATAAATATATATATATATATATATATATATATATTAAGCTGGTGCAAAAATAATTGCGGTTTTTATCATTCTAAGTTTAGCGTCGATTTTTCTAGTTATCGTTATCTTTTGTTAGTCATGTGATACATCATTGTAAACAATTAAATAAGTACTATTGATTTCATCTTATGTTTATCGTTTTCATTCTTTAGTATTGTTGGATATAACCTCTTAAATTAGATATAGAAAAAAGTAAACTCGCGCGATTTTGTTGTATGAGTATAAATTTGAATGTAAAGTAACAGAAACTGCTCGAAATATTAAATTTGTTTTTGGCGAAGAGTCAATTAGTGAACGTACAGTTTAATACTAGTTCCAAAAATGTCGTAATGGGAACGAAAGACTTGATGAGGGTCGTGGACGCCCTTCATCTATAGACAATAATGATTTAAGAAACATTATTGAAATGGACTCAAATAAAACAAGTCGATAGGTGACAGAAGAACTGAATGTTGATCATTCAACAGTTCGACATTTAATCCTAATTGGAAAAACAAAAAATCTGGATAAATGGGTGCCATATGCACTAAACGAACGTCGAGCAATTCGGCAATACGAAGTCTGTTCTGTACTTTTTTTTTCCGTCACAAAAATGATCCCTTTCTTGATCGCATTGTCACGTGATGAAAAATGGATTCTCTACAACAAACGTTCATCACACTGGTTAGACCATGAGGAAGCACCAGAACAGTTTTCTAAACCGAAGTTTCATGAAAAAAATATTATGGTCACTGTTTGGTGGTCGGAAAGTGGAATCGTTCACTATAACTTCTTAAATTCTGGTAAAACAATAACAGCAGAAAAATATTGTCAGGAAACTGAAAGAATGCATGATAAATTCCATCGTACGGCCAGCATTAGTCAATCAAAGAGGACCAATTCTTCTTGATGAGAAGACCCGACCACACTTCTCACAAATGACTAAAAAAATTAAATGAACTGGGTTATGAACACTTACCTCACCCACCTTATTCTCCGCATTTGTCTCTGACAGATTATCATTTATATAAACATAATTCGTTAATTCTAGGACTCTAGAATTCTGTCTTGTAGGAATAAACAAACTTGTGTCTCGTTGTGAGAAATGTGTGCAGGCAAATGGTCTTTATTTTGATTAATAAATATAATTTTTAACTAATATATGCGTTTTTATACTCAATACATAAAAACCACAATTCTTTTTGCATCAACCTAATATATATGCATCATTATTTTCAACATTTTCTCAGTTAAATTTATATATTATTTAAAATTTATGTATAATTGAAAATAATATATAAATATAATAATAATATATAAGCGATTTTAAGCTATCGTTAAACAACTGAATTTTTTCTTTAGACTTTTTTATATTCTTCGAACAAAACGTATAGTTTTTAATTGATGCATTAATAATGTATTTCATGTTAATAATGTATTTGTAAAGTCATGTTAAACGAATGAATTGAAAACTATACGTTTTGTTCGGAGGTTATAAAAAAAGTTTAAAGAAAAAAATCAGTTATTTAACGATAGCTTAAAATCGCTATTATATTATTATTATATATATATATTATTTTAAATTATGCATAAGTTTAAAATAATATATAAATTTAATTGAGGAAAAGTTGAAATTAATACATGATTACAAATACATTATTAACATTACTAATTCACAACTTCAATTACTTATTATGATAATCTGTGACAAATATTGTTAATATAATTGTTTTCGCACACTCTCGTCTAAAAATAACCATTATTATATCTGTAGTAATAAATGTTTGATTATTTATTCTTTAATACATATAATAACATTTGTTCATTAAGTGTTCAACACTTCGAAATCATCAAACAAATATTTATTTCATATTTTCAGATTATAAAATCGATAATTATACCAACATTTTTCTGTTATTAGATGCTTTCAATTTAATTGGAAAACACAAACATTACAAATAATTTGTGAATTATTAATACCAGTTTATAAATGAAAAATTTCACTCTAATGCTTTTTTATTAAAAATTTACATCAATTATGATCATTATATTTTATACTCTTATATTATATGAAATAAAGAAAATATACAAATAGAGAAAAAAATATTAAGAAATTCCGTTTATCGCAATCTGCTTCCAAGAAGAAAGATATTGTATATTGAATAAAAATATAATGGAATTTACATTTTCGATTTGATTCGACGGTAAGTAACGAGATAAAGTATGGTATTAACTTTTTCTGGGAATTTGTATGGTTTTCCAGTAAAATTTCGTCCAACGTTTTTATTTAATTATATATTTTCTATTCGTAAAAATAAAATCATATTTTATTTAGAAAATATACAAAAAGAGAAAAAAATATTAAGAAAATCCGTTTATTTCAATCTGGTTCCAAGAAGAAAGATATTGAATATAGAATAAAAATATTATTAAATTTACGTCTTCGATTGAATTCAACGCTAAATAAGGAGATAAATTACGGTACCAACTTTTATTGGGAATTTGTATGGATTTCCAGGTAAACTTTCGTCCAACATTTTTATTTATTTATATATTTTCTATTCGTAAAAATAAAATCATATTTTATGTTGCCAATATATATATATATATATATATATATATATATGTATATATGTATATATATATATATATATATATATATATATATATATATATATATATATATATATATATATATATATATATATATATACGAGGCCAGACAATTAAGTAATGCGACAAAATTCAAAAATCGAGTATATTTAAAAATTAAGGTACATCGCTGCGATCCCCTTCAAAGTAGTCCCCTCCCGCATCTATACACTTATTCCAGCGAGTTTTCCAGTTTTCGTAACAATTCTGGAACACTTCTTGTGGGACCTCTCCGAGTACCCTCGTCACAGATTCTTGGATATCTTCAACGGAGACAAAATGTCGACCTTTGACGAATTTTTTCATATGGGGGAATAGGAAAAAGTCGCAGGGTGACATGTCCGGTGAATAGGGCGGTTGTGGTAACGTTGCGATGCCTTTAGACGCCAAAAACTGAGAGACACTGAACGCACTGTGACAGGGAGCATTGTCGTGATGCAGAACCCAAGTCTTCGCGATCTCTGGACGCACTCTGAGCACCCTTTTTCGTAATTTTTCGAGCACATTGCGGTAGAATACTTGATTTACGGTTTGTCCAGGTGGTACGAACTCTTTGTGAACCACCCCTTTGCTGTCGAAGAAGCAAATCAACATGGTTTTCACTTTAAAATCGCCTTTTTTAAAATGGCCTTTTTTAAAATCGGCATGCCACCGAAGCACCTGACTACGACTCAGGGCATCACTACCATACACTTTAAGCACTTTTTCATAAGTTTCTGTCGCGGTTTCGCCGAGTTTTGCACAAAATTTTATCGCGCACCGTTGCTCTAAATTTCTCTGTTCCATTTTCGTGGCATGCACTACTCGCGCGATGTTACAAAACACTAAACAGCTGGCGAAGAAATGATCGTACGAGGGTGGTCAAGGTCTCAATCGAGAGAGTAGAGATCTGGTATTACAGTGGCGGAGTTACAGGTTCGCAGTGTTACCACAGGCCGAGAAAAAAAATCGGTCGCATTCCTTAATTGTCTGACCTCGTATATATATATATATATATATATATATATATATATATATATATTAGGTGTACAAATTAAGTCAGTGCCTTTAAATTGATTCATTCATAACTCTATTTTGAATTAAAATATTTTCTCTTAGTTTTATGATTATGAAGCATTAACCTTAACATTTAAAAACACTATATATCTTGGTCAAGCAGTTGGCATAACCTTACAGAGCAGTAATGGACATGATGGCGTTTGAAAAGGAGCATACTAGGCCATTGCATTTTTTTGCATTCCAGTTAAAAAAAATGCTGCCGAAGCAGCGGGAATGATATGTACAGTTTTGGGAAAAGATACTCTGACGCATAAAACATAGTTTCAAAGGTTTTGGTCTACATCTGCTCTGAAATATTCAAAAACTAAGCCGATGGATTCCACATGAGCTAATCTCAAACAACAAAAAAAAGATGCGATACGGCTGTCTTCGTTCACAAGGTTCAAAAGGAACGATTTTTGTATAAAATCATAATCGGGGATGAGAAATGGGTTTTGTACGACAACTCTTAGTACCAAAAATCATGGTTTACGTCCGGGAAACAATCCACATCAACTCCGAAATCAAATATTCATGCCAAAAAATTGTTATTGTGTTTTTAGTGAGACATTAATGGTGTTGTGTACTATGAGTTGCTCGAATCTGGTCAGACTATAAATTCAGAGTGTTATCAAAACAATATCTAATCTATTTGAGTGACGAATTAGAGAAAAGAAGAACATTCACTGGTGAGGGAACCAAAGAAGTTATTTGTTCGTTCGGATGGGAGGTTTTCCCTCATGTAGAGTATTCATCGGACCTAGACCCATCATATCACCTTTTTCGGTCGTTTTAATATCACCTGGCTGATGCCCATTTTAAAACAGTGAAAGAGGTCCGAAAATGCATTTACGACTTCCTTGGCTCAAAACCGTGATTTCTTGTTCGACAAGAGATTCGTTAGTTCTCCGACAGATAGAGCAAAATTATACAAAATAATAGGGAATACTTTGAAGATTGAAATGTTTTATTTTTTTCCGTAAATAAATATTAACTTTCTATAGAAAAAGGCACCGAATATATTTATACACCATATATATATATATATATATATATATATATATATATATATATATATATATATATATATATATATATATGTATAAGCGAGAAAGAGATATTTATGTGTACAACATAAAAAAATTACAAACATTTCCATAATAAAAAGTTTCATTAACCGATTTGGCCCTAATACCGAAGTGATATAAATACTACTTTTTTTATTTCTTAACAACATTGTATTTCTTATAAATAAAAGTCAATATGCGTTAATTAGATATCTCCGAATTCAAAAAAAAATACAAAACGACATAAAATTTCAAAAAAAAACTTCAGGATAGATAACTTGGACATATTTTTTTCATTTAGAAGACTGTTTTTCTCCTGTGTTTTCCTTAAAGGATATATATATATATATATATGTATGTATATATATATATATATATTCATAAACATACAGTCGTGTCAGTTTTATGTGTCTTTTAATACGGTTTTAAAGTTATACTATGCATTTTTTATGCGAATTCGGAGTTTCCCCATTGTATATACATATATGAGCAGCACATTCTTTAAAAAATTTTAAATTTAAATTATTATATTTTTTAATTTAAAGTTTTCTATTTTGGACTGTTTAAATCATTTTATATCTGCTATCGCTGAAATAAGACCATAAACCTTACATTCCTGCAGGAAATCAGCTTGACTTGGATGTGTTGCAAACAGTACAATCATTCAAACATCGACATTCGCTGAAATCATTACTGTGGCACATAAAATTGATAGAGAAGGTTTTGATCTCTTTAGCCAGAATGATGTCGATGAATTGCTTGTAGATGATGACTTAAGTGACGATGATATTATTGGTATAACTTCAGATATCGTCGAAGATCCAGAAAATGATAATGAAGTGGGAGCGAAACCTGTACCCCTCACTGCAAATATAGTCTTCAACTTTGCAATAAATTGGAAAATCGTTTCCTTGTTCATGAAACAAATTCTGAACAAGCTTTCAAATCCCAACGTGAGCTGAAGAATTGTATGTCTGGATATCGCGAACTGTATAAAAAATTAGTAAAATCATCATCCCAAAGTTTAATCACTGATTACATTACCAGAAGAAAAAAATCAACATAGAACGAAGCTGAAGTTGCTAATTCTGTTTATGAAGAACCATTGCCTTAACCATGCAGATCTGATACACTGACTCTATTTTCTAGTGATGAAAGTGATTAAGCACCAGTTTACAAATGATGACAAATATTGTTAGATAGTGACGATAATTCTGATGAAAAAATATAAAAAGAATTTTAACTTTTCAATAAAATTAAATGAATAAATTTTTAAAACAAACTTCTTTTAAGTTTTATATCAATTTCTTTCCGATTTTCGAAGGCGTTTTCAAGCATTCTTATTTTATTGAATTTTTATAAACTTTTTTATGCGATTTTGGATTCAACTCTTTTCTTTGGTTTTATGCGGTTTTAGAAAATTATGGAACACATCCATAATTTTTCTACATAAGTTATTTCTTTTTTGTGCGATTTTTTATATGCAGTTTTCTTTCGAACGCATCTAGCGCATAAAAGAGACTTAACTGTATATATATATATATATATATATATATATATATATATATATATATATATACATATATATGTAATGAAGTATATAATAAATAAAATACATTAGTTCTAATGGCGCAAGTGGAGATTGATAAATAAAAATAATTTAGCAATCAAACACATTGAAAAAATACATATAAAAAATTATATGAAAACTATTTTTCTTTCCCTGTAAAAATAATCAGTTCACTTTAAACAAAATAGTTACATAATATTATTATAATACTGAATATTATATTTACATAAATTTATGTTAAAATAACTAACTTTGATAGAAAATTCGTAGAAAATATTTTTTATGTGAAAAACTATTAACACACGAGAAGAAATATTATATTCTTTAAAATAATATTATTTATAGAAACAGATTCTTATTCAAATATTATATACATCAAATATCAGTAAATCAATTACTACGTTATCCGATTCAGATTTTCTCAGAGAAGACTTTTTCTACAAGCAAGTTTATATCCATTAATTTGACTCATTTACATATAAATCAATATTGTAATAAATAGTACGACCACTAAAATATTTTATGTTCGTTACAGTGATGAATCCGCATGCGAAAACCATCGGCAAAATCTAAATCGCAAGATTAGATACCCTTTGACTCTGCCAACGTTCACTTCGCAATGAAATCAGGCAATAGAAATGATGCTTTACTCCACCTAAAGGCTTTAAGGTCAAAATTACCACATCTTTGTGATGAAGACGTCGTCTTTCAGCCCTATCATCATGATAAATTATAATAGGTCTTGTTTTGAATTACCAAGATAGCAGGAAGTGATAAATGAAAAAGAACTTCAGTCAATATTGTTTACTTTCGACTTAAAAAGGGTTTTACTGATTGTAATAAAATGAACCCTATCACTAACAAGAACAAGTATAATATATTTTTTATATATTTTAGTAGCTACTTTTTTTTTAATTAAAATCATTTTTGTTATATATATATATATATATATATATATATATATATATATATATATTGTTATATATATATATATATGTTATATATATATATATATATATATATATATATACATATATATATATTGTTATATATATATATATATGTTTAAAAAATAAAATAAATTAAAATATATATTTCGTCAAACTCTTATATATTTAAATATTTTTTTATATCTAAATATATGTTATTTGCACATTTATAAACTTTTTAATAACATAGATAAAATACAATTCGTTTCAAGCAAGTTATTAGCCATATTTCTGAATATATATATATATAGTAGAATTTACGTAAACATATAAATAGGTGCACGTTGATATTACATATATATATATATATATATATATATATATATATATATATATATATATATATATATATATATGATCAGCGTGTATCTATTTATATTTTGACATCAATTCTAAAATAATATGATGATATTATATAGACAAAAACATCTATAGATAAGCTTTAATTAACTAAATATAAGTTGTATGTTTATTTACGGACGTTCACACTTTTATACATAATATAGCTATTTATTAGAAAAGTATTCCTGTTTCAAACGGTCAGATTATCTTACAATAATTAACATCAAATCAACTATAGGATGATTCAATTTAAGCTTCCACATGGAAATATTAAAGGGGAGTACATGAGTTAAGAAAAGTCATGTTATTTTTTATTTAGTATTTTAATTCAATTGTATTTTAGTATTGAATAGGGGATAACATGTTTTTTTTTAATTTTACTATTTTTAATACTTTCATGTGGAAACCTATAGTCCACAGTACGTAACCCCTTATTTTTATTGATTACCACATATTTGAAACTTCGTGAGTGGCTTCATTTTGACGAGTCTATCACACTTCTCCTCTGCGAAAATTCTCGTCAACGCTGCGTTTTCAAACGCGTTTTTTTTTTGTCGGACTGGCAATACGGCGCAATATTTTCGTCGGACACGGCAATATTCGGTGATAAAATATACGCATCTATCACGTGTGATTTTTGGCCGACACGTGGTAATCACCATACCGGTTATCGTAAAAATGACATTTATTTATTAAACAATCTTGCAAAAATTAAACCTATGGTAATCACAAAACACAACCTCGTTATTTCGACATGTAGCAGGCGGCAGACTTATTGGTCGCCGGATTGTTTCTCTAGGTCAAGTTTTCTTCCGCATTTTTTATCAAATTATCTTTGAATTTCACTGCAAAAAAAAGTATGTGGTCATTGCATTATGTAACATTATAAAATTGACATGTTTCGGAATCACGCATTTGAAAACGCAGCGTTACCGAGAACTTTCGCAGAGGAAAAGTGTGGTAGACTCGTCAAAATGAAGCCACTCACGAAGTCTCAAATATGTGGTAATCAATAAAAATAAGGGGTTACGTACTGTGAACTACTAATTTTAATCATGTATATATATATATATATATGTGTGTGTGTGTGTGTATAAATATATATACATGTATGTATGTTATATACATATTTATATATACATATATATATATATATATATATATACATATATATATATATATACATATATATATATATATATATATATATATATATATATATATATATATATATATATATGTATGTATGTATAGATAGATAGATATAGATATATTATTAACATGTTGACTGCCACAATGGTCACCCGAAACCGGCGCTTGTCTTCTCAGTGAGGCCTTGGTGGTCATCCATGACCGGCATTACTAATTTTTTTAGAATGCTCAAATAACATGAATATCACCGACTAAAAAGAATTTGAACAACGTAAATAACTAGATAATATTGTGAAATAAAAAGTGCCCTATTCGACAATTAAAATTTTCAAGCACACATGGGGTTGACCGTCGCAATCTTTGCGATATATAGTTACTTTACAAATAACAGGAAATCTTTGCCATCTTCTTTCTGTTCGAGACGACGTACCGACTGATGCATACACATTTGTCAAAACAAATGAAATGTAGGTTGTTACGGTTGCTATGATATTTATCGAGATGTGTATAATGCCCACGGTCTTATACACAGGTCTGGCAACGAATACAAATTTCGTAGAGAAAATGGTGGCGCTTGTTGGCCAAACTTTTAATGACGATTTCTGCCACCGTTGAGGGGAAACACTTCTACGTAATCATTCCTTGCTTGTCACCGCTCTCGTAATAATAGCGTAATTCAAATAACAGTGTTTTCTACTAATCAAATTTTCATGGAAATTGAGTATTAAAAAATAATAAAATGTCAGAGTATTAAAAGATGATAAATTTCGCGTACTTGCACACATTTAACAATTTTGTTCTGTTAATACATATTTAAAATTCGTGCTATACTGTGAAAGATAAGGGAGGGAATGTATTCCTTTACGGGTGGCGTCGCGTAGTGACGGAATTTTTTTTATTAAAAAGTTCGACCAATAAGCGGTCCCGCTTTCAATACCGTCATTGCATATAAGACCGTGATAATCGTTAGGCCTTACGAACATTCATTTTTTTATTCTTGCACGGTAATTTTCAAAAAACAACTTATCAAGAGTAACCGGGTGCACTGTAGGGCCATAACGATGCCTCGTCCTCACCCTGTCTACCAGCGAGATGAACGCACTCTTGATAAGGATACGATCTTATTTAATCATATTATTTAATATTTCATCATTGTATAGAATAGTGAAAATTCAATTACCGCGCCAGGGTAAAACATAAAGGTTGCATGACAGTCAATGTGTTAATTATAAATAGATTAGTGTATTGACTCTAATTTTAATTAAATATTTTAATTCCTTATAAACATTGGAACGCAGTTTTAGTACATATTTTTATTTTAAATGTTGTTTTTTTTTGTAAAATAATTTGTAAATGTAGATATTATACAGATTCTCATTAGAAATTTTAATAAATCCATTTTATTCAATTGTCATAGTACATATATATATATATATATATATATATATATATATATATATATATATATATATATATACATACGAGGTCAGACAATTAAGTAATGCGACCGATTTTTTTTCTCGGCCTGTGGTAACACTACGAACCTGTAACTCCGCCACCGTAATAACAAATCCCTCCTCTCTCGATTGAGACCTTGATCACCCTCGTACGATCATTTCTTCGCCAACTGTTTAGTGTTTTGTAACAACGCGCGAGTAGTGCATGTCACGAAAATGGAACAGAGAAATTTAGAGCAACGGTGCGCGATAAAATTTTGTGCAAAAAATTTTTCGGCGAAACCGCGACAGAAACTTATGAAAAAGTGCTTAAAGTGTATGGTAGTGATGCCCTGAGTCGTAGTCAGGTGCTTCGGTGGCATGCCGATTTTAAAAAAGGCCGTGAGAGCGTCAAAGACGAGGCGCGGAATGCCAAAGTGAAAACCATGTTGATTTGCTTCTTCGACAGCAAAGGGGTGGTTCACAAAGAGTTCGTATCACCTAGACAAACCGTAAATCAAGTATTCTACCGCAATGTGCTCGAAAAATTACGAAAAAGGGTGCTCAGAGTGCGTCCAGAGATCGCGAAGACTTGGGTTCTGCATCACGACAATGCTCCCTGTCACAGTGCGTTCAGTGTCTCTCAGTTTTTGGCGTCTAAAGGCATCGCAACGTTACCACAACCGCCCTATTCACCCGACATGTCACCCTGCGACTTTTTCGTATTCCCCCATATGAAAAAATTCGTCAAAGGTCGACATTTTGACTCCGTTGAAGATATCCAAGAATCTGTGACGAGGGTACTCGGAGAGGTCCCACAAGAAGTGTTCCAGAATTGTTACGAAAACTGGAAAACTCGCTGGAATAAGTGTATAGATGCGGGAGGGGACTACTTTGAAGGGGATCGCAGCGATGTACCTGAATTTTTAAATATACTCGATTTTTGAATTTTGTCGCATTACTTAATTGTCTGACCTCGTGTGTATATATATATATATACACACACACATATATATATATAGGGTTAATTCAACTTAGGCTTCCACATAAAAGTATTATTAAAAATCGCAAAAATTAAAAATAAAATGATGCTTTTTTAATTTTTTGCGATTTTCTTAATACTTTCCTGTGGAGGCCTAAATTGAATCAACACATATATATATATATATATATATATATATATAAATATATTAAAATTAACAACATAGAAAAATTTCCCTGGTTGTTTTGGTCCTACCTAATCACTTCAATATTTGTCTATAACAGCAAATTTAGACTCTTGAACCATTATTAATAAACTCTTATAGATCGTATTCACATTATCCCATTTAAATAGTACTACTATTTTACAAATGACTGAAGTTTATAATAAGCTACCCGAATTGAGTAAGACCTACATTAATCGTGGTAAATAAATACCCAAGTAATTCACTAGAACCAAACCAGGATGCGCCAACTGGATCACTAGTACAAAAAAATATAACTTGAAAGAAAGAATATAATAAATATAAAAACGAAAAGAAGATACTGATATAATAATAAAAATGAAGCTTGAAATAGAAAAGGTATCATACTTTAAAATGAAAATAACTAATAAAACTTTAAAATAAATAACTAACCTCGTATATATATATACGAGTATATATATATTTATATATATTGCATTATATGTAATTATTCTTAGATTAAAAAATAGAAAAATATTAAAATAAAAACTGCACTATAATGAATCATATAAGCTTACGCAAAATGAAACAATAAAAATGCCATAAAGCAATTATATATGTGTGCCATATGTCAACTCTTATACAAATTTTTATACAACATTCTACAAGTAAACCTCTATAAGTGTATAAATAAAAATAATAATATAAAATAGTAACATATTTTTCTCTGCTACTCGCATTTAATTTTTTGTGTAAATTGTTATAAAATATTAAATGAAAACATTAAATAAGAAAAAGGAATAACAGTCACATTTAGAAAAATAGTAGAAGTATATTCGATATTGAAAAAAGTTATTTTCAACTATTTAATTCCTAAAAAAAAAACTAATTACAAAAATCGATGTAAATAAAAGTTTTATATTCGAATATTTCTATTTTCAATATTTAATTTGTAGAAAGTATTAGGTCGAGAGGAAAATAATAATGGTTTTTGTTATGAATTTGAAAGTTATAAACCGAAATTATTTTTCAATTCATCTAATACTTTTGCATTATTATCTCATGTAATGTTATAAATTTCATATTAAAGAAAATATAAACAATGCAAATCTTCTTTTTATGAAAGACCTTTAAAAATGGAAATATGAAACATGAATTTATATTTTTTCAAGTGTAAATCATATTCAAACAATGACATATTTTAATTAACTTTAATTCAACAAACCTCGATTCGCTATAAATCATCAGAGATGCAAAAAATGAAATTCCCAAAATTATCATCTGTTATTTAGAGTATGATATTATCAAACGTCATTTTTTGATTAATACTTTAATATTATCTGTAGTTTTTTAAAAAAAAATATATTTGTACACCTGTAGTACATCATACAGTAAATTGATATTTGCAATGGTGTATTTGTAATATATTCATGCTGAACATTTTTTTATATACCGATTCTGTGATAATATGGATAGAATAAATATTCATTAGTTGGACGATTTCAATTTCGTGATAGTAAAATTATTAAAAAAATACAGCCAGCTTTAGTTCTCTTTTATTGTATGAAAAATAAAAATTTTTACTGGATAGGTTTTTTCATCATTTTAATAATACTTCAGTCAAAGCTGTAATTACGTTCGATTTTTTGATTCGAAATTCTTACTCTTTTAAATTCAATTCTAGTTTCTTATTCTTTTATTTAATATACTTAACCACTTCATCCGTTTTTCTTTTGTGTTTCCGTATATTTAATTTAAAAAAAGGTTTGCAAGCGTAGACTATAGCAAGGTATAATAAAACAAGTAATTTAATTAATTACCCCGTACGACAAAGGTTAACACTTCTGAAAATTGGTTTGAAATAAATATAGACATCAAAAAGGAAACAATTTAAGAAAGTTCACTTTAATGTACTGATTAGGAATTAAAGCTTTAAATGAAAATCGTATAATTACAAGTGTGTGTATGTATATATATATATATATATGTATATGTATATATATATATATATATATATATATATATGTACTGTTTGTTTGAATAAAAATAATAAATGCCATCAAATACAGCATCATTAAAATACATTTTAATGTCGATTTTTCTAAGAACCATAAAAAATATTATGTATTCAAACAAATACTATTTCTGAAATGTGTAACTTGAGATTGTTATTTGAAATAGTTATTACGAAATTTTAAATAATAATGTTGAAATTCAACTTTAGTGTATCAAATTTCATACGATTTAGTTTGGATTAAAACTAATATTCAATTAAATAACAGAAAAAAAAATTATAATGTTCTTTATACTCGTATAGTGTTATTTTATAAAACATGACGGTAAACTGATTCATAAGTTTTTTTGATAAAATAAACGAAATTAAGTAAAAAAGAGTCAAAAAAAAATAATTCAGTTTAATGAAAGTTCATAACAATTGGAATTCAATCATGGCTTTGAAATATCCAACTAAACTTTCGTTGACAGACAGTTGATCTTTAATCGATCCGCACAGTTTGATAATAAAAACTACTGTATGCTTCTAGAATTCATGTCACACTACATAGAGTAACCACAAAATGTCTTGACACAAGCCGAAACCTTCGTCATGAAAATATCTGGTAAAAAATGTCATTCTTCTGTCAAAAAAATGCCATGTTAGTAATAATTTCACAAAGCTAACTCCATGTCAATTCTTCAACCCTATGTGATACATGCACAATAATTTGTACCAGAGTATTTTATTTATCAAATAATTACTTGTTTAAAACTAGTAATAAACAGCATAAATTTAAAAATTAGAATTGGAACCAATAAAAAACGAAATTCAACTTATTCGTTTTATATAAAATATCTTGTAATAATTATTCATTAAATCCGTGATCTGTAAGTGCATGTATATATAATTTTAACAAATGAGAAGATTTCTATTTACTATAGAACAAACGAATGAGTAATATGAGAGGTAAAATTTAATTTGTATTCTTTATATTTTTTCATATTTTTATATTAGTAAAGTTTAGTTTATTCAATAGTTTAACTATAGATATATTTATATGAAAACATTACTTTTCTATATATATATATATATATATATATATATATATATATATATAAAAAAATATTCGATAAAATTTCAAAAAATGGACAAAGAATTACAAACAAACGTGTAAAAATTTTATATTAAACTATTATTAACGATGACACCCGAAGTTACACGAAGTTTTCATAAAAAATTATGATACTCGTATTATAACAACTGTGTTGAATTACGATGTCGGGAGGATAGTTTTTCCTTCGCTGACACCAAGCACTTATGGAGTGAGAATTCAGTCCAAAGATGCCCACTTCTTGAGTGTATATACTTTCACGACGGGTTTTTACGGGAATAACAACAATTTGTTACTAAAAGAATACTTTATTTAAACACATTCTGTGCTGCCTGTATTCACACAAGATACAGTCGGTCGTACACGCTGATGATGGTTGCTTATACACTAAAAATGATACCTTTTACATTTCAAATCCAAATCCCTTAGCACCCACACAACGTGATACTTTCATTTCACAGAACTACTATCAATTTGTCGACCGGTCAGTAAAATATTCTGAACAACTACACTTTTTTCCACGAATTTTGCGAAAGTGTAAATCTTGTTATCGTGTACTATTAATTCGTGGAATATGTGGAAAAGCTTTTGAAAAGCCACATAACAATAACGACTACAATGAAATGTCCGGCTTTATAAAACAACTATGTTGCAATATAACTACGAAAGTATTTATACAGAGATGATTATATATATATATATATATATATATATATATATATATATATATATATATATATATATTATTATGTGGCCACAACTTTCTAACATTCCAGGACATTAGTCACGCTCTCTCTAAATTTAACCCCTCACTTTCTAAATTCCTTTAAAGGGTATATAAAGCCACACATGACCTCAGGTAAATCTCCAGGAGGACGTCATCCATTCCTCCAATAAATTGAAATATCTTGAACTCCTCCTGGACAGCAAGCTAAACTTTACAGCCACAGCCAAGGATAGAATAGCCTAGGCGAGAGCAGAAAAATTCACCATCACCCCCATCCTCAGATCCAAGAACGTTCCGTTTGCGGTCAAGATTCACATCTACAAGTCCTGCATTCGCTCCTCACTCCTATATGCCATCCCCGCGTGGCTACCGACCTGTTCCACAAACTGGAACAAGCTGCAGGTCGTACAAAACGACGTCCTACGGCAAGTCACGGAGCTTCCCCTGGAAACCACTACGAGATACCTGCACCGAATCTGTGGGATAGACACAGTGGGTGAAGCTGCCGCTAGACTCTACGCAGCGTTCGTCGACCGCTGTGCTGAGCACCCCAGCGGCCAAGTCCGACAAACTACACTGCGCATCAAAACCCCAAAATGGACTCTCTCCAAGCCTGCGAGGCGGAAGCTGCTCCCCCTCGAGATCCGTCTGTGAGTCTGTGAGTTTCGCTAGTACCAAAGCTAACAATACGAAGTGCTAGTGTGCATTGTAGTGACGCTTACCAAAGGTCTGGTGGTCTCGTACGTATATAAGTTAGATAAGACTAGTTCAGTTAGGTTAAGTTAGTTAGGATTAGTTAAGTTAGCTAAGCTAGGTTAAGTCTTATGTCATTGTAATCGTCTTGTACTGTCTGTGTCGTCCATAAATGTTCTGTGTGCAATATCCATTCCTTCCGGTTTTTTGAAATTTTTTTCCGGACTTCAACACTTGAAACTATCCGCTATACTCACTTCCTGAATCACAATTCTCCTGTCAAAACCTGTTTAAAAGCCTCGGCTAAGACCCCGGACCAAACCCCAATTTCCATCCAACGCACAGTAAATTCGGCGTTGAAACATGTAAAATTCACCGCAATAAAATATTTTTTGATTTTGACTCAGGTAAATCAAAATTTCCGGGCAATATGTAACTTCCAGAAACAACAACAAATAAAACTTTCAACATCACGACACACAAACCCCGACTGCAAGCGGTTAGCGGCACGGCGCGGGAACCACATCATCCACAACAACGCTACACCACACAGACACATTACAATTGTAAATAGTTTGTATATATGGCTGATATCAATAAATTTATATTTGATTTGATTTAGGTAAATCAGTATCAGTACCAGTATCAATATCAGTACGTGTATTAGTGCCAGTACCAATATCAGTACAGCATAGTATACATTCGACATAGTCAACATCAAGAATTGTATATTGTTATTGTGAAAATACTCCTTCTGCATTTGATTATTAAATAAATCGATTTTGTTAATATAAATTGACGCCTTGAATTGAATATCGGTCTACGACAACAATTCCTTCAAGATACCTTATATAACAACACTAGAAAATCAAACATCAATTACGGAAACAATAGTTACGGAAGTTCTATTGAAAAACTTGCCCTTGTGTCTGAAGACAAACCTCACAATCCCTGTTGGTATCAACAAACGGGTATCCAACAATATATATATATATATATATATATATATATATATATATATATATATATATATGTTATGATTATATATATATATAAAATAAAATAAAAATAAAAATGAATTTTATTGATATTAAAATTATACAGGGCCGGGTTTGGCCTTATGTTGCGGAGATTGGTGCGGTGCCCTTACCAAATTTGGTATTTCACCGCATTTGTGAGTGTAGATTGTGTGTCGTGTTTTGGTGATTTTTATTAGTGTCTCTACTTGCGTTCCGGGAAAAATTTTCAAAAAACCGGGAATTATATATATATATATATATATATAACAATTACGTTGCAATATATCTGCGAGAATGATTATATGACATACTAACATATATATATATATATATATATATATATATATATATATATATGTGTGTGTGTGTGAGAGAGAGAGAGTGTATGTTACGATAATGAGCAAATATATATATATGATACGGGTGCAGAGAGTCGGGAGTGCAAACGAAGCGAGTGGTAGCGCATCCCCCAGAGGTCAGCGAGTGCGGGCACATACCTCGGGGGTTGACAATCGTAGTTAGTAGGGGGAAGATCGTTAATATTAGCTATCAGAGTAGTATAAAAAAAATAAAATAGAGGTTTTACAAGCGAATGTTAACAAATACATTATTGAATACTATTATTTTGAGTCCATTAATTTTAAATATGTATTAATGTCGACCAAATTACATGAAAATAATAAAAAGTAGAAAAATTTGTTCAAATAAAAATATAGGCATAAAATCATTAGGATTACATAAATATCTCTAGACATAATAATAAAATTATGATACATGTTTCTTGGTATGCTTCAAATATGCATGTATAATAAATGTGTGTATATATATATATATATATATATATATATATATATATATATGTATGTATATACACTTAACCGTCGATTTATATGGTACTCGGATTGCACGGTTTCAATTTAACACGGTTCAAGGAAAGCGGAAAACATTCCATTTATAAGGCACTATTTCAGTTAAAAATGATCACAGAATTGTAGGCATGAAGAATTAATGGCGGAAAGGGAATTTAATGAAGATAAATTGGTAGAAATGATCACTAATTCCATATCTAGTGAATCTGAAAGTGATTGCGATGCACTAGCTCCAACACTTACAGTAAATACTATAGGCAAAGGAATTGCACTGGCTAAAAAACTGGAAGATTTCTTCATTGAGAATGATCCAAATATGGAAAAAGATTCAAAATTTGCACGAGACTTGCGTAATTGTTGATTTCAAAATCAGCAAACTTGATAACGAGTTGAGTAAAGGTTTGAAACTATCTTTGATAACGGACTTCATTAAAACAGTTCATACCGTGCCTTTGAGAAATTAATTACAGAAGTGAAGATGTGAATAGAAGAGGACTAAAGAAAAAATTAACAAGTGATACAGAATGAAAATTTGTTGTATTTGTTTGTAATTTTTTCCGAATAAATGTGTATAAAATATATTCTCCAGTTTCATTAAAAATAAATAATATTGTTTTATTACGGGCTTGTAAAATTTATCCTTTATTTTTAATATGAGATGTGGACACTAATTGAACGATTTCGATTTACACGGTACTTTTAGGGAACCAATCTACCGTATAAATCGAGGATTAGGTGTTAATATATATATATATATATATATAGAGAGAGAGAGAGAGAGAGAAGTATAGCAATTTAATTTCTGGATTGACGCTGTAGCACAGGAGTCACATGAAACTAAACCAAATGTAAAATAACATATAGTAGTTCACAGTTTTATTAATAAAGGATGGTCAAATGAAGATAGAAAAACTATTAGTTTCTGTATAGGAAGCTAGCACATATATCGTGTGTCTGTCAATCTCCATGGAGCAATATATGAATATTAAATTTTGTTGTAAATTAGGATATATATATATGTATATATATATATATATATATATATATATATATATATATATATATATATGTATATATATATATGTATATATATATATGTGTATATATATATATATATATATATTTATATATATATGTATATGTATATATATATGTATATATATATATATATATGTATATATATATATATATATATATATATATATATATATATGTATATATATATATATATATATAGGGTGTTGGAATTAATTCGTAACGTTTTCTTCATGAAAAAAGATCGTTTATTTTAAATGAAATTGAAAAAACATATTCAAAGTATTGTCCATCGTTATCCACTGCTTTTTCTCATCTTTCGAGCAGGAGACGAATACCACGTCGGAAGAACGCCTCGTCTTTAGATGCAATCCACGAATCGCCCCATTTTTGCAATCTTCGTAAGAAGTGAGCTTCTGCCCAGACAGGCCCATGGACTCATCGATCGAAACAAGTGGCAATCAGAAGGAGGAATATCTGGATAATACGGCGGGTGGGATAGGGCTTCCCATTTGAACGTTTCCAAGTATGTTTCGACCGATTTGGCGACGTGCGGACGAGCATTGTCGTGTTGCAAAATCACTTTGTCGTGTCTTTCAAAGTATTCCGGCCGTTTTTCCTTCAATTCACGGTTCAAGCGCATCAATTGTAGTCGGTAGCGATCCCCAGTGATGGTTTCATTCGGTTTGAGCAGCTCATAATAGATTACACCCTTATGATGCCACCAAATACAAAGCATGAGCTTGGAGCCACGAATATTTGGCTTCGGCGCTGGTGTTGATGGTTGGCCGAGCTTAACCCATGACGTTCTGCGCTTGGAATTGTCGTAATTGATCCCCTTTTCATCGCCCGTGACAATTCGATGCAAAAATCTCTTCCTTTTCTCCCGTTGAAGCAGCAGTTCACAGGTAGAAAAACGCCTTTCAACGTCGCTCGGTTTCAATTCATATGGGACCTAATTTCCTTGCTTTTGGATCATTCGCATAGCTTTAATGCGTTTTCCTACCGTTCACAAGTCAACTCACAACGATTCAGACAATTCTTGAAGTGTTTGACATGGGTCTTCATTAAGCAATGCCTCCAATTCTTCACTGTCGAACTTTTTCCGCTGTTCAGGTCGTTTCTTGTCTTCAAAGTCGAAATCACCCCTTTTAAAACGTGCAAACCACTTCCGGCACGTTTACTCAGCTAGAGCATGGTCACCATAAACTTCCACTAAAATACAATGACTTTCGGCAGCAGTTTTTTTCATGTTAAAGTAACGAAGTAAAACTCGCCGCAAAAACAGTTTATCCGGCACGAAATTCGACATATTCGATAAAGTACAAAGTGTTGTTATTTACGCTTCAACCAAATGACATATACAGAAACTGACGCCTAAGGACAGCTGTTTTACGGGGAATATTTTGTTAAAGGGAATGTACTACCTACGCCATCTCTTGTAAAACGCTACGAATTAATTCCAACACCCAATATATATATATATATATATATATATATATATATATATATATATATATATATATATATATACATGAAATTATTTTAGTGTCATTTTTTTATTTTATTTCAATGTAAAATTTTGTGAATTATAAATTGTATAAAACATATAGATAGATACAAATAATATGTATTCATAGATATGATTGTATGCTATTACAATAGTTTATAAACCAAAGTGTATCTTTTCGTTTATATACAAATAGTGAGCCAAATGATAAACTATGAATCGTCACAAAGAGAAAATTAAATGCAACGCTTTGAACAGGCGTAAGTGTAGAGTTCATATTTTATCACGTCAACGCTGAGAAACATTCTTATAGGGGTAATTTTATATTATAATGTAATATGTATAAGATACAGAGATTATTGATGCCAAGCTCATGTTTTAAATGATACACATACATTGTACACAAAGAATATTATTTTACTTGAAGTTAATCTCAGTTTGTTTGTACATACATTATAAAAATTATGTTTTCAAAAGGTATAAATGTTGTCGCGTAGATTCTTCTAGTCTATTGTTCAAGAATTATTGGAGGATAACAAATGTCATTTTTTTATGAGAACTCTTCTTTCGCTCAATAACTATATATATATATATATATATATATATATATATATATATATATATATTATTTATATATATATATATATATATATATATAAATATATATATAATTATATAATATATATATATATATATATATATATATATAATTTAATATACATATATATATATATATATATATATATATATATATATAGTAAATTATTATTCATTATCGTAACATTTATATTATGTATTAAGTAAAATTAAATGTGTCCATGTAAATTAAAAAAATATTTCTTCCTTTTTTCTAATTGTATTGTTTTAAAACTTAGGTTATTATTATGTCGATAGGAAAATAATCGCGATTTATCCCCTTCAAATTCATAACAAAAACCACAGCTATTTTCCGACCGACCTAATAATAACATTTATTTATACATTTATAAACATTTATTTAAATTATCATTGAAGTGGTATATAATTGAATTAATAATTTCATTAGTTAGTTAGTTATTGGGGATTTAGGGCGCATCGACAACGGATGTCATTAGCGCCCGAACACAAATTAAAAATTAAAAACATACCCCATTTGCGCACCTGCATTCGAATCACCCCTTAATTCGAAACACTGATGTATGTGTGCCAAACGCTTAAGAATATTTCATTGAAACAATATTTCTCTAAATGAGAGATAAAGATAAAACAAAACACATGTGAATGAACTGGATTGTAAAAATACCTTATCTTGATTGGACAATGCGTATAAATATAATAAGAAGAGATGAACTCTTTAGGACAGTAAAACATTTAAAACACTGTGATCTGATATTAGGATTCACAGGTTTTTTCGTGAAGAACACTTTAAAATAAGCCCGATTGCTTGACATGTATGACATGGAAAAGACACTAAATCATGCTAAAAAGTCCAATCTCCTTTACGAAATTCAAAATGCGATCTTCGGCGTCGTTGTCGTCCCCTAAAATTATGGAGATGTCCCCCGACAAACCCAGATGATTCCTAATCCTCGCATAACGATCGCATCGTGTTAAAAGGTGTGACATCGTCAGAGCAGTGCCACACGTGTCACACATCGGCTGGCTTTCCTTTTTCAAGATAAAAGAGTGAGTCAGTCTGGTGTGCCCTATGCGAAGCTTTGTGAGAACGAAGTTCGTGAGAACCGAGTCCTGGAGGCTTCGTAACTTGCTAGCGGTTACCGCCACCCAGTCCCGCTGCCAAGCGTCGACGACATGACGCTTGAAATGCTGTTTCAAGTCGTTGACTTGAACAGCAAGAACGTCCGCAAGGGGAAGACTGGACGCATGACGGGCCGCTGCATCGGCTCTCTCGTTGCCTGCCACGCCAGCGTGGCCGGGGACCCAGTAAAAAACGATAGATTACCGCACGAGACGATACCAGTCAAGCACTTGTGTATCTCTTGAACGAGATTATCCAACGGATACATTCTGTGGATGGCAGAAAGTGCATACTGTGAGTCAGAACAGATGAGGTACCTCGAGTGAGCAGAAGAAACAACGAAAAACAGAACTCGAGAGATGGCGTAGAGCTCCTCTGTAAAGACGCTCGCTATTGGTGACAATCGCCACTCGTGTATCTCATTCTCACATGCAAACGCACATCCCACTGCGTCCCCAGATCGGGAACCGTCAGTGAATATGTGCTTGTATCCGGGATATATAGATTATAATTCAAAGATGCGTTGCTGGTACATCCCTGGACAGGTGACTGAGTTGTGAAGAAGTGTCAGATCGTCACGGTAATTGGTCTGAGGAACTAGCCACGGATATGGTAACAAAGAATGTTTAAAATTGAAACTCTCGGAGTAACAAGTTTCAATTCGGAAAAGATATCTTTTGCTCTAAGGCAGAGAAACTTGGTTGGTCGTATTCGGGATTCGTACAAACGTCTTCGGGGACAATCGAAGACGGCGCTGTCGCTTATATGTTGGCGCTTACTGCTCATGCCAGCAACGTAGCTCAAGATGAGCTGCCGGCAACGGATGCTGAGGGGCGGTCCACCAGCTTCAGCACAGATGCTTGGGATGGGGATGGTGTGGAACGCACCGGTAGCCAGACGGATCCCTGAGTCATGTACGATGTCAAGCGTGGAAATATACTAATACCGGGCAGAAGAATAAACGATACTCCCGTAATCGAGTTTCGATCTAACTAATGACCTGTACAGAGTGAGGACAGTGCGTTCTGCTCCCCATGTAGTGTTGAAGAGCACTTTGATAATATTTAAGACCTTCTTGCACTTGACCTTCAAATCGGCAAGATGCGGTTTTCATGTCAATTTCTGATCGAACGTTAACCCTTGGAAACGGACTGTTTAATATTTTCATTATATAATATATATATATATATATATATATACATTCCAGTTTTCGATAAGAAGGGACGTTCTAAAGAATATTTTTTGTTAAATAAAAAATGCATATGTACTTAGCTTAAAATAATTACTTATTTCTCTTGGACAAATTCTAATATCACTAATGTATTTTCGCTGAAATGGCATTAACGTCGTCAACCTAAAATGAAATAAGGAGAAATATTCAATATAGTAGTGTTAATAATCTGTTGTCAACACCGCATTTTAATCAGTAAATGTTCACACTTTAATTTATTAAATTATTTCTCTACTATATTCTACTTGATAAGACATCCGATAGGATAAATTAGAAATTGAATACTATTGTCTGCCATTTCCACTCAATCCATTTAATATTAATATCATATAACTTTGAAAATAGCATTGTATCTAAATTTAATATATGTTATTAAACTTGATTTATTTTCATAATAGATTCAATTAATACAGGTCACGTATTCCTCATATAAGGTCGATCAACTTAAACTTATATACATACATACATATATATATATATATATATATATATATATATATATATATATATATATATATAAACCCACGGCAATATTTTTTTAAAAAAGGAAAAAATTAAAAACCTTTTTATAATACATATTCCATTTTTCCTCTTTCAGTGGAATGAAACAACTATTATATCAATAATAGTAATAATTGATTATATAGAAGAACAAACAAATTCTGGTTATTAAAAATTACTTTAAACAAAACAAAGCTTTGAAATAAATCTATTCACCTAGACATATCAAATATAAATATCAAGTTAATTGAGTTCACTAATCATTCACATAATCATTTATTTAAAAAAAAAAAACGATTTTACTGTATCTTGGCGCTCTGAATATGTTGGCGTCGCCATCAAAATGCGCATATACAACAATCAAGAATAATCAATAATGATTTATTGAATACTGACCAGAAAAAATGTTTTTGTGGTTTATGGGATCAAAAGTAAATTCGAAAAATAAAAAAAGTTACAGCGTCATGACAGTATTATGATTAATTTTCAAAATACAATTATTTATAATGATTATATATATATATATATATATATATATATATAACGGATTGTTTACGGCTGTCGCCGCCTCTCCGTCTCCAGTTTCCAATTCCTTCTGTCATAGCACATTTCTTCATCTAGGTTTCTTGTTTCCATTGTCTCGTCCACGTCATCTCTCCAACTTCTTCTTGGTCGTCCTCTCTTTCTCCTTTCTGGTGGTATCCACTCTAATATCCTCCTTGGCCATCTCACTTCGTCCATTCTTTTTGTGTGTCCGAACCATGTCAGTTGTTTCTTCTCAATATCGTCAATGATATCTCCTGCAGTATTCATTTCCCTTCTAATGTATTTCTGACTCTTTCAACTCTCGATCTTCTGCAGCTTCTTCTCAGAAAGTCCATCTCTGTGGCTAGTAGTTTTTTTTCTATGTGATTTATTTAGATCCCATACTTCTGAGCCATATATTACGATACTTTGGACAATTGTTTTGTATAGTTGAAGCTTTGTTGTTTTTCTAATATTCCTTTCCCATAGTAGTGGGTTGAGTGCGCCTATGGTCTTTCTGCCTTTCGTAATTCTTTCTTGGATTTCGTCTCTACTCTTTCCTTGTTTATATAATGATTTTAAATTAGCAATAATAATTTAAGAAATTTTTTGTAGACAATTTAAATTATTTTTTATAATGTTTACATTCTATTCGGAGTCATATTTTTTTGATCGAAGCTTAATATACTACAATCAAATTTTCCTATAATTTGCCTTATTTTAAAAACAAAGCATATCGTAAGAAAGATTAACTAGGCCAAAATTTATCATTATTCCTAGAATACATACAATGGCTTAAATAGGAATTTATGAAATGTTTGACAAGTATTGACTATTAATATCATGTATATTTATGAATATTTATATACATTCAATGTATGTTTACATTTATATATAAATATATATATATATATATATATATATATATATATATATATCCGTACCTCAGTTTATGCGGTACTTCTTATACACTGTAAATAATCCCTCAGTTTATGCGAAATTTTTATACGAGGTATCAATTTACGCAGTTAGAAAATATAATTCTCTATAAACTTTAATTAATTTACCATATATCAATGAGATCCAAATTTCTACTTAGACCTTATTCGCACGAACGTTAAAAAAGCGTAACGTTCGGCGTTGAGGCCTTATTCGCACGAGCATTAAAAAAACGCATCGACGCGCGCTTCTTTTCATCTTTTCAATAAAACATATGACATTCGGTGTTTCTTTTCACATGCCGGCACTAATTTAACGCGCGATCAAAAATATAGAACTTGATCCATTTCTAACGCCGAGCGTTTTGCGTTGAAGTAAATGGAACATATGGAAGTGTGGTTTTTTCATTCGTTCAGGCGTTTAAAAAGCGCCGAACGACGCCGAATTTATCAGTCAGTCTGCTTACACGTTGGTACAGATTACAAGTATAACAGATAACGTCAGACAGCGTTTACAACAATGGTGGTATTTGATACTTAACGTTTAATTTGGATGTGGAATCGAGTTCTTTATTATATAATAAAGGTTTACCAAATTATTCAAACAAAATTTTGAAGGAGGAAACGTAGATGGAAGTCACTTCAAAAATAATCCCAAATTGGGAAAATATCGTAGATAACAATTCTCAATAATTCATTAAATGTTTCATACTGGAGTAGCTGAGAAACATCCGGATCAATCATCATAAATAGACAAACTGTCCTTTCAAGTATCGTTGATGATTCAGAGGATGCACACAGAATTTTTTCATATTTTTTTCACCTTCTTAAAATACATACAGCTATTGCCAACTCTTTTGAATTCATGCGTCCGGACTGCGTAAGACGATGAAAAGAAGTGATTTTTAAACGCTCATATGGACACTATATTTGCGAGCGTTTTAAAAGCGCTAACGCTAACTCTGAACGCAACGTTGTTTAACACTCGTGCGAATAAGACCTAACGCTTTTAAAACGCTCACAAATATTGGTGCTCATATGAGCGTTTAAAAATCACTTCTAATCATCGTTTTACACAGTCCGGGAGTATCATGAATTCTGAAGAGTTGTTGTCAATAGCTGTATGTATTTTAAGAAGGCGAAAGAAAAACACAAAGAAGTTCTGAGTGCATCCTCTGAATGATCAACGATACTTGAAAGGACAGTCTGTGGCTATTTATGAAGATTTAAGGTAGTATCCCGATAAGTTTTTCAGCTACTTCAGAATGAAGATTGAAACATTTGATGAATTATTGAGAATTTTTATCTATGTTGTTTTGTCAATTTGAAGTTATTTTTCAAGTGACTTCCATCCACGTGTCTTTCTTCACAGTTTTGTTTGAATAATATTTGTAAACCTTTGTTATATAACAAAGAACTCGATTCCACCTCCAAAATAAAACGTTCAGTATCAAATACCGTCATTTTCGAAAACGCTGTCTGCCGTTATTTGTTATACTTTTAATCAGTACCAACGTGCAAGGAAGACTGATTAATTCGGCGTTATTCGGCGCTTTTTAAACGCCTATACGAATGAAAAAACCCCACTTCCATATGTTCCATTTACTTCAACGCAAAACGCTCGGCGTGAGAAATGGATCAAGTTCTACATTTTTGACCGAGCGGTTAATTAGTGCCGGCATGTGAAAAGAAACACCGAATTTCATATGTTTTATTAAAAGATGAAAAGAAGCGCGCGTCGATACATTTTTTTAATGCTCGTGCGAATAAGGCCTTTACTGTACTAATTACATCATTCCGACCTCTTTTGGTTTCTAGTGAGCATATTACTGCATATTACTTTGCGATCAGATATTATTTTGTGATACTAAGTGGTTCAGAACAGTTGGATGACTAACGCCTAACTCTTGTGCAAGCTGTCTAATTTTTGTGCTTGGTTCTGATTCATCTAACGCGTTCAGTTTGTCGTTATGAACTGAAATGGGACTCTCGCGACCTTCTTCATCTTCAAGACTCTCGTCTCCAGCACGAAATTTTTGAAACCATCCATTGCACCGTACGTTCCTATATAGTACGCACACCAAAAGCTTCGTCTAGTTAACGAGTAGTTTTAGCTGCTTTACCATCCGTTTTGAACTCATAAAAAAATTGATGTTATATGCTTCTTTTCCATCATTAATTCAATAGCCCAATTTGAAGCAAAATTAATAATAAAATTAAAGTCGATATTAACAAAATACAAACTGAGAAATGTATTTTAAAATGGTATTAACATAAACACGATGAAATGACACTTAAATTGAAAAAAATTCAGGTTAGAATTCAGAAAACAAAAACCGCAATTATTTTCCTACCAACCTAATATGAAAAAATAAATCATTTACTTCTATAATTTGATTTTACCAGTGACCACAATTCAATTCATAAATTCGTTTTATAATTAAAAATCGTAGAATAAATTTATTCATTGCACACATTAATAAAGTCACGTTAAAAGGAAATCATTGTGTGAATGTATGTTTAAACTTTAAACTAAATATTCGTGAAAAGGTCGGTTTCGCACTACAGTTTACTTTAATTTACACTTAAGACATACTAACACTAATGCAAGTCTTAAGAATAGATAAAGCTAATTATAAATTATGCAATTAAAATAATTTTATCTTCATTACAAACTAGATTCATCTATTGATAATTATTAGGTTGGTAGGAAAATAATTGCGGTTTTCGTTTTCTAATTTCAGACCTGAATTTTTTTTAATGAGTCGTTTCATCGTGTTCATATTAATATCATTTTAATATGCGTTTTTCGTTTATTATTAATTTTGCTTCAAATTCGACTATTGAATTAAACATGGAAAAGACAAAATAGATGCAATTTTTTGTACGAAATCAAAACGGGTGGAGAAGGAACAGTAACTGCTCGTAAACTAAACGATGCTTTTGATGTGGATACTGTTAAGGAACATACAGTACAATGTTGGTTTCAAAAATGTCATGCTGGTGACGAGAGCTTTGAAGACGAAGAAGGTCGTAGGTATCCTTTCATAACGACCAACTGAAGGTGTTAGTTGAATCAGAACTACGGACAATAATTCGAGAACTTGCACAAAAGTTAGACGTTAGTTATCCAACAGTTCTGGACCATTTAAAACAGCTAAGAAAATCAATAAGTTTTGAAATGTATATGAATTTGAAAGGCATAAACCGCAATTATTTTTCTATCAACTTAATATTTCAGTTATTGAAAGTAAAATAACGCGATTTTTATAGGAAATTAATAAAATCTAACGAAACTCCTATCGAATATAAAAAAAATCCGTCTCAATTAAAACACTAGGCTAAATACGTTAAACACGTGTTAATAATAGACGAACAAAATATACAATCTAACAATTACTCTATTAGAAATAAACTTTTCCATTTAATAATAAGATTATATTTTCTATGAACTTCGATCTATCATGACGTATTTGGAAACAGTCTAAACTTTCGTATTCAGTACTTTAAACGATGTACAAATGTGGAAGAAAATATTGTTTTACTACAAATGCACGCTAAAATCATCTACATAAATTACCTTCATAAAAACTACAGTCAAGGAAAATCTTGTACAATACGCTACGATGCAATTAATAAAAAATAAATTATACCAAATACAATACACAAAACTTGTAACTGTAAAAACATTGTCCAGTCTTATAAGAGCAATTTAATGGAGCAGTAAGAAACTGTATTTCTTCAAAAATGAAACTTTCCAGTATGCACGCTTTTCATTTTTTGTTAATTTAACTCCTAGTTGCACATCACGTAAAAAATGTCCTCTTATTATCACACGTGACATTTATAACCAGCGCACTTTTATACTTGAAACGTTATCAAACTTTATCATAGAAAAAAATTATATATATATATATATTTTGTAGACAACATTGTCTACAAAGAAACTGTCACTCTAAAATAATATATAAAATTATTTTGAATGATTTTTTCCAAGAAAAAAAATATTTTCAATGATAATTACAATTTTACTGTATCTAAACTAATCTAAATTGAACGTTTTTTATTTTGTAACTGAAGATTTTTTCAGAAAAAACACTATATTATTCAATTAAAAAAAATTAATATATATATATACATATATATATATATATATATATATATATATATATATATATATATATACATATATACATATATATATATATATATATACGAGGTCAGACAATTAAGTAATGTGACCGATTTTTTTTCTCGGCCTGTGGTAATACTGCGAATCTGTAACTCCGCCACCGTAATAGCAAATCCCTACTCTCTCGATTGAGACCTTGACCACCCTCGTACGATCATTTCTTCGCCAGCTGTTTAGTGTTTTGTAACAACGCGCGAGTAGTGCATGTCACGAAGCCCACCGAATGAACATCGCTCAAGATTGCCTCGAGCAGGTTGAAAGTGATCCTACTCTTCTCGATCGAGTTATTACTGGTGATGAAAGTTGGTTCTTTCAATATGACCCCGAAACTAAAC
>CM068320.1:12426686-12441686 GCA_034766995.1 Acanthacorydalis orientalis | reverse complement strand
TCATTTCGCCTCGTTTAAATTTAGCAAACCACTTCTCTACGGTTGATTTTCCTGGTGCAGAGTCCGAATAATGTTTATTAAGCCAAGCCTTGGTTTCAACAGTATTTTTTTTCGCCAGAAAGTAATGCTTTATTAACACACGAAATTCCTTTTTATCCATTTTTTCAAGGTAACAAAAGTTCTTTCACTTAAAATGCTATAACTCAGATACTAATAGTGCAACAGCTGTCAAATTTATACACGCGTCTTTTGAAGGTTAGGGCTAACTAAAAATCATATGGATTTGATCTAGTAGCGCCATTTATGTGTCAGCCTACGAACTTTTCAGCCCACCTGTTATATATATATGTATGTATATATATATATATATATATATATATATGTATATATATATATATGTATGTATATATATATATATATGTATATGTATATATATACATATATACATATATATATATATACACACATGTATATACGAATCATAAAAAAGGCCTTTATCCAGCAATGGATTGACTGAGCTGTTAATAATGATGACATGTATGTACAAAGATTATCAAAATTCATTTTTAATTCAAACGCATTGTCATTAATTAAAACTAGACAAGCATTATTAATAAAAATGGTGTATGGAATCAAATGATAAAAGTAAATTTATTTTTTTAAAAAAAAAGAACTTATCATATGTACTTGAAATTTATTGTTACTGAATAAATTTCAAGTTTAATTGTAGTGAGGTTTATTACATTTTATAAGTTGCTTTTACCAAAAATTTTACAAATTAGTAATAATCACGTATTTTACAATACTAGTAAGTTTAATACAACTAGTTTAACTACAACATAAAATAATTCATAAGAAAATCAAAAAACAAATTGAAATATTTATAATAAACCGACCCCATAATTAAACGGAAATAACATTCTCCATTAACTAAATAAGATACATATTTACCAAATTTATAAAAATATATTTTTCTACTTACATAAAGTAAAATGCATATAAGATAATTTTTGGTTTAAAACTTAAGGTATATATCTGTGTAAACATACCTGTTGAAACCAAAAAAGTCACTGAAAGGATTGTTAATAAATACAAAAATTAAAATCTTTCAACTTATTTCCAATAAAACAAATAATTATTCATCAAAATTAAAAAAACAACATAAAAGTAATGTAAATGTTCAATATAATGATAATATTAAAATAAATGAAATAATTAATACTACACTTCCAATAATAAAAATATAAGTCTAAAAAGTTAATATTAATATTTTTTAGAAAAATATATTTCTAGCTCTTGAACTTGTTCATGAAAATATTTTTTAATTGAAACGATAAAACTCCACATAAACATTTTTTTGCTTAAGGGCAGTACGCATAATAAATAGGGAAAGGAACGGAAAATATTAATTTATGCAAAATTTGATCTGGAGGCCACAGCGCTTTATATAACGACAAAAATTCCGTAGTGCAAGCAATCTACTGTAAACAGGGTCATGTATGTGTTGATGAAAACGTGTGCAGCGTTGATTAATTTAATTTTAACTGAAGGGTGGAAAACAAAAACTTGTTTGTTTACTGTATTTAAGCTATGAAGAATAATTTTGTTAAACTAAAAAAAAAATAATTTCAATTGAAAATTTCAATTTAATTCGTTTCTTGACTTCGATACTACCAATCACAATGGAATTTACAATATACAACAAAACGATTAATATAAAAGTATTGCTAAATTATGATATTTATGTTAAAAGTTTCATAATAATTCCTTAAGATATAATAATCATAAATGTATCACAATTATCACAATATTATTATAAATATGAGAGAAATATTATAGAAAGATATAGTAACAAAAAACTGTAGAATAAATAATTAATAAATTAAACAAACACAATTAAACTATATCTAGACGCAGGTCATAACAAAAAAAAATTAATTAAAGCTTCATACAAATCAAAGATAAAAACATCCGAAAAATCATAATATATGAAATGTTTCACAGCCAATCTATTACCAATGATTGAGCATTTATGCATACATGTTCTAGATGAATGAACTGTAAAGTATTTGATTTCGACAAAAAAACATTGATAATGAACAAATTAACTCAGATCTCTTTGTTTAAAATTATCTTTTCAATATTTTGATCATATTCTTACCTACTGAGATGAAAAATATGCTTCGAATATTATTATAACATTCAGAGTATGTTTGTCGTCTGAATTCAACTATTAATTGAATTCAGACAAACAAAAAAAAAAAATATGTATATGAAGAGTATATAGACTAGATACAGCAGAAATAAAATCAATACAATTTAGTTGGTCGAAATATAATTAAAAAAATAATAAAAAAAATAGTTTGAAATGGAAGTAAGTTAGCCATATTTTAAGAAAAAAATTCAGCAAATGAACAGCGTAAACTGTTGACTAGAAACAAAGCTAGCAATATCAAAATATTTATTTGATATTAACAGAGATAGGTACGGGATCATTAAACTAAAAAAATTGAAAAAATCTTTCATTAGCCATCAAAGCAGAAAGATTAAACATAATGTAAATTATATATACATACATACATATATATATATATATATATATATATATATATATATATATATGCGCACACCATCATCAAAATACAATTATAAATATATATTTTTTGATGTTGAAGTTCTTTTTTATAAAAAGAAAAACAGCTGTATGTTTAAAAAGATAGATAAAAATACATAAAAGTGACAGCATATCCTTGGATCTTTGTTTTGTTTACAATTGATTCCGAATAGCATTGTGCTTCCAAAAACAGCTTGATCTTTCGTAAAAATATGATCATTAATATATATATATATATATATATATATATATATATATATATACATATATATATATATATATATACATACATATATACATATATACATATATATATATATATGTATATATGTATATATGTATATATGTATATATGTATATATGTATATATGTACATACATACATACATACATACATATATATATATATATATATATATATATATACATATATACATATATACATATATACATATATACATATATACATATATACATATATACATATATATATATATATACATATATATATATATACATATATATATATATATATATATTTATATATATATATATATATATATATATATACACATATACACGCACACCATCATCAAAATACAATTATAAATATATTTTTTTGAAGTTCTTTATTATGAACAGAAAAACTGCTGATGTTTAAAAAGATGGATAAAAATACATAAAAGTGAAAACATGTCCTTGGATCTTTGTTTTATTTACAATTGATTCCGAATAGTATTGTACTTCCTAAAACTGCTTGATTTTTTGTAAAAATATGATCATTAATATATATATATATATATATATACATATATATATACATATATATATATATATATATATATATATATATACATATATATATATATATATATATATATATATATATGTTTGAATCTATTTTACTTTAATAATAATAAAAAGATTCTGTGTTGAAGTTCAAACTGTTTATTGTAAATAAAACAAATGTACGTAAAAATGGATACAGTAAGTGAATTAATGTTTCAGACAAAAAAGTTTAAGTATCAAAGTTTGCAAATTGCAAAGGTACAGTTCCCATGGTACGACCGTTCAGGTCGGTGTCCCAACATCATCTCTCCCGGTCTTGTCGAGACACGTCGATCGTCTGTGCCGACAAGACTCACAAATCTGTTTTTAATTGCAGGCCCTTCGCGGAATTCATCGATAGGCCAAGCGTCTGGGATAACCCTTCTTTATTACTTTATTGTACGGCCGCTCAGGTCGGTGTACAAGCACAATAAAAACTGTCCTGTTAGTTCGGCGAAATAGGCCTATGTACACATTGCATTTATCTTGGAATTTCCGAATTCTATGTCTTTTTAATTACAGGCTCAAACATACCGCCCGCCTTGAAAGAGTGTCTTTCAATGTACTTACAATATATCAAAAGTAAAATTAATGATAATTATTAATGCTAAGTAACATGAAATAAGTTCGTATGTTTAATGTCCACTATATGTGTTTAAATAATTTTCACTCCACAACAATCAAATTTTCGCAGCTGCTGAGGTATCTTCCGGATTACTTGATTCATTCTTGATATCAATCGGTGTATGTTGATAGTGCGTACATCTGCTTGTATAGGTGCTGTAAATGAGTCTCCGATAAAGAAATGTCCAGGAGTGAGGGGGGTGAGGTCATTCGGATCATTTGAAAGAGGTGATAAAGGTCTAGAATTTAAACATGATTCAATCTGAGTTAGTACTGTATAAAGTTCTTCGTATGTAAGTCGCGTATCCCCTATTACCCGTTTTAAATGATATTTTGCTGATTTTACAGCACTCTCCCACAACCCACCAAAATTAGGAGCATTCGGTGGTATGAAATGCCAAGTAATTGCCAATGCTGATAAGAAATTTGCAATTTCATTTTGAAAATTCTCACCGTTTAATACGTTCTTTAATTCTATCATTTCATTGTTTGCAGAAAGTACAAGCCGTGGTATTATTATTTGATTAATATTTATAATATCTTGGTAAATTCTATTCCAAGCTGTGTAAACATTTTGAGGTAGTGATTCGTCCCAGTCCAGTTTTAAAGTCCATAGGTTTTGCATAAGCACTTTAGCTTGAATAATAGCCGGACCCACAATTCCGAGAGGGTCAAAAATTTGTGCGCTCAAATCTTTATTTGTTATTAAATTAGAAATCACCTTGTTGTCCTTTATTTGCGGTGATAAATGCACGTTGCCACCGACAATCCAACCTAACAATGTTTTTTGGAAGTATGGTTCATTTTCTTTCAATTTAATTTGTCCTACGCATAACAATTCGTAAAACAGTGCTGCTCCGTTCAGCATGTTAATGGGCTGAGCTTGATCAAATGCTGGATCCGCTAACTCGATCCCGTTCGGTGCCTTGATGCTCGCTGATTGGAATTTTTGGGTAGGCAAATCATCACTTATTTTATTAAGTACTAAGCAAGTAATTGTTGCTGTAAAGTCCGTGATACGCGAGCTTATCTTTGCTGTCGTTTGATAAGGCACGCTCTGGTTACCTTGCTCAATACCTGATAATGTTATGTCTACTTGTTTACACGGCAAACCTAATCGCTGACAAAGTTCTGTCGTGATGATATGCGGTTGCGACCCTTGATCGAGAAGTGCTCGGCACTCGTGCTTGTTGCCGAATTTATCGAATACGTAGATAAACGCTGTTGCTAATAAAACATACGATTCTTGATTATGAGATGAATGCACGCTAAAATTTCTTTGCTCATCTGCGCTCGAATCCTTTGAGTCATTTTGCTGATATGGAGGCGATGGGTCAGCTGGTCTCTCTAGATGCAACAATGAATTATGTTTACGCCCGCATTTTCTACACGGGCCGTACTTGCATTTCACGTTTTGATGATTGCTCGCAAAGCAATTAAAACACAATTTATGTTCTCGTACCTTTTGTATACGCATTGAAACAGGCATCTTCTTGAATTCTTCACACGCGTACAGTGCGTGCTCTCCTGTGCATAAAACACAGCTTCTAATGTTGGTTGAAAATGTTTTCAAATGCTTGTAACTATTACCCGAATATTTTGGAGGCTTATTTTCTTTGCTGTTCAAAGTTTCGTGATTTTTGCTTGTTTTATATAAATACTTGCAATGCTTTTCTAAAAACTCTTTCAAATCTTGTAACGTTGTGCGATCTGTCTTTACGCATACTACCTTTTCCCATTCCCTTTTAATTTCTACACTTAATTTTGTTTTTAGCAAGTACATAACTAAAGTACCCCAATGATCGACGGGTTCTTTCAAAGTTTTAAGGCACTGTAGATGATTATTAATCGTATCAACTAGCAATCTGAGTTCAGCATGGGAATTATTTTTGACCGACGGCGCGTCAAAGAGTCCACTGACATGATGGTGAATTAGTTCATTTTCATCCTCATATCGTTTTTTCAAAGTTTCCCATGCAGCTGCATAATTCTCTGCTGTCAATGTAAACGCAGCAATTGCGCGTTTTGCATCATTAATGACTGATTGATTTAAAAAATGAAATTTTTCTATAGTGCTAAACGATTTGTTACTGTCAACCATGGATATGAATGAATCACGAAATGAAATCCAGTTTTTGTAATCTCCATCAAATACAGGTACGTCCAATTTTTTAATATTCATATTCCGTCCACTAGGTTCGTTATTCTGCTCATTTGAATCGTCAAATGTTGCTCGTGACTCTCTGTCAACACGCTTAAGTATTTCTCGCGCTTTAGCGATTACGTTATAATACCTTTCCTCAAACATTTCGCGATCAGCTTCTTGTACCGACCTATTGTCTTTATCTGCGCGAACACTTTGTTCGATCATTGACTGAACTTCCTCGTATTTATCTAATAAAGACTCAGCCCTTTCTAGTCTAACACGTAATGTAGGAATATCGATGGGAGTTTGTTCCAAAAATTTTACGAAACGCGTAAGCTGACTTTTAATGACCGTTCGTTTATATTTCGCGTCTTCCATTTTACACAGTACAACTCAAATCAAAAAATGAATAAAAGGGGGTAAAATAGATAGGAGCAGATTTCGAAGACTCACCGTTTCTCCTGGTAACGTGTACAAAAGTATGCGTGGCGTCAAATCCTTGCGCTGCCCACCGTTCCAAATCGATGTTGAGTATGTAATCAAAGTTCTTATATTCGCTATTAAAACACAATAGCTTTTACACATTCACAAGTTCATGTACAATGTTCAAAGTTCTGATATGAAGTCCAATTTTCACAATCACATTATCACTGAATTTAATGCAAAGTTCACACACGTATCACAAAACTATAAGTACAAATAGCGTTGTAATAATGTTCCAAAATGTTCACTTTTCTGTCACTCGCGTTCACACTATAAAGTATCCGGCTCGAAGGACCAATGTTTGAATCTATTTTACTTTAATAATAATAAAAAGATTCTGTGTTGAAGTTCAAACTGTTTATTGTAAATAAAACAAATGTACGTAAAAATGGATACAGTAAGTGAATTAATGTTTCAGACAAAAAAGTTTAAGTATCAAAGTTTGCAAATTGCAAAGGTACAGTTCCCATGGTACGACCGTTCAGGTCGGTGTCCCAACATCATCTCTCCCGGTCTTGTCGAGACACGTCGATCGTCTGTGCCGACAAGACTCACAAATCTGTTTTTAATTGCAGGCCCTTCGCGGAATTCATCGATAGGCCAAGCGTCTGGGATAACCCTTCTTTATTACTTTATTGTACGGCCGCTCAGGTCGGTGTACAAGCACAATAAGAACTGTCCTGTTAGTTCGGCGAAATAGGCCTATGTACACATTGCATTTATCTTGGAATTTCCGAATTCTATGTCTTTTTAATTACAGGCTCAAACAATATATATATATACATATATATATATATATATATATACACGCACACCATCATCAAAATACAATTATAAATATATTTTTTTGAAGTTCTTTGATATGAACAGAAAAACTAACTGTATGTTTAAAAAGATGGATAAAAATACATAAAAGTGAAACATGTCCTTGGATCTTTGTTTTATTTACAATTGATTCCGAATAGTATTGTAATTCCTAAAACTGCTTGATTTTTTGTAAAAATGACCATTACTTAGTTCAATTCACGTTTCATATATATATATATATATATATATATATATATATATATATATATATATATATATTATATGGTTGTATATATATGTATATATATACGTATATATATAAATATAAACATATATATACATATATATATATATACACATATATATATATATATATATATATATGCATATATATATATACATATATATACATGTATATATGCATATATATATATATATATATATATATATATATATATACATATATATATACAATTATTGAAACATACTTGCTTTGTTAATCTTGTATACATGTCACATTTCACACTACTTTTACAGGTTAGTAACCATCTTTAAACGTGATAGATACAAAACTTACCTATTCTACTACATTTTAATTATAATACTTTATCATATATTTTTACTTATAATACTTTACTATAATTACATATTTATTTATTTCTTACATTCTATTCTTAAACTACATTTTATTAATACTATTAAATTAATCTTACTAAACTGACCACAGACACTGTTTCCATAAATACACTGATGCTAGTCTGACTGATATTGGGGAGTAAACTTTCTCTTAATAGTTCCAGCCCTTTACAAACTTTTAGTGTATGAATATTGTTTATGTGACCATGAAAAAGTTTGCATACTTTATTTCCACACTTATTTCTTTCAAAGTCTTACTCCCACCTACCTAACCTAAATTTTGAAATTACTCTTCTTTCTGACCTTTTTGATTTGTGTATGTACGTCGCCCGTTCTTCTTTTAATAGTAAAGTAGTAAAAAAAAATCAATGAGGTCTTTGTATTTACATCTTTCCACATAGTATCTGCTACCTCTTTTCTCAGCCGTTCTACTACTATTTTTCTACTATTTTTTTTTCATAATTTGAATTCGCAACACTCATCCAGCTTTCCGATAAATTGTCCTTATTTACATTTATTATTTTTTAATTTAAAAAAAATATTTTATATGACGCTTTTTATGTTAGGATAAATCGGTAAACTCACTATTTCAAGTAGCACAGCATTATTCACCTCTCCCCTATGTATTAACAATACACTTTTTAAAAAATTAGCTTTATAATTACTTCATTTTTTATCGATTCCATACGGGCCCCAGATCTCAGAGCCATATGTCAGGATTGGTTGGATCATACTCTGAAAAATCCTATTAATCACCTTTACTGGTATACCTTTCTGCCTAAACATTAATTTTTTGATTCCGCTTATAGCTGGCTCAGCTTTCCTACACAATTTTCTGACAGTGATTCCATTTCCAGTTACTACTCGCATACACACTTAAGTGTTTATACGTGCTAACAATTTCTATTTCGTTTCCTTGTTAATGCCCCTTTCTCTACTTACTTACTTTATTGTCCTTGGAGAAAATCATTACTTTTTTTTCCGACATTATCTATGAGCTTCTCATTCTTACAGATTTTCCTAACGAATTAAGAGCCTTCTACAGTCCCACAAGGCTATAACACAGTAATATCAGATAATCAGCATAGAGTAACATATTTATTTATTCTTCATCTATCTATGGTGAGTTTGTTTCGACTCTTGACATTACTTGTGTCAAATCGTCAATTAAGAGTGCAAACAACTTGAGTGATAATACACATCCCTGTTTCACCCCCGTTTCAATTTTAAATGTGTTAGAGATTTTTGGCCATTCATTCTTACGCATGCTTGCATGTCGTTATATAAATATATCAATATATATATATATATATATATATATATATATATATATATATATACATATGTATATATATATATATATATACATATGTATATATCTATATATATATGTATATGTACATACTCGTATATATATATATATATATATATATATATATATATATGTATATATATATATATATATATATATATATATCACAGTCCATATTTTTCTCTCTTCCTGTTATTAACATTGAAATTAAAGATAAAACCTTTGTATATAAAACATTTCTGTGAAATACTGAGAATTTTCTTGATGTGGTATTTTATCGTGCATTTTTAATACTTGATCTAAAATCTATATTTATGTGTATATTCACTTGAAAAATAGTGTGTATATATATATATATATATATATATATATATATATATATATATATAGTTTATTTATATTTTTTGTATTGAATTATTGATGAACACCAATAATTAAATTATTTCCATATCTATATAAATACATTGATAATTACTTGTAACGTAAATATTTTCAAACACAAATATTGTGATTTTTGAAATTATTTACTTTTAAAAAAGATTTGATTATATATATATATATATATATATATATATATATATATATATATATATATATATATATATATATATATATATATATATATATATTCATATATAGCTGTATTTGAATAATTAATGTTTCAATCCTGTTTAAGAGATTTTTAAACTAGGAATATAATAAAATATTGAAACATTTTTCAATAATAGCTAATTTTTTAATATTTTTTTAATTAACTATTAACCGTAATGATAAATAAATTTTATTAGTAGGAGTCAATAAAATTAGATCTTAAAAATATTACTTTACTATACAATCATTACATCAAACATAATGTCTGACACAATCATAATTACACATCGTTTGTCCTAGTGAACTGAAAGTGATAAATAACACTGTACTTTTACTTGTTTTTGTTAAATAATATCAATTAATATTATAAAAGGTATTTACTAGATAATGAAACAAAAATTCAAAATTATTATTTTGAAAGCAATAATGGCAAGAATAATTCATTTTAATAGTTAAATATTTTGTCTTGAGTTATGAATAAGTCTTGAAATTATGTCGCATTTTCGAAAAGTTTATCACAACAATTTAAAATATAAATTCTAATATGTAAAATGCTGTATCGTTAAAGTACTAAAAGAATATAGAAAATAGTTCTGTCTCAAAGTAATTAAAAATATTCAAAATTCATGTATCAAGAAAAACAGATCGAAACAAAATTTTAAGCATTTTAAATCTTTGTTAAATAATTGATTAGTCATTAGTTTTAAAATAATATCGGAAAATGAACGAAATTGAATTTATATGAACAAAAATCCATATATCATCTTTGGATTTCAGAAACTTATAAAAAAGTGTCTCTCTCCTTCTCTCTCTCAATCTCTCTCTCCCTCTCTCTTTCTCTATTTATATATATATATATATATGTATATGGATGGATGGATATATAAATATATATATATATATATGTATATGGATGGATATATATATATATATATATATATATATAAATGGATATATATATAGATATATATATATATATATATATGGATATATATATAGATATATATATATATATATGGATATATATATATAGAATGGTAAAACAATAAAACAAGAATAAATATAAAAATAACAAAATTAACAAACATAAAAAAAGTTTTCTTATTTGAAATGAAAGCATGCATGACATTGCAACAATTTTATGGATTATTAAATTATTACAGATAAAAATATGAAAATAACCAAAAAGAAGTGTATGTGTATGGAATAATGAAAATAAAAAAATCATTGTAAACATATTGAATTGAGAATCACTAGTACGTTAGAGCTGGGAAATATTGTAAACAGTATTTATTCAACAAATGATCTTCGAAGACTGATGATAAAATATAGATTACATTAAAAGGAAGTAAAATAAACAATTACTCTATAATTCTACTACTACATGCTTGTATGCTAAATATTTGTATTCATATTTGTGCCTTTTGTTTAGAATTTAATCGCTGAAAAGTAGAAATTGCGACAGAATAGTGACCTTGAACCAGTTGCTAAAATAGTAAAAGAAGACTGAACGAATGATAAAAAAGTATTTGAAAATAATTGAATTTATGAGAATTTGAATGTTTGTTTGCGACTTTTATTGAATACTATATAAAATAACAATCAGTTTTACTACTTTCATTTTCATACAGTGTATTAAGTACAAGAACATTGGAGAGTAATTGAGTTTCTTTCAAATTTTCGTTCCAATAATCTAAAATATCTATTTATGTTATATAAGTAATATATATATATATATATATATATATATATATATATATATATATATATATATTAATTTTATATGATATTTATATTTTTTTTAAAAAATACAATGGCTACATACACTCTATCATTATTATTTACCCTGTGAATTATTACTTCCAAGTATTCCATGTAAGAATTTCCTTCAATTTTTATTAAATAAAAAGTTCTTGTTATATGATAATACACAAGATATACTGACATCTAATTAAAATATATATTTAAAATATGTATGCCTAATTTTTATTTTATTGCCTTTTCAGTTATGTATTTTATAACAAACTGTCTTATTTTTCGAATTTCATTACTTAAAATCATTTGTATAACTTTTTTCTTCTGAAAACAGTATATGAACATACAAACAAACCAATTTCAAAAAATTGTGAAATTTATTGGAAGATAGTGATTGTGAAATACGTAGCAGTAATATGGAAGTAGATGCAGATAAAAAATCATTTCCATACGATAAGTTCGATAATATAATAAGAATATTGTAATATTGTAAAAGTTATTTGAAAACTAACACTGAAGATATCGGTAGCAATATTTCGAGGAATCGCATAAATATATAAGGGACAAAATACGTGGGGTGTAAAGACTACTGTCAGATTCTTTGTCAAAACAGGCTTTAAAAAATAGTAAAGGAACAAATATATATATATATATATATATATATATATATATATATATATATATATATATATAAATATATATATATATATATATATGTATGTATGTATTTATATGTATTATATATATATATATATATATATATATGTGTGTGTGTGTGTGTGTGTGTGTGTGTAGAAACAGAGAGATTATAATTTTTATTTGCAAAATATATATATATATATATATATATATATATATATATATTTATATTGATTATATTATAGTTATTAAACATTTATATTACTTATATTATAATAATAAAAAGCAGTAAATAATGTAATTGAGATAAAAATGAACATATAATTTGGTAGTGATGGTTGAAATTTATGTATTTTTTTCGTATCTAAAACATTTCTGTAAGACAACTACATATAGAGACCGTATAGATAGTTTATCACTTTTTCTGTCCAAATTTTTAAACAGCCTTTTAATGGGATAAAAGTGTGTATATTTTTCTGAAATTAGTAAGTATAAAAGCAAGATTCACGTATTAAACAATTTACACCGATATAAACAACACGAACCGTTATCGGAAAGGAAGTTTCATAAAGCAAGAGATGCGTGCTTGGGGAGCACTAGAAACCATGAAACAGTTCTCAATGAAACAAACACAGAACAATCGTCGTATACATGTATGGTTATATATATATATATATATATATATACATATATATATATATATATATACATATATATGTATATATGTATATATGTGTATATATATATATATATATATATATGTATATATATATATATATGTATATGTATATATATGTATATATATATATATATATATATATATATGTATATATGTATGTATATATATATATATGTATATATATATATATATATATATATATATATATATATGTATAATGTATATGTATATATATATATGTATATATATATATATATGTATAGATGTATATATATATATATGTATATATATATATATATATGTATATTATATATATATATATATATATATATATATATGTATATATATATATATATATATCTGTGTGTTAACACAGAAAATATTATTAAAATATTAAAAACAAAAATACTTTCAAATAGTTAAATTTGTTTGGAAAATAAAGTATTCGTATTTTCATATTCATATATTCATATATATTCATTTTTAAAGTATTCATAATAAAATAAAGTATACATATTTTCGTGAAACTTTTTTACATTTACTTAATTTTAAATATTTTTTAAAATAAATACATTTACGATGATCAACAAATCAGGTGATTTTCTTATTTTTGTCACTGCGATATATAAAAAAGAAATTATAATTACAGGGGTGTACTGTATGTACTTTCTGACATACGTAGTGAAAGCGGTATATATATAAATATATATATATTTATATATATATATATATATATATATACCGCTTTTATATAATATATACGAGTATATATATATATATATATATATATATATATATATATATATATATTGTTCTTGTAAGTTTTGCAGCTTTAATACTCGTATATGGTGTGCATTATACATTAGTCTGTTGAAAGTGACATAATTGAAATATGCATTATATTATACTTGTAGTAGAGTGTGCAAACTCACGTCGAACCTCTTTTATTTATTTATGTATTTACAGTCTTCCAGAATCAATTTATTCAAAATTATATTAATTCAAAACAGATATTGTGTAATCAATCAAGTTTATTTTAATTAATTTACAAAAAAAAATGTTCTATATATCTGTTAATACCGTGTATATATATATATATATATATATATATATATATATAAAATTTCGAATTTCATTGTTCCAAAGAAAGAAACTTTTAACACTATAGTCTGTAAAATTGCATTTTTTCTTAACAATTAAATTATTATTATTAAATGTTATAAATTATTAATAATGTTACTTATCATTCATTAAAATAGTAGCAACGAACATTAAAAAAATATATACAAAAATATTTTTAATTTCATACAACTAAATTTATAAACTTAAAAATGTGCATAAAATGTCAGTTCAATAACCAATTTACATTTAACAAAATGCAAAATTAATTTCAGTTTATTTTCTAACACAATTGTTTTATTATCATTCGAAATTATAATAAAAATTAATTAAATTATTTCCATAGATATAAATATTTATAGCATTTCATTTGCAAATATTTCATACGAACTCATTTTAAAATGATACACAAATAGGAATCATAATATATTATATATGTATATATATATATATATATATATATATATGATACACCAACCGAAATAAAAAATCAACATTGAATAGTAAATCAATATAAAAATCAAATAATAATCAATACAAAAATGTATTTGACAAACTCCTAATTTATATTCAATTTATATTAAACAAGATATAAACATTCTAATACTACAATTAAATAAGCTCGTTAATTACTTTAAAATCCAATACCAGTAAATATCAGCTACTAAAATAATGCAATTTACTTAAAATAATAGTTTGAATCTTAGAATTAATTCTAAGTCTTATGATTTGTTTACCTAAAGTATAATCAATTGATATACATTCATA
>CM068320.1:12416686-12421686 GCA_034766995.1 Acanthacorydalis orientalis | reverse complement strand
TATAAATAGTAGCAAATACATTTATTTTCACATTAAGTTTATACATATATATATGTATATATATATATATATATATATATATATATATATATATATATATATAAACTTAATGTGAAAATAAATGTATTTGTTACTATTTATATTTACTATTTATATATATATATATATATATATATATATATATATATATATATATTGTCATATCCCTCGGGGGTTGGTTGCCAGAACGGTTCTCTTCAGTGCCCGATGGTCGATCTTGATTGATTTTCTGCCGCTGTCACCAGGGTACATTTATACTCTGTCCAAAAGTTTTGTATTACATTTATTTTTTTTAATTTATTGTCAAATACAAACACAATTGATTAATTTTATGCATATGAATATAGTTTGTTGTTTGAACAAATTCAGTAGATTAATTTTATGCGTATGAATAGAGTTTTGTTGTCAAATACAATCGACTAATTTTTTAAGCGTCTATTAATTTGTTGTTGTTTGAACAAAATGCTGTCGATAATTATCTAAGCAACCTTTTATATCTGCTTTTTATATTGTTCTAGAACAATCTATTTTTTTGATGATATTTATTTGCTTAGACAGCTATGATAATTCGTATATATATCGTACGAGGGTGGTCCCAGAAGTACCGAGTACAGAAGTACAGAAGTGCGCGAGCTAGCAGACATAGTAGGCATTTCAAAAAGTGCGGTACATCGCATATTATCTGAAAATTTGGACTTGAGAAAGCTGTGTGCAAGATAGATGCCGCGTTTGCTCACACTCGAGCAAAAACAGTGTCGTGAAGATGTTTCAATTGAGTGTTTAGCGAAGTTTCACAGCAACAAAGCAGAATTTTTACGCCGTTTCATAACCATGGATGAAACATGGGTCCATCACTTCGCACCCGAGACAAAAGAACAATCAAAACAATGGACTGAAAAGGGAGAACCGGCTCCAAAGAAGGCGAAAACCGTTTCATCTGCAGGCAAGGTCATGGCGTCGGTTTTTTGGGATGCGCGTGGGATAATTTTCATTGACTATCTTGAAAAAGGAAAAACTATCAACGGCGAGTATTATGCGAACTTATTGCAATGTTTGAGCGAAGAAATCAAACAAAAACGGCCGCATTTGGCTAAGAAGAAAGTGTTGTTTCATCAAGACAATGCACCAGCTCACAAATCCGTTATTGCAATGGCCGAAATTAATGAATTAAAGTTTGAATCGCTACCTCATGCACCCTATTCGCCAGATTTAGCCCCCTCGGATTATTTTCTGTTCCCAAACTTGAAAAAATGGCTCAGTAGTCAAAGATTTCCCAACAATGAAGAAGTGATGTCGGCAGTTAATGGGTATTTTGAGGAGCAAGACAGTTCTTATTATAAAAAGGGTATCGAACTTATTGAACATCGTGGGAAAAGTGTATAGAGCTGAAAGGAGATTATGTTGAAAAATAAATATATTTTTTCCAAAATTTTTGTGTTTTCTTTGTTGGGTCGGGTACTTCTGGGACCACTCTCGTACTATGAACAGTTGCATGTATTTTTGATATATTATATCTAGAAGCATCATAAAATTCTTTTAACTCATTTTTCACCAATGGTCAGTTACACCATCATAGTAGACACCCCATCAAACTCTTATTCATGCTAGATGATAACCTCTCTAAGCCTTTTTAACCACTTCTTGACATGTTCTGACAAAACAAAACATGATTAACATACTTATCAATTTTTATTTTTTTGTTAAATATCATTAAAATACCATTATGTTTCACATATTTACTCGTACGCGTAACACGTATACAAAATTAGTAACTAAATTAGAATGAATTCGTTCTTTTTCAAGTAATATTTAAAAATTCGTGTCGTATACAAATTAATGTTTTTAAATTATTTTAACGTATTAATATTATTTATACTCTACTATATTTTTCAACTTTTTAATTTACTTTATATTTGATTTTTTGTCAATTCTACATAATACAGATAATAATTCTGATATTAAAGAATAAACGACTCAATTAGATGACTTGCTCCGAAACTTATTAGTAGAAAAATTGTTCCTGAAGTTGGTGAAATAATTTACTAGAAAATAGTGTTTCAAATATTTTAAAATGATTGTATTCTGCAGGTCCAGACATTATATGCCTGATACTATAAATAAAACGGTTGTTTCATTTATAGTAGTACTAGACATATAATAGGCGTGGACAACTTCTTTGATAAAAAGTGCCACATGTAATACTATTCATACATTTTCAAATATTCGAGAGCTACAGAAATTATTATTTTAAAATTGTATTTACAAATAATAAAAAAATAAAAGTATATAGTAGTATTACTCGCCAAGAAGAATATGTTTAATCTGTAATCGTTGAAGACTTTGATTGAGTCTTCATTTTTGCAGTTAATAGTTTAAAATCTGGTTATAAGTTACTACTATAGATTACTAATATAAAAGTTTAGAAAAATGACTATGAAGCCAAATATTGTCTCGGGAGACGTGCAGATTAGCTTTGAGAGCAGCAGTTTGCCCACCGTTGACCTATAATGTTAGGTCTAACTGTATTACAAATATTAAGCTTGATTAATTTTAATTTCATTGAGTGACCTCATTAAATACTACAATTTAATCTTTTTTACTAGTAACGCTTAGTGTACCAATAAATATAGTTTTATTCATTACCTCTCACTAGATATATATATATATATATATATATATATATATATATATATATATATATATATATATATATATATATATATATATATATATAAAATTAAAATTATTCACTAAAAATAAAAATTTCATACCAACTAATTTATTTGAAACGAGGTTTCTATGATACCCAAATATGTTTATCTTATATATAAAACAACTTCGGTGCAATCTATCTACACCGAAAATGTCGAAATTATAATTTTTTGTTCACTAGTTCGTTCAAAAAATTCCACTGGTAAATTGTATTATTTTTAAGAAGTGCCGCAGTTATGAGTTTTTTTTTCTTTGCGATGTAATATTTAAATAAAAATATCGACAAGAAACCAGTATTTGCGAATGACATTGAAGATGTTTGTTGCGAAATAATAAATGATTTTTACGTGTTTTATAAATAGATTGAACGAAAATAAATACTGAAATCAATACATAAGAACAACGATTACCTATTTAAACGCTTCTCCCGCGCCCTGAGCCGACGGGGAAGAAGCCCAGGGGTAGACGAACGCCGCGAGAAAATGGCCAAACCCCCCTGATTTTTATATGAAAATAATTTAATGAATATGACTTTATCTAGTGGTGCAATAAGCACTATTAGTAATTGAGACAAAGTTTCAGTACTTCACGAAAAATAGTAAATATAACCCATCGACTTTTTTTACAAAGCTAATCAATCTACAACATTTGGATCGTACCCCAATAAATACGAAACATTTGTATTAAAGTAAATATTTTGTTTTTAAAAATTAAAAACTTTTATATATGGAATTGTCTACTCTAAATGTACTCAATTACTTTAAAAAATATTATGTTTAATTTTACTCCATGCGCCTAGAAAGGAAATTTCTAATGCTAGCTTATTGCAGGATTGAATATTTCTATTAGGTTGGTAGGAAAATAATTGCGGTTTTTGTTTTCTGAATTCAAACCTTAATTTTTTCAATGAAAGTATCATTTCATCGCGTTCATGTTAATATCATTTTAAAGTGCATTTTTCAGTCTGTATTTTGGTAATATCGACTTTAATTTTATTTTTAATTTTGCTTCAGGTTGGTTGGTTGTTCGAGTTTTCGGGCGCTTCGACAGTTAAGGTCCTTAGCGCCCGAATGTTGCACCAAATTGGGCTATTGAATTAAAGATGGAAAAGAAGCAAATAGGAGTAGTTTTTTCTGTGTTCAAAACTGGTGGTAAATCGCCAGAAACTACTCTTAAACTAAACGATGCTTTTCGTGTGGGTACTGTCAAGGAACGTACGATATAATAGTGGTTCCAAAAAATTCGTGGTGGGGACGAGAGCCTTGAAGATGAAGAACGTCGTGGGCAACGTGTGGAACGTCGTGGATTGGTTTCGATGGTAGAACAATTTTTAATCTTGTGTTCAATGTTCTTTTTTTGTACTTATTACTAGGGTTTAGTTATTTATTGTTAATGTTAAATATTTTTTAAAAATAAATAACTTACATAGCTAACTGTCTTTTATGTTAATTGTAAACATTATCATACAATAGTATGCAAGAAAATTTAAATTTATAATCACATCCATTCAAAAATGTTTAATTTTAATACAATTCTATAATAATTTTAAAGTAATGAATTTCGTATTTTATATGGAATTATTATAAAATTGAATTATTATAAAATTGTATTAAAATTAAACATTTCTGAATGGGAATGTATACCAGCGGTAATATTCAAATTTCAAGTATTCAATTCTCACGCACAAATAATGCGCGGGCAGTGCCACCTGCCCGTGTCAGCATGAGCTAACACCCTGTACCCTCCAGTCCATCGTTTTCATGCCATAGATTTTTAACCCGTACCGTGTCATCTAGAGGAACGGCTACAAATAAGCCGATGCTTAACATATGCCGACTCACACCACCTTAAATTCGTGCAAAAAAAAAAAATCTAGAGAGTCTTTTATCTATGGTCGTGGGTATCCTTCAATTCATAACGACCAATTGAAATCGTCAGTTGAATCAAAACACGCGCGACAATTTGAGAGCTTGCATAAAATTTAAGCGTTACTCATTTAACAGGTCTTGACCACAAATGGTAAAATGTATATGAATTTGAAGGTCACAAACCGCAATTATTTTTCTACCAACCTAATAAAACTAGGTACTCCCTTAGGAAATAACATCACAACAATCAGCATAACAATACAATGCATGTATTACATTTTCAACTTATAAACAGATTATCCAAGGAACTTTTACTCGCTCCGAAACTTCTCATTCTTTTAATACTTACTTATTTGTAAAATTATTACAGTAGAAACTGAT
>CM068320.1:12319186-12411686 GCA_034766995.1 Acanthacorydalis orientalis | reverse complement strand
ACTCGTTACTATATTTAGTACTCTACTTTCACTATCCCAAAGTGTTCACATTATGCTAGTAACGGGATAGTACGCACTCTACCACCGTACTCTACCGTTTGCTATACTAATGTAAACCAGACATTTGAGATAATGAAAATAGAGTACTAAAGATAGCAACGCGTAAAGTGAATAGCACATATGGAATAGTTACACTTTACTATCCTCTTCCCCCACCACAAATATACCACAATTATTGCAGTAGAGTAGAATAGTCGGGCGCAAAACGTATATTCACAAGTTGTTTTTATTTACGGAGCTTGTTTGTTGGTTGTTTTAAACTTTGAAACAAAACTCTTCTCTACCAAACCACTAGTTTTGTGTAAACGGGCCAAACTATAGATGCTAGTAGAGTAGAGGTCTAGAGAAAAAGTAGGCTAGTATACTCAACCATTTACTATCCTAAAGTCGGCTCCATACATGCGGCTGTTCGCCGAACGCCGAGAAAAATTTATCCGGATATCGAATGTGTGGATGGATCTGCGAATACGAATGCTTAAGCGAATGCTTTCGCTGTTCCCATCCGATGTCGGTATTTTGTCGCGAATCAAAGGGCACGAGCATCTGCATATTGCGAAAAGCTGGCCCCACACATGCGGATATTCCTCGAATACTATTCGCCTAGTGTTGTTCGCCGACATGTTTCCCGAGTGGCAAGCACAGGCGTACACATATACTTATTTAGACGACCACCTATTCGCATAAATGCTCGGTCCCTTTGGTTCGTGACAAAAGACCGACACCAGATGGGAACAGCGAATACCGAGCATTCTCTTAAACATTCGTATTCGCAGATCCGTCCACACATTCGGCTAAATTTTTCTCGGTGTTCGGCGAATAGCCGCATGTGGAGCCGGCTAAAGATGAACGCCGTCTACACATTCGGCGTATTTGTTCAATGCAGATATGCACATGTGGGCCGTTTATTATGAAATTTTAGTCAGTGAGTTCACATTTACATTTATTTATATATTTATTTATTTTTGAAATCTCTATAATAACTTGGAAATTCCAGTTTTAAAATTGATTCACTGTACGTAGAATTACATCTAGAGCAATTCAAAAGTACGGAATAACCTTGCCTTTATTCAAAAGGATTAGATCACATAAACTTTCTTCTATTATTCAATATCATAAGATCCGAAAATATTTTAATTTATTGTTGTAAACTAATAGTTAAAGTGGGTAATCCCTGGAATTGTAATTATAAAGCTTTCCTAAACTATATATAAATCGACCAGACTATGCGCTTAGTGACGTCGACTTTATTTCATTCTCAAATCCACCAACATCCCGCTTGCGGTCAAGATTCACATCTACAAGGCCTGCATTCGTTCCATGCTCCTGTACGCTGTCCCCGTGTGGCTGCCCATCTTCCAAAAACAACTAGAGGAAGCTTCAAGTACTTCAGAACAAATGCCTCCGGCAGATCACCGACCTGCCGATCACCACTCCCATCTCAGAGCTGCATCGTCTCTGCAGTTTAGAGACAATCTCCGATTTCATGGAACACACTACCGGAACTACTCAACGAAGTGAACCAAGCACATCAGTGTGCACGACAGGCGCACGTCGATCCACTTCCGAGGACGAAGTGGATCCTCTCAAAGATAGCAATAAAGAAGCTGCTTCCTCATGAAGTCCGTTTTTGAGACGCATATCCTGCGCCTCGCTAGTGTGTTCATGACATTCAAACTTTGACTCAAACTTCTACACCAGTGCAGTGAGTGCTTCATATACATTGCCTTGCCAGTGCTGTGTCTAGTGCGTGATCCGTTTACACTTCACCTCGTGGAAATGACGCTCTCGCTCACAGACCTTGCTCTGGGAGTTTGTTTACTTTGTTTCTTTGTATATTTTGTTGTTGTGTATGCATGTTTGTCATTTGTCTTGCATATTAGTTCTTAAGTTTTGTAAACAACGTACACTCCCGTCGCCGGATTTTGAAACTTTTTCCCCGGCATTCCAACTCCTAAGCTCACCTAAACCTCCGTATATAATTCCTATCTTCCTTTCAAAACCGGCTTAAGAGCCAAAGCTTAGACCCCGGACCCAGTATCCGTACCTCATCAATATACTTATACACTGTATTTTTTATTCAGATCAATAAAATTATTTTCGATTTTGATTTGATTTGCACTTAGTGACTTAGTCTCCAGATATCAATACTTGTTAACTATATATATAATTGTATTCACAGTCGAAAAATAAAAAAAATATTCAAATAGACTTCCTTATAATTATTATTAAATTATTTAATTTAACGTTAGTTAATTAATTTTAAAATGAAGTAGTGCAATGAAAGTGTATTGGAGTGTGTCATCGTTCCCATGCTCGTCGTTCCCATAACGAATCGATGCTCGGATAAATACGCATATGTGTACGCCTATGCATGCATGTGCTCGCCACTCGGAAAACACATCGGCGAACAACGCTAGAAGAACAGCATTCGGTGAATAGCCGCATGTGTGGAACCGGCTTAATGTAAGCCATCCCTAACATATTCTTTCGTCTTAAGAACGAAGATCAACTGATGTGTGATACGTGCAACACTGCTCTGACAAAGTCGCACATTTTAACACAATGCGATCGTTATGCGAGAGTTAAAAATCATCTGGCTTTGTCGGAGGACATCTCAACAGTTCTAGGGAACGACCAGGCCTGTGACACTCGCTTTACTGCCAATACATTTCTCTGGCTAAGGAATGTAAATTCCGCCAGGCGGCGCTACCAATAGGTCAGATCTCGGATCTCTCTATCACTCCTCTGTTTGCTCTTGTCACGGTCTTACATACAGGTCTGGCAACGAATACCAAATTCAGTAGCGAAGACGGTACCGTTGTTGATCAAGATTTTAATAACTATTTCTGCGCCACTACGCGGGACCACCCATAGAGGAATACACTTCTACCTAACCATACCTTACATATTACCGTTCTCATAATAATAGCATAATTCTAATAATAGTGTTTTCTATTAATCGAATTTTCATGGAAGTTGAATATTAAAAGATAAAATGTCATAGAGTATTAAAATATAATAAATGTTGCGCACTTGTACACATTTAACAATTTTCTCTTCAAATACATGTACATTGTACATATTTAAAATTCGTGCTCTACTGTAAACGATAAACGAGAGGATGTATCCCTTTACAGGTGGCATCACATGATGGCAGGGATCATTATTAAAAAGTTCGACCAACAAGCGGTACCGTTTTCAATACCGTCGTCGCAGACCTATATGTAAGACCATATGGCTCTTATCGTACCATTCTTTACATGCTCATTACAATTTCCTCGAAATGGACAATCAGCACAGGAAACACCGAGCATTTTTAAAACGCGCGTTCAGTAATATCAACATATCACTAGTGCCACCACACCAATAGTTTACAAAACAGTTGTCACGACCGCGAAGCGAGAGTCATAGGTCTGGGATAACTATAACGCCACTTACCGCATATTGACATTCGATAAGGAGACTGGACTTTTTAATATGATTTAGTGTTCCAATCTTGATATCTTAACATGTTATGTCGTCATACATGTGAATCCCTCAGGCTTATTTGACATATTTCGTGAAAAAAACCTGTGAATCCTAATATTAGATCACAGTTTTGTAAACGTTTTCAGGAAGTTCATCTATTTTTACCCAATAAGTATAAGTATTTTCTAATCAAGATTAGATATTTTACCAGCCCAATTACTTTATATTTGTTTCTTATCTCTCCCTGAGAGTAGTATTAATTTTAAGGGACTTTTTTTATAACATTTGGAAATCATATATTTTGCATTGGAATTAAGGGGTGATTCGCAAACGAATGCAGAAACGGTGTGTTTTTAAATTGCATTTGTGTTCGAACACTAATGACCATAGTTGTCGACGCACCGTAAAACCCCAAATAACAACAGATATACGCTAATTATCGAAAGGTTTCAGAAAGGTAGTTGTAAATAGTGAACAAGCTTGGACATCCATCCATAACATTCGACTATAAATAATGTAATATAATAATATTATGAAACCTAACTTGTATTAAATAAATATATCATATTATTTGCAATATTAATGTAAGTAAACTTATATTAATTTAATTATAAACTATAACTAGAAATAATGAAACCGCAATACCTTTACTTAAATTTCATGAATACTGAAATAACTTTTAACATATAACACTGCCTATCGACAATTTCAACTGTATCGAAATAAACTTATCAGTAAACACAGGCTACCGAAAATAATCACAACGATGAATATTTCTCTTGATATATAAAACATTCAAATGCTTTCAGTATTAAAAACAGTTGATAATAATAATAAAACATACCGAATTATCAATTCAGAATAGCAATTCAGTAAACAATATATCATAAAAAGAAAATATTTATATATTAAAATTTTTAAAAAATAAAATTTTCTAGTATGTTTTTAATATATCACAATTTTCATTCAAGCAATTTAAAATACACGCATACATACAAACACTTATTATATATATATATATATATATATATATATATATATATAAGAATTTTGTATGGTCACAAATCAAAAATGTGTTCCTAGTGGTGTCTGTTCAGTGTACTTTAAAAGATTAAAAAACAAATACAAACAAAATTATCCATATTGGTTAACATGCATGGCTCAGCATTCTTATATGCATATGATTGTTTGTTTATGTTTATATATATATATATATATATATATATATATATATATATATATAATACTAATTATTTGCAATGTTTTGTAAATGTCTTCTATATATGAGATTAAATACAATTACAATTTGTATCTATGCAAAGTTTCACACACATGCTCACTTTCTCATATAATATAGGCTTATATATATATATATATATATATATATATATATATATATATATACATATATACATATATAAATATATATATATATATATATATATATATATATATATATGTACATATATATATATATATTGGTAATTAAACATTTCATTGGAAATCAGTGAAGAGTGGCATTCCATCATACAAAATGGAAAATCATATGAGACACTTTACCCCACAGTGTACTGACAGAGGCTGATGATGATCATAATAATACATATATGTATATATATATATATATATATATATATATATATATATGTACATATATATATATATATATATATATATATATATATATATATAGGTAATTAAACATTTCATTGGAAATCAGTGGAGAAGAGTGGCATTCAATCTTACAAAATGGAATATATATATATATATATATATATATATATATAATATTATATATATATATATTGGTAATTAAACATTTCATTGGAAATCAGTGGAAAAGAGTGGCATTCCGTCATACAAAATGAAAAATCATATAAGAGACACTTTACCCCACAGTATACTATAAAACCCACATAGTGATGATAATATATATATATATATATATATATATATATATATATATATATATATATATATATATATATATATATATATATATGCCGGTGATTATGAAAGTGGTCTAAGTCATATATTTTTCGTTTTAGAGATATTTAAACGTTTGAGTTTGAATAAAGTAAAAAATATTTTCGTACTAAATAAAATATTTCTGAAAATATTTACTCTTATAAAGTAAAAACATTTTATGATTGTGAAATTTTGTGTGTAGCTTATAAGGGAAGTGATTTTTAAAGCATTAAATGACTTAGACCATTTTCAAAATTACCAGAATGTCTTCGAAGTGACTTGTAACAATAAACAATAATCAATTTTATCAGAAATAAACAGTTGAAAACAAAATTAATCATTTACATTTTATAATTTATTTTTATCATTTCTGGTTTTCTTCTGAAATGGGATTTTTAATTTTAGTATTTTTAAGCGATTTAAAATATTCCTGGTAAATTGAAGGGATGTAGGGTAATAAGTCCATAACATCTTTATATTTTTGTTCGGTTCGGAAAAATTTGTGTTCTTTTATAACCTTCATCTTATCTTCATTTGTTTTTCGAGATGATCCTATGATTTTCTCACGATGATCTGTTCGAGCTGTATCAGCATTAAGAGCACGAGTTGATCGTCCAGCAGATATTTGAAAGGTATCTAAATCTCTTGCAAACAGGAACCTTAATTGAATTATTAGTAGATAAAAAGTATTGATAACTTCCTTTTCTCAGCTGTCTTTCAAAATTTCTGGGTCTTTTTTGTTTTATTGTTCGTTTATGAACAGCGCCACATAGAAATAAGTCTTGTTTTTTAAAATTGTTCAGTTTCCAAAAGTCCTCAAAATTAGATTTTCTATCTTCATGTTTTAAAAGATTTAAACATTGTTTTGGGCAAAAGCAACTCTTATTTTCAAAAACTTTAGCACCAACAACTTTAAAATTTTTATCGAATATTCTTCGCCGCTATTTCTTTTAATTTTTCTTATATTTTGTGCATAACTAGATCCATTTCTCGTCCTCTTTCTTTTTTTTACTGTTCCTTGTCCCATGTGTGGAGTTTCTAAATTTATACATAATACGTTTACAGTGAAGTCTAAGTTTGATTCATCTGAAGATGATGATTTCCTTATTCGTTTCCATTTTTTCAATGAGAAGTATTATTTATATTTCGTGGTCGTATATTTACAAATCACATCAGAAAAATCAATTTATTCACATGAACACTTTAAAATAGATAATATTTTTTTATTATCTAAACACTTTAATTAGATATTGTTTTTATTATTATCTAAAATATATTTTAAAAAAATTAATAAAATATATTTACCTGAATCACTATCTGATAACATGATGGTGTAAAATAATAAATTGCTTTTTCCACAAATCACAAATTGAAAATGACTTAGTTCACTGTCAAAATAAACATTAATTTAACTTTGTTTAATGACGCAACAACCAACTTGATCAAAAAATTCAATTTTTACAATTTTGCAAACATTGCTTCAGACTACGATAATGTAAACAAATGCAACGCGAAATAACTAATAAACTCATTTTTTTTAGATTCTTGACTTAGACCACTTTCATAATCACCGGCACATATATATATATATATATATGTAAGTATTTTATCGTAAATTCCAATTAATTTTTGAAATGCTTTCTAGAATGCTTATTAACACGTAGTTTCTTTCAAAATAACTTCTATTTAGTACTGAAAAAAATGTTTAAATCTTAGGTATTCAAGAAATATAAACAAGATGTTAATCACAAATTAAAAATAAACAATTTAATAAAACCTGTTTAACTAATTAAGTATTTGTTCTTCTGCTAACAATTTATTTTTATTGTCGAAATATTTTAATTGGTCCTGAATTATCAAAAAATCGAACTTAATTTTTTTCAGAACAAACAATCAAAAAAATGTTTATTTAATGTTATTTAAGGTGTTGCCAATCGATCGATTTAAATATAAAATATCTATGAAAACTTATCTGTAACTTTTGCGAATATTTACCTTTCGGTTATAAAAATGATGTACTTTAACACAAAATAGTAAATATACAGATTAATAATATCTGAGTGATTGATTTTAGTAATTTTAAAAACTTATTGAAAATTGAACACAATTTATTATTTTTAGTATAAATTAATTTTAATACTTCCTTTCTAACCTAACGATGTGTTGTGCATATCATGTATTCAATCCGAAGTGCAATACACTGTTTTTCTTTAAAATCGTAAAGCCTTACATTACTGTCTTGTCTGTTTGGATAAAAAAAATACATGAAATATTTTAAAGTGATATAGGACGATATTATTTGCTTTATATTTATTCATAATAATAATAAAAAAAACTACTTCGTATCGAATAGTCGTTCCATGTCATCGCTAGCGTATACCAAAACAAGTAATAAAGAAAACTGAAAAAAATCTCAAAAACACTATGCTATCCACAACCTGAACGTTTATAGTCTGCTCTCCAAAAGAAGCTTTATTCATTGCTCCTAATGAAAACTTTAGTTATAAAAAAATCTTTCTCGTTTTTAAGGAAATGTTAATTGTGCTCTACATATTAATATTAACTAATAATAATCTAATAATCATAAGTATATATATATAAATATAGGGATGATTCAATTGAGGCTTCCACATGAAAGTATTTAAAAAAAGACAAGAATTAAAAAAATCATATTATTTTTTATTTTATATTTTAGTTATAATATTTTAATTGTATTTTAGTATTGAATTGAACTTAAATACTAAATAAAAAATAACATACTTTTTTTAATTTTTGTTTTTTTTTTTAAAAAAATACTTTCATGTGAAAACCTAAATTAGATCACCCTATATATATATATATATAACACGTCATAATAATGCAAATGGCGCAAAATCGTGTTACAGTTTGAATATTAAATATCTTTTTGTATTTCATTTTAATTTTTTCATAGAAAAATTGAGAAAAATTACGATGAAAACATTTACAGCGGAGCAATTAACTGAAAGTGTACTTTCATGTGTAATTTCATTTCGAAAATAGTAGATCGATTTTTGCAACTCAACGAACATATCGTCGTTATTTAGGCAGTAGTATTTTACCATCAAGATGGATGATTTATCGGTTAATGGAAAGTTTTCAACAACAAAGTAATTTGATTAACTTTACACGAGCTACACGACCACGTTCTGCTCGAAATGAAAAAAAATGTTTCAACATATGCAAAACAGTGTACAGAAGAACGGATGAAGCTCTACTCGAAGACGTTGCTCTCAACTAGAGGTGTCTGTTAGGTCATTGGAACTATTAGAACTGTGGCGTCGCTTTTGCGCCACTCTGCACATAAACATGTAATCAATTCGAAAATAGCTAAAAAAATATCTCCATTTGTCATTTACAAGTACTCATAAAATATTTTATATTCATATTCGTTTTACTTTTGTTTTCAATATCTAAAAATTACATTTTTTTCCTATTAAAATGCAAATAACTAATCTCTAATAATAGTATAAAATGTTTGTAATGTGTATAGAAGAAATAGTAACAGAAATATCACAATAAATTGTTTTATATATATATATATATATATATATATATATATATATATATGAATAGAACTATAATTAAAATTTAAAAAAATAACACAAAAATAAGCATCACAAATTATAAAGAAAGTATAATCACCGATAAACAGAAGATGTTATTGACTGAGAGACAATAAATATACAGTTTCAAAAAAATAATAATGAAGCGAAATGATAAGCATATGAGTAAATATATTGCAAATCTATGAGAAAATGAGTAAATTGATCGTTCAGATAAGAAAATTTTATGAAACCCATCGTAAAATATTGAATTAACAAGAGAAAACTATGATGATACTGATAATAATATAAATGTAAGTGCAAATTTAAAAGGAATCAAAATAAATAAAAAAAAGTTTTGCAAGCAGCTTAATATTTTATTTACTTTTCCAATCACTTTCTTACACAAACGTTGAGTTATTAAACGTTTTGTGCCTTTTCCAAGTACCTGGTTCAACTAAAAAAATGGAAATTTGGAAATAGCTTGGCATTAATTCTTCGATGGCTTTTATATAATTCGTTAGTAATTTCTCCATCCTACAACGAAAATATGGAATCATTTTATTTTTATGTACTTCCTTAATATCATCAGTGACAAGATATATTATTTACAAAAAACAATATTTTTTGTTTTAAATAGAAATAAGTATCGTAATCGTAAAGCATTTTTTCATTTATGCTAATAGACTTTACTTACGAGTATTTCCTGAAATGAAATATTTTTAATATGTTCTGACATTACTCTTATACGGTATATTCTTCCAAACTCATTAAGATGAGAATGCGTACGACGTACAAACTTTCAACATCACTCTTAAGTGACATAACTATTTGAAGCTACAACTGTACGTACACAGTTGTTTTAATATTCTCTTCATTAAATTGATACAACTTCACAAATAATATTTGTGGTGTAATAGTTTTTATAGTATTAATTTACGATTTGATGGCCTATCTAATACTTAATAATTTTTTTATATCATATCCAATCTCTTGTGAGCCTCAAAGCTTTCATACTGACCGAGTATTTATTACTAATGAAGATATGACGCAATAAATATCCGATTATATTGCAACGGATGTAACATTGGCGAACTTTACTATTAATAATAAATATTAGCAATTCTCATTCAATTAATTTTATTTGATTAAAATCTTTTTACCCTCGTATCTAACATTCATTTTGTAACGTCACGGCTATCAAGTGTCACTTTTCAAACTAGCATAGGCGAAATTTCAGCCAGAAGCGACATATTGTTCACACTCTACAGATGTTTGAAACGAGCACTGAGCAGTTGTCGCAAAAATTGGAAAAAAATGAACCGGCCTTTTTGCGTCTATTCGTCACAGTGGACCCACTAGTGCACATCTGAGACGAAGCAACAGTCAAAGCAGTGGCCAACGACTGATGAAAGTGCACCGAAGGAGGCGAAGAGCGTTTTATCGGCTGGTAAGGTGATGGCCATGTTTTTTGGGTTTCTCGAGGAATCGTCCTGATCGACTACTTAACGAAGGGAAAACGATAACAGGAGCGTATTATGCCACATTATTGGACCGTTTGAAAGAAGAGCAAAACAAACGGTCAACTGAAACAAGAACGGTCAAGACTGGCGCACAAAAAAGTACTCTTTCATCAGGACAACGCGTCGTCCCACAAATCGACCGACGCAGTGGAAAAATTGCACGAATTAGGCTTCGAATTGATTCCTCGTCCACCCTATTCTCTGGACTTGACCCCGTGCGACTTCTTCCGCTTACCAAAATTGAAAATTTGGGTCGATAATAAGAAATTACCGTCGAATGAGGATGTTATCGCCGCCGTCAATGCGTATTTTGCAGACTCGCTGGATCAAGTATATAGCCCTCAATGGAGACTATGTTGAAAAATAAAATCGATTTTTTCCAAAAAAAAACTGTGTTTAACTAGGTTTTTTACCATACTTATCAAATGACCCTCGTGTATGTATGTATATGTATCGTATGTATGTATGTGTATGTGTATATATATATATATATATATATATATATATATATATATATATATATATATATATATACAGAGGGACCCTAAAAATGTATACATACTTCAAAGTATAAAATATCTGCATAAAAGTTTTATTTCTAAATTTATATAGACATCAAAAGATGGCTGTGAGTCATGTTTGACTTTTACAATCACAATAGGTGATCAAAGTGGTAGCCATTAGCGTCCAAACACTTCTAATTTCGACGAACTGCAACACGAGCAACATTGGCCAAAGAGCCCACTGTGATTTCTGCGTAAGGCATTTCAATTTTTCTCAACCTTCAACCACTCACAATACTGCATTCTGCTATAATCGTCGTCTTCATGTATGACATGTAACAATCTTGGGATGTAAACTTTCCATTTTGCTTTCTTAAGAATGCTTTGTACGCTTGAACTTCTGTCTCACATACACATTATTTGGCAGACTTTTGTGACAAGCGTGTAAACCATAGTCGAGGAAGCAGGACTTGTTACTTTGCGAGACCACCTGGATCTTTTGTGCATATCATACATGGTATCATCGTTTTCAAATTTATCACAAATTCGTGCAAATGTCAGATGTGTCGGAGGTTATGTTGAAAACTCACGTCGCCATTGTCGTTATACAAAGCAAACATTCTCAAATTTGAAACACCCCTTCAAAACTATCTTGCGTTGCTCGAACGCAACCGTGCCTCTACCATTTTGTTCGACTGTCTTGCTGGTCGTATGGTGGCTCTAGCATTCATGTGATTAACGGCCTCTCTTAAGAGAACATCAAACCACATATTATCGTCATAATTCTATTCAACAATGAAAAAAATCCATAGATAACCTCTGTAAAGTATACATAATTTTTTTTGGAGCCCTATATATATATATAATACATATATGTATTTATACATATAATATATAGAGAGAGATAGAGAGAGAGATTTGTTATCGTGTGAATATTCGTGTGCAAAAAACATTAGGTGAGTGAAAAAAATCAATTCTATTTTTTCTTATTTAAATAACTAATATGGAGAATGAATAAGAAGTGTCTGTTTTAGCTCAGTAACAACAGCTCCTCTTCAAGTAAGTACAGATGCTTATTCTTACTTCTTTCATACTATTCCATTAATCGTTTATATTTATTGTTTTCCATATACAATTACATAAAGCTGTTTAGAAGAAAATATATGATCGAATAAATAAATAAAATAAAAATAAATTTTATTGATAATAAAAGTGGTTTACAGGGCCATTGAACCGGGTTGGCCTTTTGTTTTGGATATTTGTGCGGTGCCCTTACCTATATCGGTAGTTATCCGCTTTTGTGGTGTGTGAGTTATGTGTTGTGTTAATGTAATTTTTATTAATGTATCTTGCGTGGATTCCGGGAAAAATTTTCAGAAAACCGGGATATGATCGAATGAGTTAATATTCACTTCTATATCAAATCAATGCATTTTAAAATCGTTTGGTATTCGTTAGTCAGCAGTTTGGGTAATATACACTTACTATTGAAACAATGAATAATCTACACGGATTTATTGAGTGAAAAAAAAATGTTGCAATACATAACTTTTTATATACAATACAACGATATAAATATAAGATTTTTTATTATTCATATCAATATACGAATACTTATTATTTAAATAAAAGAGAAAAATAGCCATTTATAAACAAAGAGATTAGTCTTAAATTACACCAACTTAAGTTCTGAAATAATAACGAGATTTCATGAAATCAGGAAGATAATATATATCAAATTTGAAATGTATGTAAACAAGAACACTGTGGTATGATTAAACTCTTAAGTCCCAAAGAGATATCAGCTACAGTTCATTGATTTTCACAAAGTCAACAATCAACCAACCGCATGTATTGCACATTCACTGTTTAGATAATCACGTCTTTTACAAATCCACTCATACAGCTGTAAACACAAAATTAAGATAATGACCGCGTTCTCGTTAGTGTTTTAGTAAAAGTGGCTCTTATCTAATATATCTAAAAGTACTATACTTACAACTGAGACCACATCTTTCTCATATTCCGTTGAAATTGACAAATTTAAACAGCCATTTCAGGACATTTATTACAAAAAATAAATTATTAAAATAAAAATTGAACGTCTTACAAATGTTTAAATATTGCAAATAATTTAATAAAATTAATATTTTTGGAACAAATAGGGAGAAATATAACTTTTGTATTATTTTATATTTTATTTTTCTAATAATTAAATGCATTGGATCTTTCCATAAGTAATACGGTATTTTCATATAAGCGAAAATGGATGATGTAATAATCCGCAATTATTCTAATAACGTATCAGATGCATATTCTGCTCAATTGTACATAATGTTTTTTTCAATCTTATCGTGGAAGATTAACAGTGATCAGGCAAATTTACAAAGAAAAATATTAGTTATCAAAGTGTCAAAGAGCATATTAGATATATTTTGGTTTGAAAATTTCGTCAGGACAACGACGCTACAACTGCAGTGAAAAAATTGTGGGAAATTTATGGTTCAAATGTTATTAGTCTTAGCCAAACACAAAGATGGTTTCAACTCCGGGAACTACAGCTTTGAAGATCAAGAAATGTCACGACATCTTCAAGAGTTTGATGAAAAGATCCTGCAAACACTAGTGGAACAAAATTCTAGTTCAACGGTATAAGACTTAGGCAAGAAGCTCAAATCAACGCATTCAACTATTCATCGGCATTTGAAAATGATCGATAAGGTTTCTAAGCTGAGACAGTGGATTCCGCACGAATTATCAGAAGTTAATTTACAAAAAACGTGTGGCCATTTGCACTTCTCACCTATGCCGATTGCAAAATGATCCGGTCTTGAATAGATTTGTTACTGGTGATGAAAAATGGATTGTTTGCAACAATATTAAACGTCAAAGGCAATGTATTGACCGTAACGAAATACCATCTTCATCTGCGAAAGACAGGCTTCATTCAAAAAATGTTATGCTGTAATTCTTGTTATCTTTTTGGTGGTAAATGAAAGGAATTATCAATTATGAGCTATTACCAGGGAATCGAACCATCACAAATGTGAACCACTAGTACAACTAAAACAATCCATTAATGAAGAATGACCAAAATTAGCCAACAGAAAAAGTGAAATTTTTCACTACAACAACGCCCGACCTCACACGCTGCGCGAAACTCTCCCAAAACTGAGACAATTTGAATGGGAAGTCATGACTCATCTACCATATTCCTCTGACCTAGCACCCTCGGATTATCATCTGTTCGGAAGTCTCCAAAATCACATCAATCGAAAACGGCTTAATACAGAGAGTGATGTCCGAAGGGAGCTCGACTCTTTCTTTAATGCAAGCGCCAAAAACGTTTATCGTCAGGGTATTGAAAATTTACGTTTAAGATAGGAAGAAATTGTAAATTATAACGGAAAATATATTTTGGATCAAAATTAACAAGTCAATTTTTTTCGTTGTTACAAAACTTATTTCAAAAGTCACATTACTTATGCGGTGACCCAATAAATGTCAATTTTACACGTTTTTGTCTCCTAATATTAAGCATAATCCTTTTAGTTTTTAATAACGAAATATCCTCTCACCTCCCTTAAAAAGAAATTTTGGATAACAGATAAAAGTTAGACCAATGTATTTTATTAAACATTCTTAAAAATAATGTAAAAAATAAACATTTACGAATATTGCACCCTTTTTGAAGCAACCACTTCGAAATCTATTAAAAATCTAGATGTAAAATTGTAAATATGTAGAAAAAAATACCAAAAACCAAATGTTCTATTCGCATAATTTATATTTACTATTTTTGATATATATATATATATATATATATATATATATATATATATATATATATATATATATATATATATATATATATATATATATATATATATATATACACACATATATATATATACACACACACACACACACATATATTGTTAGATTATGTAAAAAATAAAAATAAAATAAAATAAAAATGAATTTTATTGATAATAAAATTAGACAGGGCCGGGTTTGGCCTTATGTTTTGGACATTGGTGCGGTGCCCTTACCTGGACGGTATTTAACCGCATTTGTGGTGTGTGGATTGTGTGTAGTGTTATTTGTGATTTTTATTAATGTCTCATGCTTGGGTTCCGGGAAAAATTTTCAAAAAACCGTTAGATTATGTGTATGCACACGTGTTCTTGTACGAGTATATGTGAGTATCATTGTGTGTGAGAGAGTGTCGGTATTGAAGTATGTTTAAGCGACAATCGAATGTTAATTGTCGAATATTTTTATGTTAAATATTGTTTAAGAAAAATATGTTTGATAAGTGAATTTAGACGACAATTAGTGTTGTTGTATTACTTGTTTTTTTTCTGCGATCATTCATATGGTCAGTCGCAATAAGCCGTTCGTTAATATAACACTGTCCTTTAAATTCTGATAAGGATTTTATTCATAAACTCAATATTTCACCCGTTCCTTAATACAACATATATATATATATATATATATATATATATATATATATATATATATATATATATATATATATATATATACATATGTACATAAAGAGGGATCTACTAAAACTTAATGTAGTGACAATAAAAATAACTTATCGCTACATATTTGCAGAACCACAAATATAATAGCCAACTAACATTTGAGATAAATCACACAATTTATTTTTTATCTAACAAAAATAGACTTACAATGTCTTCAATGAATAAACGATTGTTTATGAAGCGTTTTGATAAATTTATCGCACTGTCAGCAATTATCTTTTAAGTTGGTATAAGATCAATAAAGAATTATAAGAGCGATTTATTAAGCCATTAAGTTTAAAAATAGCTTCGTCTTATGATTCGCAAACAGTAATGGATTCATATCTAGTCTTATCTGGTTTATTGATCATTCTTTAATTGTAATACAAACTGCACAGGCGATATAAGTTGCAAAATATAACTTATCAAGATTTATTTATCATACCTGTAATATTCCATCAAGCATTCTATAACCTTTTGTAGTATATATATATATATATATATATATATATATATATATATATATATATATATATATATATTGTATATATATATATATATATATATATATATATATATAAATATATGTATGTATATATATATGTATGTATATATATATATATATATATATATATATATATATATATATATATATATATATACATATACATATCTATCATAAACAGTTTCAAAAACTGAAATTCATATTTAACTAAAATCATTAAGTAATGTTTTTATACGAAAGTCTTCGTGCAAAAAAAGCTTTATATGATATTTTATATTTTAGATTTTATCATTATATTTTAGAATAACTTTAGTTATATAACATAATTGCTAATTTTACAATAATTCTGGTAGTAATATGCTTTATTTTATTAACTACACAATTGTATATTATTTTTCTAGCTATAGACAATATTTTATAATTTTAAATATTTGGTTTCTAAAGTTTTAATTATATATATTTATATCAGTATTATGAATATACATTATCTTCGTCGTTTACAATGAAGAAAGTATTTTTTCTTTCCTCTTGTTTTACATTTTCTATTCATATGGAATACTATTTTTTCCCACTAACTATATTTCAACTACAACTTATATATGTATCTATACATAAAAAATATTCTATAAAATTTCAAAAAATAGATAAAAAAACTTTAAAAAACTTGCAGTAGTGTTGTATTAAATTTTTGTATCAATCATTAAAATTTCTAAAAACAATGACTGGTGAAACAATAACAGCAGAAAAATATTATCAGGAAATTGAAAAAATGCATAAGTTCCTTTATTTACGATCAGCATTAGTCAATCGAAGACGACAAATTCTTCTTCATGACAACGTCCGACCACACGTCTCACAAATGACTAAAAAAATAAATGAACTGGGTTATGAAATCTTAACTCATCCACCTTTTTCTCCGGACCTATCTCCGACACATTATCATTTTTTTAAACATTTGAGTAGTTTTCTACGAGAGAAGGTTTTTAAAGATCAAGCGTCAGCTCAAAGCGCTTTCGATGAATTCGTTAATTTCAGGACTACAGAATTCTATCTTGTAGGAATAAACAAACTTGTTTCCCGTTAGGAGAAATGTGTGCAGCCACTGGTCTTTGTTTTGATTAATACATATCATTTTTAATTTATATGTCTTTATACTCGATACGTAAAAACCGCAATTATTTTAGCACCAACCTAATATATCCCTCTTCTCGTAAATTGAAGTGATAAATAAATAAAACATACATACACACACGTATATATATATATATATATATATGTATATATATATATATTTGCTTATATATATATATATATATATATATATATATATATATATATATATATATATATATATATATATATATATATATATATATATATATATATATCAATTATTTAATACCTATTTATTTATTTTCTATCTTTTCATCACGTTGCAAACCTGAAAAACTAATTATAATTTTCAGAATCTTTATTTTCACTTGTTTCATTACCTCATACAATCTAAAAAAAAAATGTTATTGATATCAAATACGGGTATGTTTGTTGTGTATATATATATATATATATATATATATATATTATATATATATATATATATATATATATATATATTATATATATATATATATATATATATATATAAATATATAAATTATATAATTCTTATTTGTCTTGTATATTTTTATCACGTTATAAATCTGAAAAAACTAATTATAATTTTCAGAATCTTTTCATTTTCACTTATTCATTACCTCATACAATCTAAAAAAAAATATTATTGATATCAAATACGGGTATGTTTGTTGTGTATGTATATATATATATATATATATATATATATATATTCTATGTATACATTTATACGAGAAGTTTCAAAGCGAATTGATATTCTACGCTTGTATTAATACAGGTTGAAGCATATATAAACATAAAAGTGAAACTGAAGGGAAACTGGAATTGAAAGCTGTGTAGCAACTTTAATTTAGTGCGAGATTCTCGTCAAAACTCTCACTTTGACTCAAAACTGTCAAGCCAGCTCTACCTAGCTATATAATGTAACCTCTAGAATAATTTTAACATTAATAACTTCATTCAATGAATAGTTTATGCCAATAAATTGATGAAATGACAAGTAACAAAAAAAGTGTTTCTGTCAAACTGTCCATATTAAACATATTTCAGTCGACAAACTAACCAAAATGTCCTTTTACTAAAATAGTTTCATTCCATTTATACTGCGCCGTTTATAAACAAAGCAAGAGTTTTGATTAAGTACTTCTATTCGATGTTTCACTCTGCTCGAATAAGCATAGGTTATATATTCAGATGGACTTTTCAATTATTTATCACAACAATTACTTTCAGAGATTCATCATTTATATTATCTTTTGATGAATGTGGGTCGTAACTATTTCCTTATAATTAATAAACAATTTTATTGATGAACCTAGCAGAATATCTAAATACGAAATCAATCGTAATGATAAAAAAAATTATCACTCAAAGAAATATGCAGAAAGAAGTTACAAAACAACGAGTAAATAAATAAAAATAATTATAATTTAAATTATTTTTTTTTTTCAATAATTTAAAATGTTACTCTTAAATATTCTATACTCTACTTTTGTAAACTATTTCATTTAATAAAATATGAATAATTTGATTTTCAGGTCATAAATGTATAGAAGTTTTATAATTTTCATTTCAAATTAATAAAAATAATGTATGTATATATATATATATATATATATATATATATATATATATATATATATATATATATATATAATTTAAACAAATATTATTTTAATATACAAACATTGGTATTTTCTAATGAAATAAAATTACATTTCATATTTATTTAAAACGCGATTTTTAACTTCTTACATAAATTTTCTCAGTATACTTATTTATATATATATATATATATATATATATATATATATATATATATATATATATATATATATATATATATATATTAAAAGCATATACCAGTTCCTTTATTACCAACAATGTTTCTTTTTCTAGTCATTATATTATCTTCAAAATTCAAATCATTAATACATATGAAACATAATTAAAAATGTTATGCATTACAAATATTAAACAAAAATGGAAATTGATTTCTTGATATAAATTATTTGAAATTAAAAATTAAAAGCGATAACAAAGATACACATTTGTTTCAAAACTTTCTTCGTTTGGATTATTGAGTATGCTATTTTTTAAAACATCTGTATTACAAAGTACTTAAAATAAAAATCTTCTAACCGAATTGTTTAAGTATTCAAATTATTAAATGTTAGAACTATTGTGCTTGTGCCATAATATTAAATTTTCTTCGTTACTTTTTTATTCTATATTCGATTCTTACATAGAAATCTTGCAATAGAAGTAAAAAAATAAACCTAAAAACTTGATAAAATTATGAAATCCAACTACCGCTTATATTCTGTTCTCAATGATGAAATTACATTTTATTTAAGTGTGTGAACACAGGTATCACGACAGGAACGTGAGAAACTTTTATTAAGACGGATACATAAGTTGGATATTGACAGGTCAGTTGAAATTCATTAGTCAGACCGTGACATATTTATAAATAAGTACAGCAGTGAGGATGGATACATAACACAATGCAGAAGTCGGTCACTAAAAATGTATCTGAAAAGTCAGCTATATTTTTGTCAGGTGTAGCTGCAATTCTGATATATTTTAATTTTATTTTACCTACTAGTTTTTATTACGTTATGTGAAAATGATTTGAAGTATTAATAAAAATAAAAATAATTTAAGATCTATCTACAAATTCAACAGAATTCTCGAATAGATCACATATGTAGTTTTATGCAGTGTATTTTGTGTCACTAATACATAAGACATATTCTTGAAGAGCAGGGGCTCCCAACCTTTTTCATACATTGACCTCTTACAAAAATTAAAATTTTTTATCGACCGTGTAAAAATTGGAACTATTATTGCACCTCTCTCACGACATTAAAATATTTCATGTGAACTTTTGAAGAAATATTTGTAATTTTGAAAAAGATAAAAAATGATAGTGAAAACTGTTTTTAAGAATTCCTAAATGACTGTATTTAATAAATGATTATTATTATTAGCTTTACTAATTACACACAGGAGTACATTGATTGAAACAAAAATAAAGATGAATAATATTTACAATAAAATTTAATGATAATTAAATGATATTTTTTGAAACCAGTAAAAATGAGAATATATATATATATATATATATATATATATATAAATTATAATACAATTTATAATTGAATATAAAAATATATCTATTAAGTCACTAAAATTTGCAGAATATGTATTCAATTTGTTCGTCGACCCCCTATCAACTTTTATCGACCCGTAAGGAACCTATACAAACCCCATTGAGAATCCCTGTTGTAGAATACACTATATATGATATCTACAAATCGCATAAATATTTGAAACTTATTTTTTTACTTACAATCTAATCCTAATGCATATTTTGCTTTAAAAGTTATTTTTTTATTTCGATTAGATGTTAAATTTTTCTCACATTTAAATACATATTTTTATGTAGTAATTTCTTAAATATGCATTTAATTTTCCATTTCTGCACTTCGTTTACGAATGATCTGTGCTTTTATCTAAAGCAAAATTCAGGCATTTAAATAAATTGTTAAAAAATAGTTGAGATTATCAATGATAAAGATAAAAAATATTAAATATTTTACAACTAAAATCTATTGAAATATATAACTTGATACGAAGACAATTGAATATAAATTTATATTAATATAGCAGCCAAGTAATACCTTAAAATAGGTTGGTTTTGGAATGCAAGATAGCTCTCGGCAGACTGGCTTTCCAGAACGAGGTTCACCTTCGGTGGGTACCGAGTCATACGAGCATACGGGGAAACGAAATAGCGGACAGACTGGCCTCATTAGAGGAGCCAGGTCCGCAGTGGAGGGGCCAGAGCCCTTCATAGGGTTAGCGAGATGCTGGGCCAAGAGCGCCATTCGGGAGTGGCTCGAGTCAGAACACTCAGAATGGTGGCTAAATATTGACAGTTGCCGTCAATCCAGGCCACTCTTAGGCCAGGCCCTAAATGAGGACTGGGCCAAGAGAATCTATACAAGTGGCAGATCCTTCTCCCGGCTCCTGGTACAAATTGTCACAGGACACGGGAGAGTAAGCTACCACGAACATATATAAGGCCGAAGGACGGATGGGAAGTGTAGATGGTGTGGGGGGCTAACGAGACCCCGATTCACTTCCTCGCGGAATGTCCGGCATGGGTCAATTTAAGGCGACGATGGTTTGTAAATTTAAGATGTAAATTTTCAGATTGAATGATCTGTTGCCCTATTGATAAGTTTAAAGTAAATTTATCACTAAAACATATTTATAACATTACAAAATATTTTATCTCAATATATTAACTTTTATAAATATATATATATATATATATATATATATATATATATATATATATATATATATATATATATATATATACATAGAATATTTTAAAATCATTTATCATTATTATTTAGTATTTTAGTATTTTTAGTATTTATTATTTTCAAAGCAATGCATATTTATAAATGTATTATTTATATTTGTATATAAAAAATATAATTGTTCATTTGATTCAAGCGTAAATGATTGGATAATTAACACGTTAAACCAAAAGTATATAAATATGAATATTTTAAATGGTGTATTCTTGTCATGTTTCGTTATGTATTTTATATATTTAATTTTTGAATGATTAGTTCATATTTTAAATTATGAAACTGTACCCTCTTTTGAAAAAGAAAAAAACTTCTTTAATTAACAAATAATTATTTTAAACATTCGATATGACTCTGACACAATTCAGATTTTATTCTCAAATAACTTTTAAATAAGATTGAATAATTTAATTTAACTTTATAAGGTAAAATTATTTACGAACATTTAATCGATAATAAACAACTTAACGATAAACGGAAGTTAGTAAAACGACCAATATTTTAGATCTTTTTATAAAATTATGACATTTTTATAAATAAAATACTATTGAATACAAACAACGGTTCGCAATCTGCTTAAAGCGTGCTATTTATGATCACTAACGTTTTAAAAATATATGTGCATGCATTCATAACCAATATTCCATTTAAAATGTTACTGTGCAAAAATTCACGCAAAAATAATTTTTTCAAGTATTTTTATACATTTTCATTTCAATGCATTTTAAATAAAGAGCTTTCGTGTAAAAGGTTAAAGTGGAAAACTTACAGCTCATTATCGAAAAAAATTTAATTTATTTTTATTATAATTAAGAAATCCCCGACATTGAAATAATATCCACACTTACTAAAAAGACAACCAAAATGCGCCATCGATAACGATTTTCTACTTAGAGGTGTATACATTTTGCAACGACAGTCTTAAATACTCTAAACCAGAAATTCTTAATCTGTGAGGAGTGTCTCCCTTGAGGAGGTGCAAAGAGGTTAGTGGGGAGGTTCGGCTGTCATCTATAACGTTTTTGTAATTGCTTTTTTAAAATTTAATTTAGATTGTACCTTGAATTAATGATCTCATTGATCAGAAATAGCAACAAATATCTCATTAAATGGCACTGACGACTTTAAGTGACTTCGTAATCATGCTGATAGACAAAAATATGTTCCTGAAGAACAAAATTTTATTTATTATTTCTGTGTGTCTGAGGATGCTAAAATAAAATGTCAATTACGCAAGTTATCCATTATTAATTGCTTGTGGAAAGGAGGGGAGATGTGAATTTTAATTTTACTTTCGGAGGAGATGTGAGATTAAAAAGGTTAAGAACCCCTGCTCTAAACTATAATGAAGATATTTCAATTTTTTATTTTAAAACATTGATTTATTGTAATCATTGATAACGTTTTGATATTTTTACAAATTTATGAATAAATAAACGATAATCAATAGAATCCATAACACACACTTGATATCAGAATAAAACTTTTAAACGAAAATATAAATTCTAGGAATTAACAACAAATACGTTGAGAAAAAATGTTATTTGTTAACAAGTTGGCGATTTTTAATTCAAAATAAGTAGTAGTTATAATGTTATTATTCCTGTAAAAAGTTTATTAATTAAATAATGAGTCAACATGAAATATTTTCTAATTAGTTTCTATAAACAATACTGTACACTTCAATGTACTTTGAAAAGAATCATTTATTTGGAATGTACAACATGGATCTTTAAATAAGTTCATTTCAATATATTTAAAATATTGTATTCGATTTCTTAAATACCTAAATTGTACCTAGGAATTAAAATGTAATTTATTAACATTGATTAATTTTTCCTTTCAGTTAGACATAAACATACAACACTATTAAAATGTAAATAAATAAATACAAAAATATTAATTAAAATTAACGTACGAATTCTCTAATTTAAAATAAAAGTAACATTTTAAAAAAGTTTTAAAAAAAATAGGCAATTGACATTTGTAACAACATACACACGATATACAAAAACTAATAGTCATTTTATATATAAAAGTCAGGATCGATTTTCGTATCGACTGAAAAGTTACTAACTCTAAGAATCACTATAAACCATCTCTGAACTCTAGTTGCGTCAACTTATACAGTTCTGCGCTACGTTATACGCGGCCTTTTACAGCAGTGTAAAACAATAAATATTTATCGCACAAAAAAAAAGTTAATATGAAATTTGTAGATTTTTTTATTCTCTACAACTTTGTTAATGAGTATCTTTAACGTCAAACGAACGAAAAAGGAGAAAAATGCAAAAATATTTTTTACCAGTTTTTTTACAACAAATAAAAAAATATTCATCGCACGAAAAAAGAATCGTGAACCAAAACTGTAGAGAATTGAATTCCACATAATTTATTTTTAATTTCTTTTGTAGCTACAACAGGAAACGAGGTATTAAAAAAAATAACCCGGAATTTAATCCAACCAAAATGAGACGGTAAATTCTGATGTAAGGATAGGCCCGAATTTTAGCCAGATCCGCTGGACTATATAGCATTCTCATTGAAACATAAATTGTATGTTCACTATTTATGTAGGAATCTATATATAAAAGAATATTCCGTAAAATTTCAAAATATGATGATTTTTTTAAGAAAAGTGTAGAGATTTTATATTAATTTAATATTAACGATGACACCACAAGTTACAAGAAAGTTTCACGAAGAATTATGATATAAAATGTGCAAATTTATAAAACAACTGTGTCGCAATCTATTTGCAAGAATGATTATATACATACTAACATATATATATATATATATATATATATATATACATATATATATATATATATATTATAATGTATGCGATATAAGCGAAGCAAGTCGGTGATGCGAGCAAAGCGAGCGGGGGCGAAGCCCTTTGGGGCTCCGTGAGCGTAAAAAATCGGAAGTAGAGTCCTCTGATGATAAAAAAAACATGTTTTTCATGACCGTTTTTATTACCGCAGAAGAAAATTTTATAGTGTACGTCTAAAAATATTTGCACATACGCGCATCATAAAATTATAAGGATTATTTGTGTTCATATATATTTTTAGAAGTCTCAGTTAAAAGTAGGAACACTTTTAAAAGTTAATATATTAATTTTGTATGCCAATATTCTTAGTTTTTACTATCATTTCTCACTAAACATTCAATACATTAACAGTAAAAAAAATGTGTCACACGCTTGACAACACAATTACCTATGAGATTAAAAGCAATTACAATATTTTCGCACATCCGTAAATTTTAATTATTATTTATTCACGATGTTAACGTCAAACTCTCTATTTGCAAATTTACAAGAAATAATAATTATTTTCATGAAAATAAATTTTACTTATAAGTTGTGTACGTATAAATAAAACAGCTTCAGACTTTGTTACATTAAATACAGCAATATTTATAAACATGTATTTCAATACATAAAAATTTCTTTTAATTTCGTGTTAGTTACATTTATATTCGTTAAAAATAACCAAACTAACATAATATCAAATCGAATAAAGAAATTCAATTTCTCAGAATGAAATGGTAGGTCTAACACCCAAAACCTAAATCTTTTCTTATTTTTCACACTTGAAAAAAATTACTTAGTTTCAGCAGCAATGATTGATAAGCTATTCAGTATTCAAAGACAGTAAAATAATAAAAAAAGTGGCCAGTATAATTTCAATTGCTAAGCATTTATTTCATGCGAAATTCGTTTGACAAAATACTTAATAAACGTAAATTCGGCATAAAAGCGTTGCGTCTTAAATAGTTTAATTTATATTACTATGATTGTCACTAAATATAACATTGTATTGTATTAAATAGACAAAAGTAATACAACTTACATAAAAGCTTTGCAAGATCATATAAGGATACGTTTATCTTTCATAAAATTGAACAATAACTTTAGTAGAACCAGCATTTACTACTCAAGGATTCAAATAATATAATCTCGACAAACTTATGTTCTGTAAAGAAGTACAAGTTTCTAATCCTATAACAAACTATCATTGTATTATTTTAATCGAATATATATATATATATATATATATATATATATATATATATATATATATATATATATGAGTATTTTGGTAAAAGACATTCTATCACTTAAAGTTACCACGTAGAAAAAAAAGAAAGAAAAGTAATAAAATTATATAAAAATGACTTATTCTTTAACTTCATTTTTACATATAAGATGTAGCACATATGCAGCATGTGTTTAATGAATATAAAATTTCATCTCAAATGTAAAATAAAGATAAGAAACAAATAATTTACCTCTAATAAAATCAAACACTTTACTGGATAATATAATTTCGATTGTTATTTAAATGTTATCTCTCTATAAATAAAAATCAAACCGTAATCGTCGTCATGTGCAACCGATTATTCGTGTTCTGATTGGCTGATGGTGATTTGCTTTCTGACTGGTTAATACCAGTACATAATCAGTGTTCTGTTTCACGGTGTGTATCAATTGGCGCGCATCGCAGAACACGTTATTAGAGGATTTCAAAGGGGTAACCGTACCGCCATGATCCTCCTAGACATAGAAAATGCGTTCGAAACCGTATGGCACGATGGGCTAATCTACAAGCTACTTGAATACAAGTTACCAATGTACCTGGAGAAAATTATCGACAAGTATCCGTATATGCAGCACGGGCCTGAAGAGCCCTTGCAGTTCTTGGGTACCAAGCGAATACGCTTATGACTCGCGAAGCTCATAACCCTTGTGTGTTGCTTGTTAAGGGGAATAAATCACTAAGTGGTAGAGCATTTTCCATAACCCCCTCCAGGAGGCCGCCTCTTGATGTTGGGTCAGCGGAGCTCCAGGTCGGCCAGTGAAGGCAGACCTCTTACTGACTCTTGGTGTTGGCGCATGCCGGGTCACTGACCGTCCATCGCCTCACACTACACCTTCAGCAGGCTAGGCCGCTGATAAATGCAGTATTCGACGACGAGGTCGTTTTTGCCTAGTCCTCGGACCAGAGCGTTGTCACTGGCCTTCGCACGCCCGTACAGTCGACGCGCCTGTCGGCGGACAAACTCATCGACTGTAGGGAGGCGGAGGTCCCGATGCAGAGTAGTGTTCTTCACCAAGTAGTGCCCATGAGCGATGAGGCGCATCATCCGGTTCTGGAACACTTAGAGCCGCTTGATATTTTTGGGGTTGTAAGTCCAGGCCGCACCCGCGTACGTCATAAGCGGCCGAATGCAACTGAGGTAGAGCGGACGCGTACTTCTCAGCGACAATTTCGACTTTTTATTTAGCAGCGGGTACAGCCTACAGAGCTGGCCCTGAGCCTTCGCCAGCACGTACGAGATGTGACTGTGGAAGGTCAGGTGCCTGTCGAGCATGACACCTAGGTACTTGGCCTCGTTCGACCACTCAATCCGGGAGCCGCAGAATTCGAGAGTATCGGGTTCGCGCTTCTCCGAACTGTACGGGCGGAATAGGACCGCCACCGTCTTCTGCGTTTTCACCCTCACTCTCCACGTACGATAGCATGTTTCAAGCTCAGACAGGTGGACCTGCAGCTTACGGTGGACGACTTATCGACAAGTACCTAAGAAACAGGACTTTTATCGTCGAACTCGACGGAAAGACTCACAACGAGACCAATCCGAGCCAGTGTACCAAAAGGTTCGATTCTTAGGCCAGTCCTATTCACGTATTATATTAATGACATTACGAAAAATGTAAAAACGAATATGGCTCTGTACGCAAATGACACAGTCATATATACAACACGAACGTCCGTAGAAATCATACGAAAAAAACTTCAGAATGATATGAATCATCTAAAAAAATACTTCGACAAATAGAAACTGAAGGTGATTGTTTTCAAGACCAGGGCAATCACCTTCGATAAGAAGCAGAGAGCTCTAAACCCAGGTAAAATCATCATGAGAGGAACGCTTATAGAATAGAAGAATACCGTAAAATACCTCGGTGTCCATTTTGATAGAAAATTATTATACAATGAACACCTACAAAATATCAAGAAGAAGACCAGAGTGGTGGCTGCAAAACGGAATGGCTTGATGACCAAGAACAATGACATGAGTACTGACAACAAGAAGTTACTGTACCTGTCTGTGATCAGACCCCTTATGACCTATGCAGCACCCATCTGGAGAACCACGAACAAAACAAATATGAAAAGTCTGCAACGCACACAGAATAATTTTGTACGCATGGCGTTGAATAAAGCAGCAGGCTATCCCACAACTGAACTTCACGAAGAGGCAGAGATAGAATATCTTGAAACCTACGTCACCACGACGAGTCAAACATTTTATAACAGAGGACAACATAAAAATGTATTGATCAACAAACTGCAGCCAATTTCAAAAAACCCTGGCTCAAACCGAGATCCTGGACCGTCAAGAAGTACTACCTACCTAGCACGTTTCTACTACCGCCACCCGGAGACGGCAACGGCTAAGACAGTCTCCCACGCGCCAGAGAGAATCCAACGACGACGGAAAAGAAAAAAGTTAATTGTTATACTAACCTACTGGCGTTTCGTACGTGGTAGTTACATATATTCATATATATAACGGAAAGGGGGAGGGTGATCTTCAATCGTTTTTGTAAGGTCAACTAAGTTTTTTGAAAATTTTCTTAGCGATAAAAGTCAAGATATGACACATAAACAGCAAGATTGCTAATAAAACAAAACAAAGTCGAGATAACTGGGAACGATTCCCAAGGCTCGACTACTACACCAGGATCAAAACTGTCAAAAAAAAATTGTATTAGAACACTAAAACTTTAGAATAAAAAAAATATTACACATTTTAACATTACATTTTGTTTTGTTAATTTTTATAAACTTTTCCAATAAAAATTTTAAATTTACATTTTACGCGGATTATTTGTGTGTGTAATTTGTTAATTTCTATTAATTGTTAAGGGGAACGCAAACGTCAGCGAACGGAGCTCCTTAGTATACATAGAACATTGTTTATGGGCTAGGATGAATTTTCAAAACTATTTATTTAATGCATTATATATAATACTTACATGACATTATTATAACAGATGTGTACAAATGCAGTGGAGTTGAATATGTTATTGAAGAGTGCCTATTTGTTAAATCTACACACACACACACACACACACATATATATATATATATATATATATATATATATATATATATATATATATATATATATAATGTTTTTTTAATATATGTTTCTCAAAAACTAAATTCCAATAAAGGCATTGAACTCAGAATAATAAGTTCATTGATGACGAAAACATTATCAACAGCTAATTATCTTCCATTTTACAAGGTACACGTGCTATGAAAATTATATATCATATGAATGAGACAAATTGAATTCAAGAGTGTTATATTACTTCGTAAAGTGGATACAGTAAATATTTAATTACATATACGTTAACTTACAAAGAACGTAATTAATAATCGCAAATTTATAAGTAGATGCTTGTTTAACAACAAAAAAGAATCAAAATCTTACCAAGCATTTAACAAACATTTTTAAAAATCGATATTTTCATAATTCATTTCTTTTTACTTGAAATGAGAATCGACACTGTATTCGTTTATAACATTGCGTCCTAAATATATCTTATTTATATGATCTTACTTATTGTTATGTATGTATATATGTATATATATATATATATATGTATATATATATTAGAAATTATAGCTGTAATATTAGGTTATTATACAAATAAAAATAACCACAATAATTTCAAAATTGTATGCTCAAGAAAAAGACAAAAGTATAATCTATGTAAAGTTAAATATCATAAATTTGTTGTTATAAAACGTACTTTAAATTTTACGTTTTAACTCAAACTTACTATTTTGGCTGACATTTATTAAGCCCATTATTCAATTTGAAATCGAACACATGCCAGTATTCGAAGAAAATGAATAAATTTCGGTCAAAGGTCATAAATTTCACAGTTCAAATAATTTTGTGTTCTAGTTTAAAATATGAAGTTGAGTAAATAAACGATGCAATAGTAAATATTATAAATACATATCAGACTGTTTATTTTTATATGACTGAAAATAAAATATTAAATAACTACACTAAATGTTCAATGACGATCTTTTTTGAAATTTATAACTAAAACGAATTCTTGACTTTTATTATAAAATATTAATGAAACAATGAAATATTATAGTCTGTCTTATAATAAGTCTGTGAGTCTGTCTGATCAGTCCGTATGTATGTATTAAAATGGATTAAAACTCCGATAGAGTAATGAGGAAGAAGACCCACCAATTTTTTCAATCAAATTTTCTGAATCAGAATCTTAACGATTAGATAACGTTTATCGATCAAAATCTAATCTTGAAGTTCAGTCTGTTATTCGTACTTTAAAACTTAAAAAATAATTATTATTCATAAACACACAACCGTTTTCAACTCAACCTAACACTTTCTACAAAAAGTGTTATTTCCTTTTTAGACCTGGCAGTAAAATGAAAGAAAATTAAAGCTATTCCTCGTCTTAATAGACTAAACAAAGTTTACATTTTTATTAAGACCAATAACTAATTTATTATTTTCTTATATGTTATACATACATACATATATATATATATATATATATATATATATATAAAGCAATTTTTTTTTCATCTAAATACCATTTGCATTGTATTTTAAAATGTATAATTTGTTATTTAATGAACTTTTAGTTTCATATAGACGTTATTTTACAGAAATTTTAATTTAGCAGCCATTCAAAAATATCGGAACCTCAATATGCTCTACGAATTATCAAACACTGATTACATTTGTTCAAAATGTTTATATAGTTACATATTTATAATGTTTGAAATAAATTATGACACACTATTTAGATAAAATCTATCCTGTAGTATTATATAACATAAATCGTGTAAATACTGTAGAAATAACATATAAAAATTATTAAAATAATAATTTGTACACTGAATAGTACTTATAACTTGAGTACTGGAGACTTCTTTATTTATGACTTTAATATCTAATTGAATATAAATTCGACTACATATTTTCGCATAAATGATTAAATTTGATTTATTCATAAGACAATATCTCAAATTTTATCAATTTTGGGGAAACGTATTATGGAAACCATTGTTAAATGAATTTTTTGAAACTTTCCCACATATTCCTCAAATCAGGCTTCGCATTCATACACAATAAGATGACAAAGGTTAGTTTCGGGAAAACTCCAACCCTGATGAACAACCGGACGATAACAAGATTCACACTTTTTTAAAATTCGTGGAAAATAAATTATCAATTTATAAAAAAAATAATCTCTACTCAATATCTAAATTGACTATTTTTATGATACTGATGTAGGCCAACTACAAATTCTATAAAATAGCATATATATATATATATATATATATATATATATATATATATATATATATATATATATATATATATATATATATATATATATATATATATATATATATATAAAATAAACTTTCAGCATTTATTTTAAACAGACATACAAAAAAATGTATGGATTGAAGGTTATCAAAAATAGTTAAAATTTGGTTTTAGTCCGAAAAACATAAATTTTCCACTTCAGACATTGTCAATAAAGACAACGGATGTTTTCATGTGACTACTTTATTATAAGGAATGATATAACATCTTACTTTTACAATAAATCATGCTAAAATAAAATGATTTAAACTTACCAAGTTTCAATAACACAATTACTATGTTTTAAACGTTTGAAGGTATAATTTTCTAACTATTTTTATAGGCGTTGAATTATCGATATATTAAAGCAAAAACAGACTAGATATATACACACATACATAGACGATATCTTACATAATAGAATATGTGTATTCTTTAAAGCCAAAATATCGATATATTATATTCGATTGGATATTATATCGATATAATATCTAAGTTTTAGTTACAATAAGTTTTAAAGGAAAGAAAGAAAGAGTATATATCTTTCTTTCAATTAAAGAATTATGGTCTTTAATGTTAAATAATTATCTATTTTCTGAAAATAATTTTTGTGTATATATATATATATATAATTAAATTTTTGCGTACTGATTTAGCTGTTCTAAACTCATGCTGGTAACAGATGAACAGTCAGTCAGTCTATATGTAATGTTTTAAACTATATGTAAACTTTTTTTCTTTCCGAAATGAATTCTTTTTCGTCCCACAAACCACAGGAAAATTTTTCGATAAAAAATATTCAATAAATTATTTTAGACTGTCGCTTATGCAAATTTCGATGATAACGCCACATCCTCAAATCAACAAATTATCAAATAAAAATATTTCGATATTGAAGATTTCAAGATTTGTCAACAAATCGTTCTGACAATGATTGTCATCGATAGATCATAAGAGACAATTGAAAATAATCAATAATTTACTTTACTGAATATTTTGATCGAAAAAATTTGGTGTGGTTTGTGGAATGAAAAAATAATTCATTTAGCCAGTGTCAGAATTATTATTGCGATAAACTTTATTTATACCTTTAATTCATATTATGAAACCAAAAGGCTAAAAATACTGTAATCTTAATTCTTTGTACAAAAATGGTATGAAATTAATTAACTGCTATAAATTTACTTTATACTATCAATAATCAATTTCCATAAAATATTTATTCAGTAACAAAAACAATTGTTTTTTTTGTTAAAATTTAAAATAACACGATTATCGAAATATGTAAAATAAATTGTAAATCACAGCATGCTTATACAAACTGCTTCCCTTTTAATAATACAATTGAAACCAAAAGTGAAATGACTTCATGTGAATAAAATATTAAATTTAAATAACCATAATGAAATACTCTTCATTTTGCCAGTTTTTATTGTGGCTCTTGTACATAAGTACAGGAATACTCCAATTTATGACGGGGTTATGTTCCGCAAAATTGCGACTTAACTTGAAACGATTTAAATCAGATCAAATTATACATACAAGTATACCAAGCAAAAGCCATATAATTTGGAATAATGTATGTACAAATGGGCGTTTTTATGGCATTGATGTAAATACATTCAAATGCAGCAAATTTGGATGTTTGATTCCATTAATTGACATAAGTGTAATACGAAATCGTTAATGTCGAGTCGAAGTGGAAATTTTTTTAAGACTTGTCTTGAATGACTAACGAAACATCTTAAATCGGGGTATTCCTCCTGTATTGTATATTAGTGTAAACATAATCAAGTTTTTAGCAGCAGTTTAAACTCTTATTTTGATAAAATACTTGAAGGCAAAGTAATAATTAAAGGGATAATTAACTTATTCGAAGCAAAAATTTCTAAAATAATCAGTGTTACACACATACTAAACACTTGCTGATATCAAAGAGGCTAAAGATCCTTTTATAGCCTCCTTGGCTGATATCTATGCCATAATAGTCGATTGCAATATGCACACATCCACGTTACATTGTGTAGAATATTCATATTTTAATCACATTCAGAAGTTAAAAATTTATTAAAAAAAACAGGAATTTGACAAATAAAAAGTACTTTTATTAGTGATGTTATAACAAAAAAATTATTTATTAAAATTGAAAGCTATTTTATAGTATAAAGCTATTTTATCACTTGATCAAAATATATAACTAAAGAATTGATCTATTTTATGTATTCAGGTTTTAATACTTTCACGGTTTGTCTTTACACAATACTTCAAGGTTAAATGTTGGTGCAATTCAAAAGAACAATTAACAGTATTTACCTTAACATGACCAATAAAGGAATACTCAACAGGAGCAAAAGAATGTGATAAAAAAAATTCCTTCAGTATAATATTTAATGTATAAACCACATTTGCAAAGTTTTATTCATTATACAATTATCCATACAAATAATAAAAAAAAAAATCATCAATTCACATAAGATTCATACAACCAAAATATTTATAACACTCAATAACAAAGTATGAAACATTATGTAAGAAAAGTTGTAAATGAAAAAATAGATTTTAAATAAAAATGAATGATAAAAATACGAGAATAAACTAACTTTGTTTCATATTAAAAAATTACGTTCATATTGAACAATTCTTTTTATTACAAATATATAGATATATATATATATAAAGAATGAAAAACAAGTTTTTCAGAATGTTGATCAGAACTCGAATCGAAAAACTATAAAATAAATCTATTAAATAGATTAAACAATGTGACAAATATACAATTATATTCAAAGATATTTGCTTTATTACTAAAAGTTAATCATCAAACTTAATTGAATTTACAGACATATCAATTGTACCACCACGATATGAACCACGTTTCTTTTTAGTTTTCTCATGTCTAAAAGATTTTCCACGTGTAAATTTAAGATCCAAATTGGCTCGTTCGCCCCAGGATCCTCGTGCACCTCGCTGTAATTTTAATTTTCCTTTTACAAAAATTTACATTTTCCAAAAATTATTCAATTTAGTACCACTCGAGCTGACAACAATACAGTTTTAAAATAAAAAAGAAAAATATTTTTATTTAGATTTAAAAAAAAGATTTAATCTTCTTTATCGATAAGATATCTCAAGTTCCCCAATCATGCTCATTACAGTTAAATCTTTTACAAAATGACTCCTCGATTATTATCAACTCATAAAATTGATTTTTTTAGTGAATCACGTACAAATTTTTGAAACAGCATCATACAACGTTCTACTGGAGAAAAGATACTTTCACTGTAATATACATTTTAAAAGTGTATTTATATTTAATTGTCAGTTCGTTATTACTTTCAGTCTAATTGAAAATAAAAGAAAATATAAAAATTACCTAAAATTATATATATATATATACATAGAATTATTTATTTAATCATCAAAAGTTATTTTTTTATTTTGTGGAAGCCCTCCATCATTAAAGCTTTTATTAAAGCCGCCACGGCCTCCACCACCTCCTCTATAACTGCCTCTATTTCCTCCTCTAAAATTGCCACCTCTATCATTACGACCCCCATGAAAACCCCCTCTTCTATCATTGCCGCCAAAATTCTTTTTAAATCCATCATCATTGCCACCAAACTTCTTTTTAAATCCATCATCATTGCCACCAAAACTTTTTTTAAACCCATTATCATTATCAAAGTTTCTTCGGTCATTTCCACCTCGCCTATTGCCAAAACCTCCTCTACCTCCTCTTCCTCCTCTAAACCCACCCCCATCATTTTCTTCATTTCCAAAACTGCGTCTAAAACCACCTCGCCCCCCACGGAAACTACCTCGATCTCTACCATTCCCTCGATTATCGCGCCCCTCAAAAGAATTACCCTGTTTATCATGTGCAAATTTTCCTTTAAACGATTCATTATCCTTTTTAATTGAACAAAAACCGCACATGAAAAAAAGAAAAAATAGACAAAGTTTAGTACAGTTATTTTAATTTCAAAAAGAAAAATAATAATTAAACCTCACAAAATTATAATAGATCAAGGAGATCAGATTTTTCATTAATTCACCAATTTAGTCACAAACTGACTCATTGTCTATTTTTTCTTTAAAATAATGATATGTGAGGTTTAATCATTACCTTAGCTTCAAATGAATTATCCTTTACACGAGAGTCTACTTCTATATTTTCATCATTTACTCTACGGAACGGTAATTTTTTCTGGAATTTTGATATATTTACAATAAATTATTAATATTTTATTATACTTATAATTACCTTCTCATTGCCATTAAAACTATCTGTTGATTTCACAAAATTATTATAAGGTTTTTTTACAACAGGTTGTTCATTTTCATCTTCTGCTTTACGTTTTTGCCCAGATTTACTCATAAAAGGTGTTTCTTTTGATTCATCTTCAGATGAACTATCATCACTAGTTTTCTACAAATTAAAATGATTGTATCATATTCCAATTATGCACAAACAGATTCCTTATTAAATTATATTGACTAATAAATCTATATTAAAAACTCTCAAAAGCAATGTATAACAAATAATTTCATCATAAAATTTCCCAAAAAAAAAATTTTTTTTTCGTGTACCCAACAAACACCTTATTACTTTATCAGTTAAAAATTTTAATTATAGCTCAGTTTGCAAAATATTTTAAATTAGATGCAAATACTGTATTATACTTATAATGTAAAAAAAACTACATTTTTAAATTTGTAAATATTCATTAAACTTGTAAATAATAGTAATAATCAAAACATTGATGTATAGACTTTTATCTACATTCATATATCTCCTATGAATATTTTACCTTAAAAATAGCAAAATTATACTATTAGTATAAAAGCTTTTCTAAATCAAAGTTTAAAAAATACACAAACAAAAATAATGAGATACCAAAAAAATGGTATCTATTAGTTTTTTGTGAAATTCTCAAAATATCAAATGTACCTGCTTCTTAAGTAGTGAATTTTCCTTTTGTTTTGTTTTAGTTTCTTCTTCATCACTGCTAGTGTCATCATCTGAAGATTTTTTTTGTAAAGGTTTTTCCTTTACATCTAGATTCACTTTTCCTTGATATTTTACAGTTTGTTTCACATTATCTTCATCACTAGATGAAGAATCATCAGAAGATTCATCTTTTTTTACAGTTACAGATTTTTTAACTGATGGTATAGCAGCTCCTTTTGTTATGTTCTGTTCTTCATCAGATGAAGATGAGCTATCAGAAGAATCTTTTTTTTGCTGTTTACTTACAGTACTCTTCTGTTGAGTTAAAACTTTAGTTTGTACAAGAGGTTGGTTTTTAACTACTGGTGTTTCATCTTCACTATCAGATTCTGAATCTTCAGAACTACTTTTTTTCTTTTTTAATACTTGTTGAGGTTTTGGAGTTACTTTTTGTTGCGATTTTTCATCTTCTGAACTAGAATCTTCTGATGAGCTACTTTTCTCCTTTTTAGTGATTTGTAAATTTGGTTTCTGCACTTTTTGCTTATTTTGTGTTGATTTTAATGTATTTACTACATTTTTGGCTGTATTTTCTTCCTCAGAACTGGAATCATCAGATGAACTACTGTCTTTTTTCTTAACAGGTGTCTTTATAACAGGTTGCTTCTGTACAACTTTATTTGTGTCCTTTTTTAAAACAATGTTTGATTTTTTAGTAACCTCTTCTGAGCTAGAATCATCAGATGAAGTATCTTTTTTTACAGTGACTATGGGCTTCTGTAGAGTTTTAACAGTTTTTATTTTAGCATCTTCTTCTGAACTGGAATCTTCAGAACTACTTGATACTTTTTTCTTTAATGCCTATAAAGTGCCATTCAATTATTTTATTTTTAGATGTAAAATTTATCTTTAATGAAATTTAAATTAAAAATGATATAACATTCAAAATGAAATAACTTTTACATTTTTATTTCCTGCATTTATCTTAATCTAATAACAAATTATTAAATTTAATTTATTTTAATAAATTAATATACTTTTCTTTAAAATTAAATACTTTTTAAAAATACAAACTATTAAAAAAACATGTTTATATTCAATTTGAGGTTATTTAATATAAATTTACCTTTACAGCTTCTTTTTGCACATTTTTCAATTTTTTATCTGAAACTGTTGGCTTATCATTTACATCACTGCTGTCACTATCACTTGAGCTTTCTTTTTTCGACTGTATGGCAGCAGTTTTCTGGACCTGTGGAATTTTCTTAACATTTGAAGGTTTATTTAAATTGTCATTTGCAGGTTTTTTCGCAACTGGTACTTCTTTTTCACTGTTATCAGAACTAGAATCACTACTTGAGCTTTCTGCTTTCTTTTTCTGTGCTGATAATGGTGTTTTCTGTGCTGATAATGGTGTTTTCTGTGCTACTATTGGTGTTTTTTGTGTAGCTGAAGGTTTTTTCTATAAAAAAATATCATATATTTACACTCCTGAACATGCTATAACATTAAAAACTCTTAAAAAAAAGTAAATTGTTTAAAAAAATAAAGTCAATATTCATAAATTTATAAATTTTACACAGTAAAAGTACTAATAACTATTTGTCAAGAAACAAAAACAAAATTAAATATACTAACACATTTTATATAAAATAAAGACAATCACAATTATTTACATTCAAACAAATGTTATGTACTTTTTATACATACATTGTATATAAAAAAATTAAAGAAATTTCTTCCATGTTAAATGTGATTTAAGCATCCAATACAAAAATAAAGGCTATTTTGAATAAAAAAAATATATATTGTGTTTAAAACCATCTAAATAACAATAATATGTAAATAATATACATTTATTTGACATATTATATGTAAATAGCCTATTTGAAATTAATTTTAATTTAATATAAAAACAGTAATCATAATTTACTTGTTTCCATTGTTTAATGATCAAATACACAAATAAAATCAACAATATATCATCATAATAATACATTTTTACTACACTAAAAACGAAATAAAATCGTTTTAATTTGCTTAAAAAATATTACTTTCCTTCGAAACTAAACTGTCTAATATATGAACCAATAATCTCACTGGTTATTTTTTCTATTAGATCGTAGAGATGTAAATTAAATTGCAAAATGTAACATACAAATATATATAAAAACAAAGACATTACAAAACAAATGTAAAAACCCTCCAATACTCAAAGTAGAAATATAGTTCTAAAAACTATTTACATCTACTTAATAAAAGTCAATATACAAAATATATAAAAAGTACAAATATTTCAATTATTTTTCTTTTATAACCTAAATCTTAAATTGTTTACCTTAGGAAGAATATATTTGTGAAGAATGTTTGTTTTTCTCTTCAGTTTGTTAAAGAAAAAAGAAACATTTAAATTAAAATTTTTATTACAAATATACTTTGCAAGTATTAAAACTGCAGATTTAACAAAAATGAAAATACGTATAAGAGTTACGATACTGTGGTTAAATTTATTTTAATAAATGAATTTTTCACGCCACAAATCACAAAAAAAATACTGGTCAATAATTTTTAATAAATGATCATTGATTACTTTTGATTGTAGCCTGTATGCATATCGATGATGATACAATCATCTTCAGAGCGCTGAGGTACAAAAAATACAGCCATTAAAATGTTCATATATAATAGCCAAAAAAGATTAATAATGATTTATAGAACACTTTTGACCACTATTTTTTTTGTAGTTTGTGTGGTGCTAATCCATTTTTGCATATGTAAACTACTTTTCAATGAGAAAAAAGCAAAAACATCAATACTGAAAATACACTTAAAATCACTTAATTTATAACTTATGTATATTCTTAATATATGAATATAGTAAAAAAAAAAATAAGTATTCTTGAAAAAAAATAAATTTTCCACTGAAAAATATTGATAAATTTATTGTTTATTTGAAAATACTATTACTAATTTTATATACTATATACCGACTCAACTATATTGATTGAAAAAGGGAAAACGTTAAAATTTATAATATAAAAATTAGAAATAAATATTTTCACTTAACAAGTTAATGTTAATAGAATAAAAAGATATCTCTAAGTTTAATGAGTAAACAAAAATTCTAGTAATTACTAGTAACAAAAACAGAAAACTTACTGCTATTTTTGTATCTTCTTCACTACTAGAATCTTCAGAAGAACTTGATTTTTCTTTATTATTAGTCTTTGACTTATTAACATTACTATGTAAAGTTAACTTCTGATTACTCTGTTTATTCTTGTTACATTCCTTTTCTGATTCACTACTAGAATCTTCACTTGAATCAACATTTGAATTTACAATCGCAATTTTTTTTTCTGACGTGCTTTGATAAAATGACACCACATCCAAAATATTGGGAGAACCTTTGGGTAACGGTGGCTACAATAAATCAAAAGAATTCCATAAATTATTTATAACAAATGTTTTGCTTTAGAACAATACAATACATTTAATATTTAATTTATTGATTTAACTAAAAATTATAAAATATTAGGTACAAGAACATAAATATGAGAAATAATTGAAAACTCTTCAATATTAATCAATTTAATGCAAAGTTTTAATTATTAGGAAAAATAAATATAAAAATCCGAAAAATTTTTAAAAAACACGTGGTGAAGTTGACGCTATAAATTATCCGGTGAAAAAATGTATATACAGAAGTCAACGTTAGATTACTTAATTAACAAAAAATATACTTACAGCATTTGTTTTTTTCTGAAATACATTTGCCAAATTTTTATCTATTTTCTGTAAATGTTCATATATTAACGCTGTAACACAATTTCCTTGCATACCAGCCATGTTTCTTTTGAAAAGATTGAACGATATAAATACAAGCACAAGAGGTCTCTACAGTCAATTTCAGCTAGAATGATCTGCGGATTGTAAGAGCTTGTATAGTTGATGTATTTAAACTCAAATATTAAACGTATCCATTTTTAAACGCGTTTTTATATAGTTGAATTATAAAATATTATTCAGGATTTTAATGTATTTATTCACATCTAGATTTATGTTCATTATGTAATATTACTTATATATATATATATGTGTGTGTATATATCTATATATATATATATATATATATATATATATATATAGATATTATATGCACATACATACACACACACACATATTATTCATAAAAAAAATAGATACATTACGAAACCAACGTTCTGTGGTCATTTGAATTATTAAATAACGTGATTAAACGTAAATTGACTAGCAAAATAAAAAATTTCCCTCTAAAGAAACTAATATAACTGTTAATTATATACCATCTTTTCCCAAAAAAAAGTATCGAATAATAAAAAAATTGTAACATCTACTTCTTACCCTCAAAACATATTAAATTACCTTCAATTAAAAAGATTTCCCCTCATCATAAAATAAAAAAAATATTTCCAAAATGAAAAAGGAATACACACTGGACTACATTCCTTTTCATATTTTAGATTATGAAAATTTATAATTTTATGTATGTATATATATATATATATACATATATATATGTATACATAAAATCAAATCACTCTCAAAAAAATTCAAATACATTGCAAAAAATAATCTACTTACCAAGAATGTTTAGACATACACATATTTATTGTATATATGTCTGTATGTACATTATATATATATATATATATATATATATACATATACACAATCTCCATGAACTAGATTTATTTACTTAGGGACAAGATTTCTATGGTACCTGCGTTTATTTCATTCCGACACTAAGTGGGTATGCATAGCAAGCCCGAGAGTTTGTAAACAGTGAACAGGGGCAAAAGCCCCCTAGTACGCATATATATGTAAATATATATATATACATGTATGTATGATGTGTGCTACACACATACGCACGCACACACAAAAATATATAAAGCCCCCTAGTATGCATATATATGTAAATAAATAATTATATATATATTATATATATATATACATACATACATACACACACACACACAATATATATATACATGGATGTATCATGCATGTATGTATATACGTGTATATATACATATATACTTCTCAAAAAAATCACATTTAATTTGTAATCGTGACTAACCCACAATTTAACTATTATTTATAATAATTGTAACCAGACTATTGTATAAAAATACAACCATTTTTAGATTAATAAATTTCATAACGTTAAACAAATTAAAAGGTTTTATAAAACAGCAGAAACAATATTCTTTAATTCTTCACAAATATTTCCTTTTTTAAAAAAATATCTAGTATACAAGAAACCTATTCAAGAGAAATAAAATACAAATTAACACAAGATGTTATTTTATTGAAAGTCAGAAATAATATTTTTAAACTTAACTTTTAAGTATAGAATATTAAACAACAATAACATTCTAATTAAATGAAATTATTCACATGTTGATTGAAAAGATAAATGTTTCACACTAAATATATCAAACCTAGATATTAAAATTTTATGTTTTTTTACATACATTTTTCATAATTCAATCGACATATATGAACTTTTAATTGATAACTGTATATTTAACTACTGTGAACAATGTTTCAAATTATTACAAAAATAAATTTCAATACTGTTAATCTCCAGTTTACAATTCCATTTACTTACTTTCCACTATAATTTTATACAGTTTTATCAATTTATTTATATATATATTTCATAGCTATGCTTTAAAATAACTGAAAATAGATATACAATATTAAAGAGTGCATAGAATATACTCTCTAGGTAATAATTGTGTACAAAAAAATATAATATTTATAAATATATATGAATTAATTTTTAATATATGAAAAATAATACAATAAACTAAACCTTTTCAAAATAGATATCTAAGTATATAGCAATAAGACATTTTTACAAGTATTTTTTCTTAGCTGCCTATTTTGTCAATTGCTGAATAATGAATTTACTAACATTTTTCAACATTCAAATTTCACATTTAATCATTCATAAATTACAAGTATAAGAAAAACTAAGTCTTTATTATATATAATATTTATATTTGTTTGTTAGTAAAAATAACTAAAAATATTTTTAATATAAACTCAAACACAAAACTAATTCAAACATATGTCACCCTGGTCATGCCACATATTAATCACAAATTCATGGTCAAAATCTTCTTCTTTCTATAAATGAATATTTTTGAAGATTTTTGTAATGCACAAGGCAAATAGTTATTAGCATTTCAATGTTATCAATGCTATTGTATATAATATTTAAGCTCTTTCATTCTAAAGTATCACTTTATTAATTGGACCTTTTTATTTATAAAAAAAATGGTGTCATTATTTGTATTGCTTCCAAAAAATATAATCATCTATAAAAAATATGTATAGAATACTTATCCTAAAATTTAATTCTTAATTTACAATGGTTAATATTTTTGAAATACTTCTTTCTGGAATGCTTTTGTATGTAACGTAGTAGACCTAATACAAAAATTTATGTTCAAAATCAATGAACCATTCCTTGTGAACTTGATGGTGATCCTGGTGCTTCAAGATTATCGATTTCTCGTTGTGCTTTTGATATTTTACTACGATCTTTCGGTGTCCCCTGTTCACCTGTTTCCATTGCAAACATTTTCATCTTTTCTTTAAAAGACAATTTTTCTGGAACAGGACGATCACTCATTTGTTTAGCTTGTTCCGCTAATCGTCGTGTACGTGGATCTCTATAAAATAAATATTTTTTTAAAAGAAATGGTTGAATATTATAAAACAAATATTTATCTATTACAATGTACCTATAAACTTCTTGTGCACCTATAACTCCAGGAGTTGTCCCAGCAATCAATGTGTCTGTTGGAGTTGTTGGTGATGCTAACATACTTTCTGCTTGAGAAAAAAATTTCTGAAAAATTAATTTTGACTTTAATGATAACTCCTTTATTATTAACAATACGAATTTACATATATATATATATATTATATGCACCCACACACACACACGCACGCACGTGTTATGTTAAATAAGTGTTTCAACAAAAATTAGACTTCAGAATAATGAATATTTTGTTGAAATTATATAATGAATATTTGCTCTTTTTAATTAATTGAATTTACCAAAATTATAGAGGATAATAATAATCAAAATTTAATAATAATAATAATCTTAATACAATTTCCAATTTCTTTACAGTAATTGTATCATTTACACTAGCATAATTTTTATATTATTTATGAGAAATTCAAGCAAATTATTTACATTTTTTAATTAGTTATTTTTATTAGTTATTAATTATTAGATTGTTAGTTTATTAGTTATTAATAATTATTAAATACTTCGTTACAATTAGATTTTAATTAACTAATAAATATTTATAAACATATACAAACAAGAAGACACACAAAAAAATACCTATACATTTTATACATTTGTAAATACACACACACCTTGTAACTTACATTTGGATCTTCCTTTAAATTTTCTGCTTGCTCTACATTACTTTGCAGAAGCGCTTGATTGCTTGGTGAACCAGCACTTCCTGATGCAACATTATTATCATTGAAAGATACACGTTTTGTTGTAGAAGATTCAGGTTTTATTGTACTACTTCCTGTACGAAGTGACATTACCATATAGCTAGAACCGCGCTCAGGAGGAAGTGGTGCATTACTAAAATATAGTAGCGGTATAAAATCAATTTTATATTTAAAAGAACTAGTATGCACTAATTTTATTAAAACAATGTTTATGTAGAATTTGTTGTATAAATACTTAAATATGTAAATTTAAAAAAATACTGGTTTTTTACTTAAATATATTCACATTACACTTACTTTTCTGCAGAATTAGATAAAGTTAACATTGATATGCTGTTCGATAAGTTATTTACAATATTACTGGAAGTTAAGACTGTACTACTATTATTAACAACATTATTTCCATCGCGTTTTGATGGGCTATTAGGCCCTGATGAACTTTTCAATATAGATGTTGGTGTTGCACTCATAGCAGTAATAGCATTTGTTGATGGAACACTAATAAAAAAATAAGTAAATAAACGTTTTATAGTGACACTTGTATTCAGAAATCAGAAAATATTATATAAGCATATATTAATCATAAAACACACACTGAATGAACACTACACTACATAACTTATACATACAAATTTAACTTTTCTGTTTCAGATTTATACAGAAGAAAATTTCTTTTTAAATTCCATTACCTTGTAGGTGTGTGAGGAGCATGTTGTGGGACTGATTGTTCATTACTTGCATTTTGAGAAACAGTTGAATTTGCTACTTGTTGAGAACGAGTAGATACATATGACACAGGAGTAATACTTGAAACCATTGTAGAACTCACAGACTGAGGAGAATATGGAGCTGAGACTGTACTTTCCTTTAATTGATTACAATATTTTATGATAGAAAATGAAAATTTGTGCTCAACATTTATAATTTATATAAAATTTACTATCACATTATCAAAAAGATGATTTACTGTGCAGTATCATTTTATATTAAAAATATTTCTGAGTATGTGTATGTGTGTATATGTATACATACATACATACGTACATATATATATATATATATATACACATATATATATATATATATATAATATATATATATATATATATATATATACACACACATACATACATATATATAATTTGTGTGTGTAAATAAGCTTAAAATAAAAACAATGAACATACTTCATCATCCAAAGTAGTTGCTGCTTCTTGGGCTCGTCGTTGAAAATCTCTTTCAAGTTTAAGTGCACGTAACTGTTCTTCTTGTTGAGGTGTACGAGAAGGAAGAGTACTAAGTTCAGCAATTTGTTGATCTCGCCACTGACGGGCAGCTTCACGTCTAACTTCTGCTTCTCTCTCACGTTCTTCACGTTCCCAAGGATTTGTAGTTAGAACTCCACTTTTTGCAGATGATGTTTGTTGTGTTGGATAAAATGCCCCTCTTGGCGGTTCTGTTAGGCTTGCTGTATAAAGTGGATGTGTTGAGCTTGGAGGTATCGGTGGGGGATCATCTTCGAGTACTTTTTTTGAAGTTTCTACTGTACCAATTGGCTATAAAAAGTTGTAATTATGAATTGATTTCAAAATGTAAAATTTACACACACACACTTATAAAAAAAATATTCAATATACTTACTGTACTTTCATGAGATTTAATTGCTGATGGACTAAGTGGAGCTTTATTATACATTCTATCAGAATTAAAATATTGTTGTTGACCTTGTCCTTGTAGCTGTATATGTCCTTGTTGTGATTGTTGCATATAGCCCTGATGTGTAACAGAATTTAAATTGGTCACTCCATAATTTTGATTTATTTGACTATGATGTTGATTTGGTTGATATTCCATTCTTCCCATATTGTTAGTATAATGCTGGTTATTTATTTGTCTATAAGGATCACTATTTTGAGGAGTTAACGTATGATGACTGTAATTTTCACGAGTAGGCGATAAAGGCGAATTTATATGAGAAAGATTTAGTGATAAATTATGTGGACAATAATTTTGTGAAGTCCATTGATTTTGTCTTCCATAATCTTTGTGTTGTTGAGTATAACCACTTGGATGTTGTTGACTATATATTTGTTGCTGAGAATAAGTTGACATTTGTGGATGTAGGTGATTTAATGACTGTAAAAGTTAAAAAAATATAATGCTTTAATACTTTTATATATGATATTATTACTGTTATTAACAATGGTTAATTTTTGAGAATGAATTACTAAAGAATAAAAATTCAGAACAAAAATCTTATTCAAATAAATGTGCAATTAGCAGACATACTTTTTTTTTAATAAAACTCAAATATAACTAAAGCTATGAAAATAATAAATTATCCTAAATTCTCTCTATTAACATACATTTGACGTTCCACCATATATTCCTGAGCTATTATGCGGTGTACCATAATTTCCATTTTGCAAATGTTGATTATGTTGTGGACTAAGCATTCCTCTATTTTGCCTTCGTCTTATTTCTTCACTCATTTCTGCAATTTTTGCTTGACCTCTTGCTAAAGCTGATAAACTTGAATGTTGCTTGGTCTGCAAGTTGTTACTACCAATGATTTCATTTTGTGAATACTGATTATTATTTACTAAAGCTGAATGTGACTGGCTTGCTTTAAGATTTTGATGTTGTGACATTATTTGCTCTGGCATATGACCTGGTCTTCCATAATTTTGTTGTCCAGCCAACTGTGAATGAGACTGGCTTGATTTAAGATTAGGTATACTTTGATGGTGATGAGGAGGAAGCAGACTAGGATTCTGTCGATTTTGATACTGCTGATTTGGTATAGAATTATTTGAATAGTATGCTGATGCTGGACGTTGGTTCATAGTGGACTGATGGTTATTATTTGATGGACTAAGAGGATTATTCGAATGAAGAGAATTTTGTGAGCTTCTAAGAGCAGATGTTCTGTAAATAAAAGAAATTTAAAAATATCCAACATGATATGATAACAATATTCTTCGACTAACCTGTCTCCAAGCTGTAAAGGTTCAGGTGCTTTATTTCTATATACACTTAGGTTTTGATAAAATCCTTGATCCTGCCCGCCAGGAGATACCAGATTATGTACAGATTTACTTTTTGAAGACATGACAATATTATTGCCAGGATTAGCAGTTGTTCCAATATTAGAAGGACTTAATGGACCTGAATTGTTTGAATTGGTAGCAGCGGAACTCGGTGTATTAATACTATTGGATGATGAAGTACGGCTGTAACCTGGATTGAAAACATCATGATGTGATTGAGACATGTTGCTACCAGTGGGTCCACCTAAGCATTCATATGAATAAAATTTAATTTTTCACATAAATAATGCCATTTTATTAAATACATACTTATGGTCTGACTTGTGGGACCTCTTTGTGGTATTTGTGGACCTTCATTCGCTCCTACTTGATGTAATGCTGGAACGGATTTTGATGCAGCTATAGTACTTCGCTCAGCACCAGAGGTATGAGTATCCGTGAATCGGGAAGGAATATCTCTTTCCGACATACGACGTGGTCCAGCTAAATGATTAACATTATTATAAATTTGATACTTAAAAGATGCTATTACATAGACTGTGCTATTAGTATATAAAAAGTGTAAAGAATAAAATTTCAATATTATTTTCACAATATTACATTTTATTTGCTTCTTTTTTCATTTATGTTTCATGCAAATATTAAACAATTACCATGTTCAATAAAAAGCTTTTCAAAATAAAATTTAACAGCATATGTACACAGATAAATTTCAAAATTAAAGTTTTGATTTTTCACTGAAGAAAATTCTCATTTCAAAAATAACAGTACACAAAGGACCAAAATATACATATTATATATATACACATACATATATATATATACATATATACACATATACATATACACATATATATATATATATATACACACATATATACATATACACACACACATATATATATATATATATACATACATATATACACATATATACATATACATACATATATATATATATATGTATATATATGTACGTGTATATATATATATACATATATATATACACACACACATACATATAGTCGAGCAAAAACTGGTAAGAGAAAAGAGAATAAATAAGACCACGAAACAATTTATTTCACTTGAGAAATACCAGTAATATTAATAAAAGCAATTGTGATGTTAAAAAAAGAAAAGCTAAAAAAATTGCAAATGAAAGTAAACCACATTATATAACAACAATCATGAATCCAAAACACTCTTACGTCGGTTTAAATTCCATAAGTAATATTGCAAGTCATCTTTTTTACAATTAAATTCACAATAGTTGTGTTCATTATGGATTTTTTTTTTATATGCCTTATGTTCATTTGGCAATTTATTTATATTTTCTAAATGATAAATATGATCACTTAAATTGATACAACTTTTTGATAGATTTTTGTTAGATGTTTGAATTTTTGTAGCAGGACAAGTATTTTTTGCAAATTTGCAACACTTTTTGACAAAAATTCGATTGAATTTCGCATCTGACATATTTGGTAAGCTTCTAGAATTTATCACATAAGGTTTTAACTCCTTTACAGCTTCTTTAACTTTTGGTTTCATTGTGTTACTTAAATCAGAGGCAGAATTTTGTGAAGAACTTTGATTTTTGGAAGATTTACGAACAATATAAGATTCAGGAAATTTCACTCTTACGTCTTGAACTGAATAAGATCTTGTTTTTCCTTTATTATTATCTTGTTTATTAATATTCAAACGTTCTAAACTTCCATATTTTATTAATGGTTTATTGATAAAAGTTTCATTCAAAAAATCAGAATCAGAATTATTTTCAGGTTTTGAATATTGTTTGAATAAGCAATTTTGATTGCACGATTTGATTAAATGTAGATCATTAATTTGATTATCACTGAAAGCTCGGTGCTTCCTTTTTGCCAATAAAATCCTAGGAAGTGGTCGGTAAACCATTTCATCCGATGCTGATTTATATAAATTCTTTTCATCAATCACAAAATCATAAATATTATTTCTGCAATTAAAATATGAATTTGAGTTAGTCTTTTCATTATTCAATCCTGATTGACAACTATCGCCAAGACAACTAACAGAATCAGTACTATAATTAATAGATCTTGAAAATGCCTGTTTAAATGAATCCTTATTACAATCATTATATATTTGATCACTTCTGTTGAGAGTATTCATGGATATACTTCTAGAAGATGTAGACAATATAGGTATATTCAAATTTGATATTAAGATATTACTTTTGTTTTTTAATGGTTTTAAACTGTTTTCAATTTCATTACTTTTAAGTGTATCTATTAAGTTCATATTTAAATTTATATCTTCAGATGAAATATCAGTATCGTGATGGTTTCTGTTTACTTCTAACATATTATTTCGGTTATATGTAGTATAATTATCAGACAATTCAATACCTTGAACAAATATCTTTGATTTAGAATTATCAACTTGGTTTGGCTGAGTTACTTTAATATTTATAAAATTGTTGTTTGAAGACTTAAACGAATCAGTATGTCCGTTATCATCATGAATTTCTGTTCCTATATAATTAGTCAACTCTAACGATTTACTACCAAATTTAGACCAAATTTCCAATTGATTAATAACTGCTTGTTTTTCATAATCTGTTAATTTATTATCAACTGATTGAAGACTATCCATACTAGAACTATACTTTCTGTTCATTGTTTTATTAACTTTTATATTACTATTATTAATTTTATCATGAGAAATTGATGTTAATTCAGGAATACTACTGGTCATTGATTTTTTCAAATGTTTTTCACACTGTACAGCGAAAATACCATCAAAATGTTTTATTAAATTATGAACAAACGATTTTGGCTTTAAGTCATTTATACTTTGTGAAAGTGGTAGATCTTGAACAAACAAATTTTGCTGTTCATATCGAACTTGATCAGGTGATCGCCAACATTTTTTATCACTACTGTTTTCAGTATGATTATTATCTGATATTTTACTCAAGTTTAAAGTCAAATCTAAAACTACTGGAGGTGAACTTGATCCTGAACTATAAGTTAAACTTTGTGCAGAGCTTTGAGTTGAGCCAGTTTGTTCTGTTAATGTTTTTGCTGCACTACTTGCATGAATACTTTGACATTCTGGATCTTGAAAATTATGAAACTCTTTAAAAGTATCTGATTTTTTTGAATGCTTATCATTTTCTAATACCAACTTTTCTTCCGATACTTCATCTTCAATTTTAACATGAATAATTTTTTCAACCGGTTTTAAAGCATTGTTCTCATTTGCATGTATCATTTCATCTTCTAATTTATTTTTTGGCAATTTTAATAATCTGATATTGCTGTCTTTATCAAAATAAACTTTTGGAACATTTAATAACTTCATACCTTTTTGTGGTATAATTTTGTTACCTGTTCTCATCTTATCAGTATCTTGTGAAATGCATTTACTTCTAGTACAAAATAAATTTGTTTTATTTAAATTTTGTGAACTGCCTAATAAATTTGTACTACAAAGATTTCTTCCTAAAAAATGATTATTACAATTCTCATTTTCTATTTCAATTTCTTTTCTCTCTATAACTTTCAATTTATTAAAATTATCATCATCACTACTATCCACATTGTCGTCAATATCAATGTTTGTGTTATTTATGTCTTCAGATAATGGATTTGGTATTAATTTATTTGTGTTTGAATTTAAATTTTGAATGCCACAATAATTCATGTCAGTAGAATCAGGATCATCATCAATATATTCCTCTACTCTAAATTCAAACTCTTGTGGTTTAATAATATTAGAATTGTTAGTATTAAAAGAATTGTTTAGCAAATTGTCATTAGAAGAAAAAAAATGAACACTTTTTTTCGGATTTGGAGAATAAACATCAAAAGTCGAATGCTCAAAAAGACTCTCACGGGAATGTTGTTTTATTTGTGGTGAATATTCCTCTGAGCTGGCTGTTAGATAAATTAACAATAGCAGATCATATATGAAATTTTATATTATTATTATTATTAATAATAGCACTGAATAAATTATTTGAATACCTCTAGACATAGGAGGGGACGGTTGTTGAAGTAGCGTTGCTAATCCATGATATATAGCACCTTGTTTTGCAACTTCCAATGTTACAATCGGTCCAGTTCTTACTAAATATTCTGCAGCACGTTCTTGAGTAATTCCTAAAAAAAATCCACATGCAAATATTAGAAAGAATATCTAATTGAAACAAATATGATGGATAATATAACAAATATACCTATTAAACTCTGACCATCAACTCTTAATAACTGATCTCCTGCTTGTAATCTTCCATCAGTATCAGCTGCTCCACCAGGAACAACAGATTTTATATATATTCCCAACCTTTCTTGGCCAGCTCCTTTAGCAGCAACAATAGACAAACCCATACCACTAGTAGATTTATGTAACTTTATAACCTGAATTTCAGGCTGCTGAGTCCCTGACCTATTACTCATAGCACTTGGTGATCGCAGCTAAAATAATTTATTTTATTTAACATTTACAATATTAAAAAAAAAATTGTACTTATTATTTTTCAATTACTGAATATGTTAACAGAAATCAATTTAATAAATCATTACATTTTTTATACTATTTTATAAATACTTAATTAAAAATTTACCTTTTAAGAGAAAAAAATTCTTATACTTAATAAAATAATATTCTAATACAATTTATAGAAATAACTATTAAAAAAAATGGGTGAAAATGAAAACTTAATTAAAAACCAAAAAAGATACTAACAGGATGAGCATGCTGATGCATGTACACTGTCCAACTTCCTGCACTAGTTGGTTGACTAGCAAGCCGACAAGGCGGTTGAAGAGGGCGTAAAAATTCTGCTAGACCTGGTGGTACACCACGTACAACATCACAACTATAACCATCTTCAGGTAAAAGCAGCGCTAAAGGTAATGTTTGTTGTTCAAGTAGTCGAACCTATTCATTTTAAATAAAAAAAATTAAAAATTAGATAAAAAAAATATTAATTATAAAACTAACCTCTCTTCCATCAGCAAGAGCTAACTCGTCTGCAAGAGTTTGTGCTACGCAGACTGCTTGTGCTACTAATGCTGGCGCTAAAGGTGCTTCTCCTTCTTCACACTGATACTGTTGAAGTAATGTACCTAACTGAACACTATTAAGTTTGAAACAAGCAGATGGAAGATTTGCGATATCTTCAGCAGTTTGTTTTGGAGCCTAAAAATATATAATAAAAATATTTAATTTAAAAATGTTACTGTTGACCACAAGAAATTGAATAATATTTAATTACCTGTAATAAATGGGCACACTGTTGAATCTTAGCTAAATGACATTCTGCAGCAAGTTCCAAACCTTGACTTTCAGCCCATCTTGATATATGAGTTAAACGATTTGTTAATCTTAAACCCCATTTTTTACAGCAAAGACTTTGAGTATTTAAAATAACATTTAAACTTCGTGCAGATATATAATGGAATAATTGAGAAAAAAGTTGTATTGTTAATGCTGCATTAACACGACAATGTCTTAATAAAGACATAGCAGAACTTAAATTTGTTATTGTAGGATTCACACTATTTAAATCATTATTTTCAGACAACAATGCATTAATTGATGGATTCAAATCTGTTGTAATGCAACTTGTTAAATAACTAAAAGCAAGCTGGACGGACTCTGCAAGTGTTTCTTGAGCACTGAGTGAAAATGCGCAAATATGACGATCAGATTTAAGAAAATTGAGTAACTCAGAACTATTTGCTAACCAAAATGCTTGAGATGTACTATCGTTATATCTTTCCTATCAATAAAAAAATTAAAAACATTAAAATTATAAATGGAATCATAATTTAATAATTAAATATTCAATGCATTTTGTTTTCAATCACAAAATATTAACTATTAATAACAACCTGTATAGCACTGTGAATTAAAGATGCAACATGTTGTAACAATAAAGTCAATTTATGAGCTCTTTCTGTTGGTTGCAATTCAGGTCGATAATGGGTTGATGCTCGATATCTAAAAGTAATTATAAATATTACATTTAGTTTTATGAACAATACAATAATAGTTGATAATACAATTAAGATTTTAATTAAATTACCTTGCGCATAAATATAAAGTATAAGCAGGAGCTAGTTTAAAAGATGGCTGAGTAGTGGGATCAATAGATGTGATAACTCTGGCTAAACAATGGTCCTGTTGATCTTCTGGAAACTCCAAGACTGCAGGTAAAATTGTAGAATCTTGACCACGAGCATATCTGTTAGAAAATTCAGCAACAAATTATTCACAAATAAAAATAAATAAAATAGAAAATAAAACTATAAAAAAAGGATACATTGTATAATTAAGAAATTATATGAAGAAAAAGAAATGATAAAAGAAAACAATTATAAAATAATAAATTTATACATTAAAGACATACATAGTACACAAATAAGGATTCATATCCTTTTTGGATAACATAATCAACATCAAGAATAATTATATAAGCATTCAGAATAAATACTTTACAAATGAGTTAACTGATTCATAAATTATATTATCAAATAATAAGATCATTATTATAGAAAATATGTAAGCACAACTACAAATAAAAATTTTTAAAATTAATAAAATACCTATTGTCACTGTTAATTGATTTTGTATCTTCATTTTTCACACTGTTTGTTGATACAGTTTCAACATTCCCATCCAAATCAAATGTAGTCTCGTAATTATCTTTATGTTGCAACTGTGATTGTGTTGAAGCTTGTTGCCCTCCCACTCTTAACATAGATCCTACTGAATTACCTATCATATTATTGTTGTTGTTTCCAACATTCATATGTCCATTACAATTATTACCGATTCTAGTATTCAATTGATTAGAACTATCATAAGGTTGGTGAGTTGACGGAGCAACTTGAGGAAGCGGCAACATTTGTGATTGTGAATGAGAATGTGTTGCAATATGATCTCGTGTATCTCTTGAATCCATACTAAAGTTAGTAGGACTTAAAGCTCGTTCTCTTACAGCCGAATTCATATGGAGATGGTTTTGTTCTTGGCCTGGCCTTGTTGGAGATCTCCAGTGTCAAATAAGTGGAAAACGTGAACAGTACATTTTTGCAGGCGTAAATGCATTAGCGATACAACAAAACAGCCGTAAAAGGAAAACAGCAAGCGTGCATTGAACATAAAAAAATACACAGAAATGTAATAATTATATTTGATGTACTTACTAATATTTATTAAAACATACCAATGCTTGTGTGAATGTGAAAGTGTGTGTTTATGTATATGTATGTATTAATACATAAATATACATTATGAATAAAGCACAAATAACAATCTATTTTGAAATGTAGCATGTGATATATATATATCACACATATATATTCATATATATATATACATATATATATATATATATATATACACACACACGCATATACATATATATATATATATATACACACACACAACACATACATGACCAGAAAATTATTTATATTCTTAATTTCAATGTATGATAAATCAAAAGTAACATACATCATTTTGTAACTGAGAAAACTTCATTTACTGTACTTAAAACTAAAAAGGTCATCATATTTACTAACCTATCATAAACAGATGTGGTATCATGTGCTGAATGGATTCTACTACGCCCTTCATGAGCTGGATCTAAAAACCGGTAACTATTTACTCTTCCAAATTTTACAACAGATCCATGCTGAAAGAAAAAATAAATGAATGCATTATAACAAATATTGTACATTTTCTTCTTATAACTCATTACCAATTTTAAATCCATTATTAAGGACATGAATTAAAATATACAGTAACCAGTTAGAAAATAAATCAATTAAAAATTCAATAAGATAACCCAAAATGATTACAGATTGTATAATAATGCTTTTTTTTCTGTAAAAATGTTCAACTTTATAACATCTAGTCAATGAATACACTATATTCCAATTACTAATTGCAACGACAACGTGATAGATTAACATTAATTATTTTCCAGCATTGTTGTATTCTATCTTCATTTCTTACTGCTAATCACATTATGATATATTTTATATTAATTTTTTTACTTGGTTTTGTAATCAGCATTTTTCAACTTTGTATTTAAAAATATGATCAAAATACCAATTTCGAATAGTTTTTTTTATTACTTTAATGTAAACAATAAATATATAATATTCTATTTGTAACATCACCTCATAGCAACATATCGGATGGGGGGGCACTGCCCCATCCCTGATTTCTCCGTTTGCCCTCCCTAACAAAAACTGTGTTTTTGAGAGATACTTCCTAATGTATTTACCTTTATGATTAAAAACATTTCTACTCATGAAAAAAATCGTTTCTGAGATAATTTGCCCCAGCAAAAATTGTATTTACCCCCTCTAATATAACGTTATGGCTACAGGCCTATATTAAATTACGTACCATTTAAATTATATTTATCAATATTATTTGTTCAAACTATGAACAATATTTCTTTTAATAATAACACACTGAATACTCATTACCTGAAGAATTGTAGATTGGTGTATCCTTTGTTCATTGACATAAGTATGTGCATCAATGTGACATGGAGTAAGAGTTGTTACACCACTGTCTATATTATAATTGATGAGGCAATGATGTGGTTGTATATGTGGTCCATAAAGTTGAAGTGCAATACCATTTGCTGAACCCACCTTTGAATTAAAACAATATTGAAGTTTTTACTACGCCAGTATTGTTTAATTATCAATAAATTAGTTCGGACATTTGACTAATAATATACATTTTGTTATCTTATACTAATAAGGCAACATTTATTTGAATATATCTTTTGTAATAAATCAAAAATACAATCTAATACTAAAAATGTCTAACAATGTTATTAAACATAAAACATGCTTCTCTATTAAAATTAATAAAAATTAAAACGACTGAAACTTATTAACAGTTATTTACGTAAGAATAGGAATAGAATTTTATTTGAATTAAAAATCTGGCTAAAAAATTACCGCTATACATTATTACCTAAACTTATTTGTACATTTGCAAATAAATTTATGCAATGATATTTAAATACACAAATGTTTTTAAGGGAAAAATATGTAATACATACAAACCTCCATAACTCCCCCCGTCAACCTAACTGTTCTAGTGCTATCAACATTTTGATCAGCACCAAGTTCAACCAACATTGGACATTGTTCAAGATCTGCACCACGATGTCCAATACCATGATGATCTGCTCCGCCACTAATTGTGCTACCACGATGATGATGATACTGACCACTGCTGCTAACTGGGGCACTTTGTCCACCAGGACCAACAGGTCCACCACCTGGCTTTTTCTTTCGTTTTCGAGGTGCACAATCTGCTGGTCGTCGTCGTACATGAAACATAATTGAACCTGGAAGAAAAAATACATATTAAATATAAAACCTGAAAATTGAAAAAATATGAAACCTAATAAAATATATAATACATATATCAAATGAAGTAATTGGGAGGCGGGCAGGTCTGACATTGCCAAATGTGCATTAAATCAAAATACGGCTAATTTCATTAATCATAATTTATTAACAATAATCGTATTCTCGGTTTGTTTTATTGAAATCTATAACTTATTTCTATACCTTCCTCTCTATCATTACCTGATAGGCAATATTTGGATCTCATTTCTACATAACAAAACCCATGTTGATCTACACTATTAAGGAAAAATAATAAAACAACCGAATAATAACAAAATTACTATTTGTCAATTAGGACTTCATTAAATAATGATTTAAAATTTATATATATATATATATATATATATATATATATATATATATATATATATATACACGCACACACACACACTGTGATAACTAATCTATGGTTTATAATAAAAGCGTTCAGGGCAGAATAAATGGGTTTACTTCAGGTCATATTAAAAAGTACATTTTATAAAGATTTAAAAAAAATTCTATGCAGATTTCAATACATAAATTTATAATGTTTACAATAAAAAGAACTTTAAACAAATAAGGCAAGATTTATTTACCTTTAAAAGTATATAAATACAAGAATTTATATACAATCCTAAAGTACTCGAAAAATACTAACGATAGAACTCCATTTTTTATATAAATTGAAAACGAATAAAAATTTTCGCAAGTCAAATATTATGCATATTTCATTTTTATTGTTTTAGAAGACAAAATAGGGGTTGCTTCTTCTCATTTGAATGCAATAGTTTTAATTGGTGTGGTTTAAGTATCATGCATAAGCATAATGTAAACACTTACAGTTAAATGGAAATATAAATTCCATGGAAGTTATAATAAAAATGGATAAAAATTATAAATCCGCAATCCAATCACATGTTTATGACTGAAATACTGCCATCAAATGTGAACAAAGCAGAACTACCCATGTTGTGATTGAATTGTCTGATTTACGGGTACATTGACTCTCTTGTCACCAATAAGATGATTCCAAATAAAATATTTTAAAAGATAAAAAAAATGGTATGATTTTATTCGGTACCTCTTTGTAAACGAGATAAATGTTTTCCGATCTGGTAGTATGTGAAAACTAACATGAGAAATCGAATAGCATTCTTGGAATTTTACAAATGAAAAATGTCTAAATTGTTACACACCTTGTAAAATCACGGCTATTTAAATATCAAAAATGCACTGAATTTTTAAACATAGTCTGTTTATCTCGATATAAAATGACACCATTCCACATTCACTACAATAGCCCACAATGAATAACATTCATTTCACGAGGAATGTATTATAAATTATAGAAATGATAATTCTATTCGGCTAATTTTTAATGGCTATAAATTATAATAATGTATCAATTAATATAATATTTTGTTATGAATACTAGGGAAGCGCATCCATGGAATCACAGATATAATAGAGTACAATTATAATGAAGTACTGTCTATAAATTGAAATTGCTCCATTCTATAACATTTTTAACAAAGCCCATCAAATTACTATAAACCAGTTTTTAGATTTGAAATATAAAGATAAATTGTACAATGAAAAAAAAATAACACTAAATATCAATACACTTCATGTCTGACTAAGTCATAGGATACGTACGAAAAAAATTCAATGTATAATTCTTACATAAGTTACCAAACACAGACATCGAAACAGTATATGTGTAACGCGTTTTGTACACATAAGAAAACACAGATCTGCACTATACATGAAACATATATACACGGATTTATGTTTTCGAGACGAAGTGTTTGCCTTGTCATCTGCACTTTTTATTTAAATGTTTATGGATATAAATATATCAATGTATGTTTGTGATTACATCAGATACTACAAAATTTCAAAATTAATAAACAATTATCAGGAATTTTATCAAAAAGAAAAAAAACAATAATAATTATATATATATATATATATATATAAATACATATACACACACAAATATATACATATGCACCCCGACTCCCAATTTACGCAGAGCATACGTTCCACGTGAATTTGTTTTACGCGAACGAAAATCGTGTAAATTGAGTCTGTTAGTACAATAGAAAAAATATTGTAAATAAATGCTATTAAAGTTATAGAAACACATATTTATTTTTCATAAATTAAAAAAAAAAAATAATGACGTTTTAGAAAACAAAAGTAGATAAATTTTATTCAATGTCACCTGTATACACTTGTTATGTCCTTTTAAAACTTCTACGAAAATATATTTTCTGGCTTCGTAAATTAGGGTCGCAAAGATGATTAGTAAGGCAATGTGACGACGGTCTCTCCCTGAGCATGTTTTGTACTTCACTGCCGTGCTTTTATACGTTGTTCACGTAAGAATTTGCGTCAATTTGATATATAATAAATACAATGAAAAATTATATAAAATTAAATTTACGTGATCACGTAAATGAATAATACCGTGTATAAGATGTGCAGCGTAAATGAAGGTATAATTTGCCACGTAAAAAAAAACTCATAAAAAAGTACCGCGTAAATGAGGGATATATATACTCGTATATATATATATATATATTATATATATATATATATATATATATATATATATATATATATATATATATATATATATATAAGGCCGTACGAGCTGCCAAGACGAGCATCGCAGTGGTCGACCAAATGAGGTGACGACTCCAGAAATGGTGAAGAAAATCCACAAAGCGGTACTGGATGATCGTCGACTGAAAGTGCGCGAGCTAGCAGACATAGTAGGCATTTCAAAAAGTGCGGTACATCGCATATTATCTGAAAATTTGGACATGAGAAAGCTGTGTGCAAGATGGGTGCCGCGTTTGCTCACACTCGAGCAAAAACAGTGTCGTGAAGATGTTTCAATTGAGTGTTTAGCGAAGTTTCACAGCAACAAAGCAGAATTTTTGCGCCGTTTCATAACCATGGATGAAACATGGGTCCATCACTTCACACCCGAGACAAAAGAACAATCAAAACAATGGACTGAAAAGGGAGAACCGGCTCCAAACAAGGCGAAGACCGTTTCATCTGCAGGCAAGGTCATGGGCGTCGGTTTTTTGGGATGCGCGTGGGATAATTTTCATTGACTATCTTGAAAAAGGAAAAACTATCAACGGCGAGTATTATGCGAACGTATTGCAACGTTTGAGCGAAGAAATCATGCAAAAACGGCCGAATTTGGCTAAGAAGAAAGTGTTGTTTCATCAAGACAATGCACCAGAGCTCACAAATCCGTTATTGCAATGGCCAAAATTAATGAATTAAAGTGGCTCAGTGGTTCAAGATTTCCCAACGATGAAGAAGTGATGTCGGCAGTTAATGGGTATTTTGAGGAGCAAGACAGTTCTTATTATAAAAAGGGTATCGAACTTATTGAACATCGCTGGGAAAAGTGTATAGAGCTAAAAGGAAATTATGTTGAAAAATAAATATATTTTTTTCCAAAATTTCTGTGTTTTCTTTGTTGGGTCGGGTATTTCTGGAACCACCCTCGTATATACATATTACATATACATATTACATATATAAATATATATATATATATATACACATACATACATTACATACATACATGTATATACACACACGCACACACTTTTAAAATGTAACTAAATTGGTACTTGAATAAGATTGATTCGATATTTCTTAAATATGAACTTTTGATTGCAGAAAAATTAAAGTATTTTGCTGGAATCATTTATCTAAATACCCCTTTTTAATTAGTTTATTACATACATATACATAAATATATTAAATTAATAAGTGTGTAATTATCTTGACATATTCAATTACAATGTAATTTGTACTACTTACACTACGTGGTCAACAATGTTAGTAATATAAATAAAAATATTGAAAGTAGTGTTTTAAAGTCGCTAAATATTATTAAATTTCAGTACGATTCGTAAAAAAAAAGACAAAAAATCTAATATTTATTTTGTAAGACAGGATAACACAAATCGAATAATGTACACTTCAACGCAAGATTAAAACGAACTTTAGAGTTTAAAACAAGATAAATCTATAATATTATTAACAATAATATTCGACGTTGTCTTATTTTTAAGCGTTCTGAAAATTTTTTTATAGAATTTTATCTATCACCGTATGGTAATTGTTATTTTCATTTTATTGTTGAAGATATATTTTGAATGTTCTTGTTCTTTTATTCTTTTTCAATTTCGCACAAAAGAATTTAAGAGTTTTTTTTAATGACAAATATAGTAAAGAATAAAAAATATTTATTAATGTAATATGAATGTTTTTAAAAATATAATCGTACATGATTAAAATCGAACAATTAGTTTAAAACAAAAAAACTAAAATATACCACTTCTCATTTCAGAAAAAAACGGTTCGTTATACACTTCCAAAATTCTTGTAATTAAGAAAAAACGTCTTGATAAATTATACTAGGCATTAGATTTTATTGCACACTTCATAAAAGTAAATCCATCCAAACATAAATTTATACATTTTGACACACATAGTGTAAAATACGTATCTTTAATTAATTTATATTTGTATTAAAGTATCATTCATATTTATTTAAGTTGGATACAAAATAAAATGATAATATATAATATACAATCATATAAAGGCAAAAGAAAATAGTAACTATTAATAATAATAATACTTACTACCTAATAATACTTCACATTTTCCATTTCTAAGATGTTTAAATGAACGAAAGCCCAACATTTATTACTTTTTTATTCTTAACATTTATTGCACAATAACGAACATTTAACATATCCTTATTAGTACTTAAATTGAATATTCTTCATTAACAAATATTTGAAAAAATTTACACGACACATATTTCTATTTTATACAATTTAAAATGATCTGATCAGCAATATTTTGTTTTAGAATTTTAATAAAATTCATAGTTACTGTACGTGTAACGAGTTATTAAATAGATGTGGCTATCGATTTAAATCGATAACCTTCATAAGAATTATATTAGTGTTATGGAATTCTTAATTTTAATTCAATGTTCAATAACGTATAAGCTAATCATATGTTTCTAAAAATAGTAGTAGAAAATGGAAGAACCCTCTAATACATTCAATTATATTTTCCTAGTTTATAAACATAGACAAGTGTGTAAATATTAATTTTTACATTCATGTTCCAAATATTCTAATATATCTCGTCCAAATATTCTAATATATCGAAGTTCACGTAGAAGTCACTAGGTTCAAATATTTTATATTGGGCTTGTATACAATCATAATATGAAAAGAACGCCTCAACCTCGGTCTTAAGGATGATGACAGTCATCGAAACACAGACATTTTTTTAATCAAGAAAATTTATAAGATTCGCGAAGGAATGAAAGTTTTTGTGTGAAAGTAAATTTAATTCAATCCCAAAACTTTTTTATTTAGTACTTTGTTCATTGTTCAAAAATAAATGCATATCGTGTATGAACTATTTATGGATAAATTATTGTTCATCAATTTTCCAAAAGTTAACTTACATACGATCTTGAGTCAAGTTACAATTTTAATATGTATTCTGAGTAAACAATAAGCTATCGTACTGCGGTTCTATCCGTTTTGGCATTATGTAATCACAATAGAGATAAACAATACACACATAATGTGGGAGTAAGGATAATAGGCATTTCACTGCAGTACTTCTCGCTTCTATATTTCAAGGATTATTAAACAAAGACAAGTTGTAGTATTACATAATACAAAAATGATGAAAAACAACTGTATATAAATACGAATATCGAACAGTCATAATATATATAAAATGTATGTATTTGTATGAGTGAGTGAAATAAAAAATACTTGTTACATTATATATATATATATATATATATATATATGTGTGTGTGTGTGTGTTTAGTTAAGTATCTGTATATAGATGATAAAAAGACAAAAAGTATTTCAATATTCATTTAACATATAATCGTTTACAATCAAGACATATTTCATATAAAAAAATTATATGCAAATTATAATGCAATCACTGATTTTTTTATGTATTTTATGTATATATACATATATATATATATATATATCAATTCACTGACATACACGTAATTTATTTATAATAAAATAGCCACATATAAAAAAAAAATAATGAATAATTTAAGCACTGATACACATCTACAATACAAAATATTTATCATTTTAACACATTTTTGAATTTTTTAAACTATTTAAATATTTGTAACTAAAATAACATTTACATTATACATCGATATCTCTAAAACGACTAAAGTGATATTAATTGTGGAAGTATATAAATATACCTATGAATATTTTACGTTACTGTTATGGTATTGTCAATCAATGAAATACGTTACGCTATTCTCAGCGAATAAAAATGATATCTAGTCGTAATGATGTCTTCATTTAATTTGATTTTTATTAAAACAATTGTTATGAATAATATTCGCATGGAAATATTTTTTCTTGAATATATTTTTAAACAGCGAATTAATAATGTAAATAAATATTTTCAAATCAATTTCATATTTTAATAATATTAAAAAAATACTGAATACGAAATTAACTAATGAAAAAGTTTAATTGTATTAAATAAAACCTTTTATCAAACTGTTGGTTACTGAATATCATCGAAATTAATGAGAAAAAAATATCCAACAAAAATAGCCAAGGAAACATCGGAACAAATAAAAAAAATTGAATAATAAAAAATAAAATATAATATAAATAATTTAAGAGTAATTTTATTTAACATCAATTTTTAGAATTCTGAAAACTTTCAAATTTTACGTTTTGCATTAAATTATATTTTTTGAAAAAAAAATATTTATAGTGAATTGAAAATGGAAATATATTTTCTTTGCTTAATTTAACACGTTACACAAAAAGTTCATATTATACACTAACTTTAATAGCTTACAGAAAACGAGACAAAAACATCCATCTATAAAAAAGAGCTTGTTTTATTTAAGCTGCGTATCTGGTCATGGTTGATAGGTGGTATTGTGGTATACCTACATGCTGATTTATAATTTACAAAGCAATATGGCGAATGGACATGCAACTTTATAGATTTAAAAGTATGTAGTGTATAGTTTGTAATATATGAAAAAGTATCTGTTACACATTTGTGAAATGTATGTTATATTAATAGTAAGTTTATAAGTACACTATATTTGTAATTAGTGTTTATTCATTATATTAAAATTATATAAATAACTTTTTGATAAATATACATTTTATAAGAAAAACTCGAATAAAAATGTGATCAATAAAAAAATGTTTCCTGGTTATAGATAAATATTAATATGTACGCTTTTAAATAATTAAAAAAACTATTTGGCTTGCAACTTGATAAATAAACTGTTAATATATAAAGCATGAAACTAAATGTTCTTTGTTAGAAAAAAATAAGATTAATATTTTGATAGTTATACATACATATACATACATATACATACATACATACATATACATATATATATATATATATATATATGTGTGTGTGTGTGTGTATGTATATATAAATATATATATATATATATATATATATATATATATATAGTGTGTGTGTGTATGTATATATATTTGTGTATATATATATATATATATATATATATATATATATATATATATATGTGTGTGTGTATATATATAATATACATATATATATATATATATATATATATATATATATATATATATATATATATATATATATATATAAATATATATATAATTTATTAAACTTGAAGATTAAATTTCAGAGGAATTAATATTTGTGTCAATAATTTTAGTATACAAAGAAAACAGGATACGAAATTTGATTATCTACATATTCAAAGGTGAATTGCACTATACACTCATTCATTATTTAAGATGCAATCTATTTTCAATTTACTTATTAGAAATAAATATGTATGTACATTCTGTATACTTAATGTCCTATTTATATAATCTACTGTCTCGAATATAAAATTTAACTTTACAATGTACTTCATTTTTTAACCCTTCCAGTCCGGTTCCTTTTTAAGACTCTCCCCGCATCGGTGCAGTAAACTCAGTTTACCGCAAATATTTTTCATGAAAATTGTTATTTACGAAGGAATAGGATTTTTAATTAGTTGAACATCAAGGTCAATCCTGACATTAGCTATTAGTATCAATATCATATGTCTATTACAAGGAAATAAAGAAATATAATTAAAAATATCATGACAGATAACTGCAAATAAAAACACTGTCAACTGAGTTTACTGCATCGGAACGGGAAAATTAATATAATGGAATTACAGTTTTTATCATAACAATAACTTAGTAATATATATATATTTTGACATATGTGTACTTTTCTTATTTTATCATGTAGTTGTTTTAAATCTTTAAAATATAATTATAAACAATTATTAAACCCATGATTTACCAGTTAACTAGTACGCCAATTTTTATTTATGCGATGTCTCGTAACTAACGGTAAGTTTTCGAAACAAACGAGAAGCAAATAAAAATTATTATTTAATATTATTTGAAATAAACATTTATGAACAATATTTCATTATAACTTTAACGTCTAAATGAGAAGAAAAAACAAAATCTATCAAAAAAGGAAAAATATTTGCGTTAAATAAGTAGGTAGAGGAATATAATTAGTTTCACGAATTCACTTATAATAAATTTGCTTGTTTTTCAAAGTCTACTTTATATGTAAACATATAAATATATAATGGTAAAAAAAAAAAACAATTCAAATTTACATAACAAAAAGTTACTTTTTAAAAATAATATTTAAAAGAAGTGAAATCCAATATTGAATTTTAAAACGAAAACGTCCTACATATATGATTAAAAATGGTATTTTTCCATTTGTACAACATGACACAATAATAACAAATAGTATACAAAAATAATATTTAACAAAAATAATACACATTACATTTTTTAAAAAATTGTGTACTATCTACTGAATAATTGCTAATTTAAGATTTGTTTTAGGCAAGTTTTGTAGCAAATATAACATTGTATTCATAGTATAAAAAATCGTCTAAACTAATAATACATCACTTAATATTATCTGAAAGAAACAAAGAAAAAAATATTTTTTTTATACCACTGAATGAATAAATTAGAAAAAACCCACTAAAAATGATATGCACTCGTATAAAAATTACAAAAAACAGTGTTACTTGTATATGTAATACATTGTTAGAATATTTACGAAAAGTATTAAAATAAATCTTACATGACAAAATATATCTATATATAAAAAAATAATTCCATCTTAAAATTTCAATAATTTTTTTCCGCGCAGACCACCTTTTTGCAATACCACTCTACAAGCAGTACATTAACAGTTTCCAATTATCAATGATTGGTTGATGGATATCGTGTAGTCTCTGTTCTGATTGATCGACTCACATGTAAGTAGCTCTTTCACGGCATACAACGAAAGAGGGTATACGATTTCAATGTAAAATTGATAAGAAATTTATTCAAAATATTGTATTCATTGAACAATTTTTAAGAGTAGAAAAATTGTTATATATTCAAACATTGTATTTTATCGTTAATTTTTAGAAACTTTTCCAATAAAACCTTTACAATACATCTTAGGCAATTATTTGTGCCTATAATTTGTTAATTTGTTATTTACGAAGGGAGAGCGAATGTTAGCGAGTGGGGGTGAGCCCCCTCCACATCCAGGTGAGAAAGAGACGTCGGCGAGCTCAACGAATAGGAGGCTGAGCTCGCTAGTACTTCAAAAATTAAAAGTACTTCGGCAATAATAACATTTATATTTTCTTAGCAATAAAGTCAAGATGACAAAGAAAAAGCAAAATTGCTAGTAATACACGACAGTATGGATAAAAGGAATTGAATCCCCAGGCTACGTCATATATACACAAAAAAAAGGCATACTGGGCTGCTATTATAAGTAGCTGAAAATTATAAAATATAATGAAAAAATCACAGATTTAGCAACAATGTAAAACTTTATAAAAGCTTACTAAATAATGTATATAAAGTATTATTTTAATATAAATATAGGAAAATTTTTTTTACTAAAATTTTAACCACCTGTAAAATTTTTATTTTTATCTCCTACTTTATGTAAATAGAGTTTTATTTATTATTTTGTGGCAATAGAAAAAAAACTTAAAACACTGTTTTTATAACTTGTTCCTTACCATCCACCTTAACACTGTAGGCTAGTACAAGGTTAAACATCCAATACACTTTCAGTACTTCGATTATATGGAATACTTCAAGTAATTAAAGATTGATAATAGATTCTATGTAATGCACTACATACACAAAATAAATGTATAATTGGGTGTAAGTAATTGAATATACCAATCGATGAATTGAAACTGAAATATTAAATTTAAAATTTTTCATTTATATATATATATATATATATATATATATATATATATATATATATATAAGTAAGCATTACTACAAAATAAGATTATCGTAGTTGAGTATATTACATTTAAAAAGAACAATACAAGTGTATTCATGTCACATAAAAATTAAAAAAGATAAATGGTGCACACTGATGCATTACTTTATACGTCATTTATTTCTAAAGAACAGTCCAAAATATGTGTGTGTGTATGTATGTACGTATGTATATATATATATATATATATATATATATATATATAATATATATAATATATATATATATATATATATATATATATATGTATGTATATATATATATATATAAACTTAAAAATGAATAAAATAGAATGAAATTAAGATTTTTCATTGTCTTCCGAACAGTTGAAGATTCAAGGACAGCGACAAAATTCTACATATACCAACATTCAGTATTTACAAAAAAAAAGTAATACTCGACACCTGAATTGTAAAAATATCTGAAGCAGTCGTGACCAAGTGGCTACCATGATTAGGATGATGACCTATCTACCTAAATTCCAGTCTTTTAACGTTCGATATCCTATTAATTAATGGGGGTTAGATTTGGATAAAGTTCAAAAATAATAAATAAAAATAAGTGTGAAATAAAGAATCAATGATACAAATACTAAATTATATCCTTTTTATACCATAAATTAAACATAATTATACATACATACATATATGTATGAATGTATCTACAGAAACTATGTACTATATATATATATATAACTGTAAATACATTTATGGACACGATCTTCAATGTATAATCAAAATCTTCATATCGTTATAATTCATTCATTTCCGTGTAATGAGTGTTTCCAGCTAAGAATTACTGGATAGAAAGATTAAATTTGCGAAAGAAAATTCAATTTGCAAGTACAGAACAGAAAAAGCTTCGTATGAAATGAAACATAATGTAATAAGAAAAACTTCAACATACTTTTAATTTTATTTGGAAAGTTAGACATTGTTTCTTGTCGTACAAAATTAATATCATTACATTATATACATGAAAACTGCAGATTTTAATTTAAAAGATGTAGTTAACAATTATTTTGCAAGAAAGTATACGAAAGTAAATAAAATAATTATAATTTTTATTCTATCGTTCATTACTAAATAAAAAACTATATTTTTTAATTAAAAACTTTACTTATTATTAAGCTATTAATAGACAAAGTAAAATTCAATTTAAAAGTACTCAATAAATATAAAATATACATATCTTTTATATTACACAATGCAATTTTCATATTATTAACCGTTACCATTCAAGCTTTTAGGTACCTAATATGTGTGGAATTTCGTATAATTTTCGAACATATCCAGTACCTGATTTATATCAGACCGACATACGTCAAATTCGCCATTATATCGGTAAATACTTTATAAAATCAAATTTGATTTGTCTTCATAAAGTCAACTGTTAAATTCTATATATACAGTAAAAATGTTCTCATGTTTCAATACACTTTACCACATATATTCTTAATGCGAATGCATTGTTTAAATGAACGCACTTGAATATGTGAACAAAGTCAGAGACAATTTCACTAATTTCAACACCAAAAAAAAGAAAGGAATAAAAAATAAAATACAATTTTGACTAAAATTTGTTATAAAGAACTTTATAAATAAAACCATATAAATGCTTCACATATCCGAATTGATTTATTTCTCAAACTTTAAATGCAGAAGAACAAAATACAAAAATGAAATTTAATGTTAAAGTATATATCAAAATTTTTTCTTGTACATATATCTGGTACATACATTCGAATAAAAAGTATAAAATAAAAACCACAATACTCTTAGATTTTCAAAACATAAATGCATATACATACATACACGAGGATAGAATAAAAGTTCCGAACCTGAATAAGAAAACGACATTTTTTTTATTAATTTTAATTTATTTCTTAACATAATTTTCTATTTAGCTCGATACACTTTTCCGAACGATGTTCTAGAGCGATTAAGCCAGACTGATAACGCCGATTTTCCAAGGTTCTCAAAATAGCCATTTACAGCGTCACTGACTTCATTGTCCTCGGTAAATCTATTTCCCCCGACCAATTTTTTGCGGGTAAATAGAATTCGCTTGGGGCTAAACCTATCGAATATGATGAGTGGACAACCAATTCAAACTTTAATTCATTGATTTTAGCCATGGCAACAATATCTACGCAAAAACCCGGTTGGATTGCGCTTATAGAGCACCAAACAATCGGTTGAAACATCCTTTCGGCATTGTTTTTGGTCAGGTGTGAACAAACGCGGGATTCACCTAGGGCACAGCTTCGTCATACCCAAAAGTGTTCATGTAAAATATTGCGCACACGTTCCGTTGATATACTAAAAGTTGTTACTATTTCACTCACTTTCATTCTACGGTCTGCCAAAACGCTTTTGTGGATTTCTTTTCAATTGCTCCAATGGGACGACCACTGCGTAGTTTATCACTGATGCTCATTTGACCCATTTTAAGTGTAGTAACCCAACGCTTAACCACTATATTCGATGGAGAGGAATCCCCCCAACGTTGAATTCAGCTTCTTTTTGATATCGGTTGCACTTAAAACCAATAGTAAACAACTTATTGACTTGAAGTTTCAAACATAAGCATATGAAGAATTAAATCATGTAATACCAGAAAAATATTGAACATAGTGGCATCATCTATATATGAGGCCCGGAACTTTCCACCCCGCCCTCGTGTATAAAATTCATATCAATATTTTCCCACGTACACGTAGAAAATTACGTATGTTGTTATTTACGTTATTATCGGGCTCACTCACCATTCTTTTTAAACAAATCTCCGCCAATCCGGCTATACAAGTGTAATTTGTAAATATTAAGAAATAAAACAATACTTAATATATTTTTGTATTTACGAACATATGCTTTTTTTATTGAAACTGAGTAATATATGTTACACGTTTACTTAACACATTGTTGACCGCAATAAAAATTCAGTCATGCAACGCTACAAGAATATTTTAATTACTAATTTTACACCCTACTTTTCAGACTTTATCCATAAAAAATGTAATCAGAATAATATTCTTATAATATTAATTTAGCTTTCTTGTGAATTTTTAAATTATTATTTTAATAAAAAAAATCAATATTAAAAAGATAACGTATATTAATTACACCGTAGAGACTCCCATGGTAATATAGGCAAGTTAATGTAAATGAAATGAAAAAAATATTCTACTATTCAATTAAAACACATATTGATTATACAAGTATGAAGAACTTCTGCACTGTAGCTAATGAATACTTGGAAAAATGCTTGCTAATGTTCAAATAACATTCGGTGATAGTTTAAATAGACATATGCGTGTGTCACTCTTATACAGCATCATCATCATCATTATCACATCTTTTTTTATAATAATATAAAACTCTCAGCCTACATAAATAAATCATTCAAATAAAACGAACTGCCAACCTACATAAAAATGCACATTACAATTACACATTGGAATTATTTCCATATTTATGAAATCGTGAGATAAAGTCAGTGTTCATTAAGTTTTTTTTGCATCGTGCAAGTTTAGCGTCAAACTTTAAACATAAAAGAAGAAAAAATTAATTGTTTCGTAAATATATATACATATATATATATATATATATATATATATATATATATATATATACACATATATGTAAAATGTTACCCTTGTTTTCAAACGACCACTAAAAAAAAAACAAGGGGCAAAAAACTGATGTTTCTAAAACAAATTATTTTAAATGAAAGATACTTTTTCATAAACCGGAACAATAATTTAAGGTATATAAATCAATAGTTTACCTACAATGCAACAAATCTATTAAAAACAGTTCCTAAATTGATACTTGGATACAACATTTGATACGTAAATGACATTTTTTTTTGAAAAACTAAATGTCACAGATTCAAGCTCCGACTAAAGCGTTAAATGGATTTTTCATTTATGAATGTTATGCTATCGATTCACACTCAACCAGAGGTCTACACAATATATAAACTTATTATTGAAAATGTTTTCTTAAAAGGTCTGATGTATTTAACCATACAATGTATGTTTGTGTGTGTTTGTATGTAAGTGTTGTGTATTGTGTGTGTGTGTGTGTGTGTATGTATGTATGTATGTGTATGTATGTGTATATATATATATATATATGTATGTGTGTGTATATATGTATATGTATATATATATATATAAATATAATAGATACAAACAATTAATAAATGATAATTTCTTAATTTTAACTTCTGATCAATAGTTCAAAAGAGGGCTATTAAATTTGACCTGAATTGCTTCGTAAAATTTCCTCGTACACCGAAGAGCATCAGCAGTAAAGTAATTTATAGGTAACACGGAACATTTACTTACAAACACATATAGTTCTTACTAACACACATTATTCGTTATGAAGAAAAAAAAAATTATGAAATACAAAATATTACTAGGATTTACAATTCTTTTAAATTATAAATAAAAAGCATTCATTGCAAAAGTCAAATGTCTCTCTCTCTCTTTTTACATATATATATACATACACACACACATATATATATATATATATATTACACACACATATATATATATATATATATATATATACACATACATACAGACTCACAAGTAAAAAATACATAAATGTAACTAATAAATTAAATCATTCTTATTTGAAAAATCAATGAGAATTCAGAAAAAAATTTCCGGTAACATAAAAAGGAAAAAATATAAATTTTGAATAAATTTTTTTCAGTGTATTTTTTAGAAAATCGTTTATAAAAAATGGAGTAAATAAGATTCACACTCAAGAGACAATATTACGTACATTTAATAAAAAAAAAAAAAAACATGGAACGGAAATAAGCCTGATGAAATTACGATACGATACAATAAATATATTATATATATATATATATATATATATATATATATATACACGTGTGTGTGTGTGTGTGTACGTAGAATATGAATTTATTACTGATGTACTGTTATTGACAATCAGGTATTTATTAAATCGTTTGTTAACCTATTTCCGATAGTTAATCAATAATGTCTATGTAAAGTGATAAAATATTTACTCAATACACATTAGTTGCACTACTTTCAATATGAAAATTAAGTGAAATAGTTTTTTAATGAATAAATTTATTAACTTGTTTTTGAATTTTAATATTTGAAACAAAATCTTTTTTACTTAGATTTTACCTTTCGAAAATATTTTGAGACAGTAAATACTGTAATAGTCAAAACCTAGCATATATTTCAATATAAACCTATTTGAAACATATGTACAAATAGAATTAAACATTTGTTAAAATTAAAACTTAATACACATAATTTAGGACTGAAAAATTATCCTTTGTTTTGAGAGTAAAAAAAAAATATAACTACTATTACTACCTTTGTCCTTATATAACTGGATTAGATTTAAACCAAAACATACAAAATATTTTTAAATCTAATGTGTGTGTGTGTGTACATAAACAGGAATACTCCTATTTAGAACGGGGTTGCGTTCCACAAAATTGTGATTCAACTTGAAACGACTTAAAACGGACCAAATTATACATACGAGTATAATACCAAGCAAAATTTAAGTCACAGTTTGGAATAATGCATGTACATACTGATATGTGTATATTATGGGAATTTATTTGCAAAATAATGGACATTTTTGTATATACATATATGTATATAGAAAATACATTTCGCATCAATACAAAACATATTTATGTACATAGTACATATGTATTTGTTAATTTGCGTTCTTAATTGATCCATGCTTTCATCTGAAGTGATAGTGGTAAACGATAGTAAATATAAACGTAAAATAATATTGAATCGACGTGGGAACTTTCTGACTTAAGTGTGGAACGACTTTAAACCAAACACATCTTAAATCGGGGTATTCTTGTATATACACATACACACACACGTGCGTGCGTGTATGTATGATGTATATATTGTATATATTATATATATTTATACACACACATACGAGGAGTGATCAAAAAATACGGTGAACTTTTATACTTTTTTTGTTTTTAAATTTGAATTAAAAAAAATCGCTTCAGTAATTTACTAGAAAAAAATAAATTATTCATATACTTCTATTAGTTTGACATATTTGAAATAAAAATTAATGCAATTTTATTTATTTAATTACAAACAACAAATTACTTGACAATATACTGTAAAATGATCAAACATTGTTATTCAAGTCAGTTATATATAATATTTTAATAACTTGTTTCCGAGTACAAAACTTCATGTTAAAACATTTACTATACATAGTAAAAATAAATGTGTAAATAAGTACAAAGAGGTTAACAGGTCATTTTATCGCGCAATGTTATTTTGAACGCTTAAAAAATAATTAATTATTTTAGTGGTTCATAATGAAAATTATGAAAAATTCAAGTGTGTGTGTGTGTGTGTGTATATATATATATATATATATATGTGTGTGTTATATGTGTTTATATATATATGTATGTGTGTATATATGCATTTGTGTATGTGTGTGTGTATGTATGTATATACTACACCCACATTTGATTCCTTTATTTAATGCTCCACAAAATATACATTTCTATGTAACAGTAATTTTCAATATTAGTTATTTATGTGTTTGGTTTCAATTATCCTGTTGTTCGATCATGACAGGCATTTAAATGATTCAATCGTGACTTTATTGGTATATTCTATTTATGGAAATCAAGTTATCAAAATTTGATGACTTCACTTGCAGCAATTTTAAACTGCTTTATAAATATTTTCATTGAAAATCAGAATATCACGAAAACAAAAATAAATAATTTATGACCTTAAATTATGTATTATAATAACGTGCGTGCGTGTGACTCTCTCTCTCTCTCTCTATATATATATATATATATATATATATATATATATATATATGTATAGTTGTTTTTCATAATAAAAAAAATATAAATAAATCCTAAAAAAAATGCTTCAAGAATATAAATGTATGAGTTTTATAGTGAAAACTTTTAAATAAAACCTTGAAATTGTAGATTCAACAATCAAATTCTCAAATTTTATTCTTAAACTATACTGAAAGTAAAACAATATCAGTTTTCGGATATTCCTAGAACAACTTCCCGATAAAAAAAAAACTATATACTAATAAGTTGCATAATAATTTCATAGCCAAAACACATTTCAAGAACGAATTGTAGTTGTAAAAATAATTAATAACACTTGCTTGATCAGTACGTCCGGTAGAAATATTTACAAAAATAAATAAATGAATAATTCTCGATACATACACGTAATTAAATACAGTGATGTTCTTATTAAATTATCTTGAAGAATAATATTTTCGTTACAATGTAATTAGAAATTCTAATCTAAATAAAGTTACTGATCAATTTCATTTTCACCAAGTACAATTAATACCTGTTTCATTTCAAAACTAAACATTTTGTTAAATATTGCGAATGAACATGAATAAATAGTTGAATAAATGCTTAATATTTTAAACTTGTAAATAATAAGTATGGACCGGAAGACGTTTAAAAAGAAAATAAAAATGACAAACAAAAGGAATTAAAATTCCATATAATTCTTCTTGGCATTACATTATATTCAAAATTAATTCGTAGTATCTACACATTTCAAAATTGATAAAATATATTATTATGAATTAATAAAAATTAATAATCACATTTAAATAACAAATTTGTACAAAAAATATTAATATTTGTTTTTAAATAATGGATACTAATAAATCTTAGAAGACTTCTAAAAGGGTTTTCTTTCTTTCAAGAATAAAAAAAAAATCAAAACAGTTATACAGAAACAGCAACAATATTGAATTACTCATAAATATACGACCTCATAATATATTGTGTTGTAATGATTTCTTTGGTAAAAAATTAATAATTTTTATTTCAACAATATTATTTATTTATATACATATATATATATATATATATATATATATATATATATGTGTGTGTGTGTGTGTGTGTATATACACACACATACAAATACTGTTTAAATAGTGTAGTTATCTCAATATATAATCTCAATATTTAAAAAATTAAACAAACTTTCACTTCACACTAAACTACAGAAATTATTTTTACAAAATAAATAAGAAACAGCTGAAAATACTCTATGTATCTAAAATGCGCCAATTAAAATAAATTACCTTTATTTTATATCCAATTTTCATGAAACATAGCTAATAATAGTAAATACCACAAACAAAATACACAGAACAATCCAAGTCCGTAAATGAGTATCGTCATTCGAAATACAATAAACTGATACGGTGTATATATTTACTAAATTCGTTATTAAATTTATTTTTTATATTAGAAATTAAACATATAAAACATACTATATCAACTGAAAAATACTACTATCACTAATTTAAAAAAGTTCCCAAAATATTAAATTGATTCCGATGTTTTGCTTTATAATCAAAACAAGATTAAGTTACGGACACAAATTGTTTTACTTTTGTAAACATATGAATAATATATAATTCAATTATCAAGAAAAACAGCACTCTATTCGATGACTCGGTAACATTATTCATTATTAATATCATTGCTTACTTAAAATTAAATTTCTGCAGTAACTAAAATCCATGTGAATATATATTACTGTCAATCTTATAAACAAACTAATATATACTGCGTTTCAAATAATTAAAGTGTGCTTTTTTTAGCTGAAACTTAATTTTTTTTATACGCATATTTTACATATACAAAAAATATTACTATATCTGAGACCAGCAAAAATGTGTTTATATGTATAAAATAATTACTAATATTAATTTTTAATATCACAATAATTAACAAAACAAATACTCTACAATAAAACAAAAATTAAACTGTTTTTTTTTAAGAAAATTATTAACAGCCGATGACAAGTTAATTAAAGCACTGTTCACCGAAGACAATAACACGAGATAAACAAATTAAACTACATTAATTCTCTCAAAACTGGTTTTCACACAAAAAAAAACAATGCATTTTTAAAGTAAAATTAGACTTTTTGTTATAAACTTTTGAAACGTAAGCAATCGTGATAAATAAAGTAATTCTTCTGATTAACCTCTTGAGGTCATGTTTAAGTTTGTGTCTTTTGTGACTAATTTCAACTTGTGTCACTTTTAAGGTGATTTTGAATTGGAATTGATAATGAAATTCAAAATCATTTGTAAAAGCGACAAACTCAAATGTGAACCCATATTTAAAATAATTATGAACGAGTACACAATATATATATATATATATATATATATATATATATATATATATATATATATATATATATATATATATATATATATGTTTATAATATTGATAATTTAGCTAATTAAGGAAAACATAAAAACAAACGCATCTTACATTATTATAGACATAAATAATAGATTTAATTTTCCCTTAAAACAATACCAAACTACATATCTATACTAATTCGATTGTAATTCAGTACTTTTAAATAGGGTTTTATTTACTCTCTAAACCCGTCAAACGCTGCACTCATTGAATTATATCTGTTAGTCTTCAAAGTTCATTCTATAGGAAAGTATTAAAAAAACATCGATAATGATTATGATTTTTGGGGTTTAAGGGCACGTCGACAACAAAGATCACAGCGCAAAAATTGATCAAATCAATGTGAACAAGTCAACATTTTTCAAAGAAAGAATGAAACTTCTACAAGATTCAATTAACAAATTGCTTGATTAGTAATAGAAAAAACAATAAAACAAAACAGTGCTTCAAGTATTAGTTACCGTTTACCATAGACAAATATTGATCCTTTTTTTATTTAAAAAGCTCAATGAATTTTATAAACATTCCATTATCGGGTAAATTAACATACAAAAATATGGAAATGTTATAAAGAGTTTTCATTTATCACATTGTTCAATCATGAAAATAAAAATTAAATTAAATAGTAACTTACTCTATGATTCGATTTTAAAGATTGTGTTTGATTTATAGAAGACCAAAAGTTAATTTAATTAACTAAAGTGTATATGAATATAACTTTATGACTCGCAAATAAATTGCTTACATTATACATTTATTTTGTACTATGTACAATAATACAAAATGTTAATTTAAGAACAATATACATATTAATATTCCTAAACATATAATTAGTGTATTTCACATTAAATTAATGAAAGTACATAATATGTTCTTTCAACTATTAAATTAAAATGTACTATCTTTACATCTGTTAATATAAAAACACTGAAATGACTTTAATAAATCAATAACGCTATTGAGCCAAAGAATGAAATTAAATAAGTTTACAGGCATACGTAATATGCTATTATACATATATCTATATATATATATATATATATATATATATAATTATATATATAATTATATATATATATATATATATATGTGTATATATATATATATTCAGTTTCTATTCCTTAATAGTTATTTTTGTCTCTTCATGATTCAATTGATCATACTAAATCACAAGTACTTTTGCTTATGGGTAGTGTGCGTCAAGTAAACTCTTCAATTAATCCAAAAACCTTCTGAAGAATATTTTTTTCTAAATATAATACGCGTGTAATCGTTTATACGTAGAGATCAAGATAAATAACATGCAATAATCATTACTAAATCGTTCTGTTTGTAAATATATTATTTAAATTATATACATTTTTATTTCATTTTCATCGTGTAATGTATTTTCTCGTGTAATGTATTTTCTAAACTGAGTTTTATGCAATATTTAAAATAATTTTGTAATCGAAAAAAGAGAGTATATAACCAAAAAAATTAAAAGAATGTATAAACAATCAAAACAAACAAGTCACTTTTAACAATGTATCTGAATGATTGCTAGAGCTTAAAGAAGTCTAAATGCAATTATAAATTTTCATTTTCATCACCTACAAATGATTATACATAAAGAAAAAACAATAAATTTTTCAAATACTTTCATATAGATTTTTTAAAAAAATATTCTTGAAAAAAATACTCAAATATGAAATGTGCAGATTGCAGAAAATTTAATGCAAAAACAAATTTCAGAACAAAATAAAACCTAATATAGAAATTTTACGAAAATAAAAATATTACAATATATATATATATATATACACACGGACACGATCTTGCAACAGATACAATTTAATTTGAAATAAAATAGAATTTGCGCTAAAATTTCAAGCTTTTATTTTAAATAACAGTTATATGTCATTTATAAATGAAAAATGATATCGTGTAAGTGACAACGGCATGCTTTCTTACAAGTAACCATTCTTTGGTTCAAGATTTCAATAACATCCCTACACAACTGAGCGCCTCTTCTCATCAATTATTCTTCAGATTACATCTTAGAAATTGTTTTAAGATTATTGGTATACACCTGTCCTTTAACATGACCCCAAAGAAAGTAGCCCTACGGTATTAAGCAGCAAGATCTCGGTGACCAATTGTCTCCATTTCTGGATATAACGCGAACAGGAAATTTAGTCCTCAATCAATCGTTTCATCAGCTGTGTGGCTTGTTGCATATATATATATATATATATATATATATATATATATATATATATATATACACATACATATATACATATACACACATATATATATATATATATATATATATATATATACACGCACATGTATGTGTACGTATAAAAAACATTTGTAGTACAAAATATAATAAGAAACCTACGAATAATATACTTTAAATATGCTTGAACATGTGAAATTGTAATATAGATTTTATTGGTATTAAATTGAACTTTTGACCTTTACATCACAAAAGCTTTTGTTTCCATGTTTGTAAATGCATTAATAATACGCAATAATCGAAACCGTCTAAATCAAATATACAAAATAAACAATATATCAAAGCATCTATGAATCAATATGAAAAAATATCATTAAACACATAATCAACGCATTAAAGAATATTTACTAAATATAAATATGCAAATTACAAAAAATTATGAATTAGACTAAAAAAAATTTTTTTTAATAACATTAACCATACTTTTACATGATTATTTTTTCCATGCTGAAATAAAACACTTACTCCTATATTTGGCATTTATTTAAAAAGAAAATATCAAAAGGTGTGCTCAGTAGAAACGTTCAGAAAACCGCAATATTTCAGTACAAAGAAAAATATATATGATAAAACATATTAATGAAGGTAATTATTGTTTATAAAATCATTATTCATGAACTGTATTTAGCACTGCAATCAAAAAAATATTTCTATAGAGGTGTGTCACTTCCTAATTTATTAAATTTACGTGTTTATCAAACTGGTAATTTGTTGTAGGACTACTTTCAAGATTTAATAAAGAAGAATAAGTAGTAAAAATTACATAAACTATAAATAAAATAACAAATTCACTTACGTCGTATACCCCAATCCATAATTCATAAAAATCGTTGGATGGTCCCTTCGATGGTCAATATTAAGATTTAAGTATAAACATATATTAAAATAGTATTTTTCATGCTTAATCTCTCTTTGCTATTAGTTCAATAAAAATATATATATGTAAATGTAAATACAATAAATGTTTTTAAACTGTACATTTTTTTTATATACTTGAAGATGTATTCATAAAAATAATTAAGTACTTTATCATATCATTCAATATATTAGTTTTCTCTGCATTTATTTGGTCATTTTTTATATTTATTTATCACTTATAAATTTGGTTAAATATAACTAAGCACAGATAGAATTGGTCGGTTTGTTTTAAAAAATACAGTTATTACTATTTGGTCATAGTATTTATTAAACTATGTATATTTTCTGAATTTACCGTACACACACGTTTTTCTATAAATTTATATTTATTGCAAGATTACAATTATCATTATATTTGTTTAATTTTAATTCTAATAACTGATTTTATTTGATATGTAGTAAAATTTTGAATATTAACAAATACTTTACTTAAAAACATTAGAAAAATCTATATTACATTGACAAAAAAATAGTTGAAAAATTAATGAAACAGATTTATGTATGTTGTTTATTTTTGATATTTTAGGTTATGAAATATCCAAAACTGTAAATAAATACGTACACAGCACAAATATACTAAATAGTTAAGCATTTGGAAAGTTTTTACAATATTAATATATGAATTTTACTTGTAAATAAAAATATGTAATTGATGAATCAGTTAAGATGAACTGTAATGAAGGGCGGGTTTGAATTACATTCAAATCCGACAATATATACACCAAAACGTAAGCACCACTTGCTGTTGAGTGTGTATATTGTTTGCGATGCGCGTGATCTGACAACTCCATGCAACGTTGCCATAATCTCAATTCGAGGCTGCGGAATATTCAAAAGTTCTAGGAGTGTGATTAACAGATTTATATACACTAGTTGGACTTGAAATTAAATCGAAAAAGTATTTATTTGAAAACAATTATACACACTTTATTTTATTAATACTGAAAAAATTAATATATTCAACTAATTTGCTTAATGCACAAAAGCTGAAAATAATTCCAAAAGAATATTTTTTTATTTGTTCTAAGCGGCATGCATATATATATATAAATATATATATATAAAAAGTTCAATCAATGGATGGGATAAAGACATTAAAGAATATGTAGAAAAAAAATAAGAACTATATGTTCAATATGCTCCAACTGAAAAAGGTATTTAAACCTGGCAATGGATTGTCGAGTATTAATGATCATAAAACACGTTACATAAATCAAATTCTAAATACTTGACTGACTATGTCAATTAATACAATACTGAATTGGTAATATCTTACCATCCGTTACCCTTAAAGCGTTAATCTCATATCTATATTTCAATGTTAATAAATTCATATCCACTAATTTGCACTAAACCTTTTCATGTTCTACAAATAAGAACCGCAGAAATGGACTTACATCATTTAGAAAACCGGGTAAGAAAAATGTCCCAAAGAAACCTAAATGCAATCTAAAATATATTTTTGTACCCTTTTTATAATTCAATTTTGATCAAATCCGTGCTAAAAGGTTTCTTTAATTTATTTCATCAAATTCATTACAATGCAAAAATTTGATTTACACAAAATAATAAGGTTTATTCTTAGTATTCTGCAAATGAACAAATTCATATTGAAAACAATAAATTTAACAAAACATTATTATAAACGAATACAAAATAAAATACTTCAATTAACAGAGAACATCAAAGAAGTGATTCTCTAAAGACTAATGAGACCCAAGAATAATGGAATATTTGGATAAATCAATAAAATCAACCAAAAACAAATAAACTATGTCTTAAATAACATTTTGTTCATAAATGTACGGATTTTTTATGTGCACAGAGAATCCTTTTATATAGTATCCAACAATAAGGGAAAAAAACTGAATTTTATCTAATTTAAAAATGTTTTGGTAACTTACACAATGTTTAATTATGACATATTAATTTTATAAATTCGCAGAAAAATAAATCAGAGCATTAGGTAAAAATTTTGTTTGAATTAGAAAACAAATATTTAAAACACAAATTAAAGATACGTGGCCCTAAAATAAATAATTTAGATTTGATCGATTTCGTAATAATAAAACCATAGCGGCACTCTGCACTAAATTTAAATCAGTAACACTTTGGATTTACGATCAGAACACTTTTGTGTACAGTCAGAAAAATATTAAAGGAAATAAACGTTATATATATATATATATATATATATATATGTGTGTGTGTGTGTGTGTATATATATACGTACACATACATATGTATATATATACACATACATATGTATATACATGTATATGTATGTATGTGTATATATATATATACATATATGTGCGTGCGTGCGTCCGTGCATGCGTACACACACACACACACCGGGCGCTAATGACATTAGCTTTTGAAACACCTTAAAATCCAAAATAATTAACTAACACACCAAAATGTACAGAAATTTTTAACGGATTACTTTTTATTTCTAAAAAATACATACATTTAATTCTCTATTGTAACGAAAATCAAATTGGAACTCTGTAGTAAAACAGGTACATTTGTTACCCAGTAAGCATGGCAATGCTGCTCTGAAGAGAGGCAGCCTAACTGACAGTCGTGTGGGGTGAATTCAGTTCATCTTGAGTAAAATTCGCTACTATACATACGTGTTTTATACATACATACATATGTATTTATATATATGTGTATAATGTGTATGTATGTATGTATGTATGTATGTATGTATGTATGTATGTATGTATGTATGTATGTATGTATGTATGTATGTATGTATGTATGTATGTATATATATATATATATATATATATATATATATATATATACCCATACATATATGACATACACAAACGTATGTATATGCCATACATATACCAAATTTCAATAATTTCATTAACAAACATGAATTAAATCACTTCATTACTACCAATACCAAGACTAGTGATTTTACAGTACAATTCTATAATTTGTCAAGAATTAAAATTGAAAACAAATTAAGATTTTGATTTTATTTATTTATTTTTTATTAATTTGAGACTATTGTGCACATATTAAATACATGTATATACCGTTTGTTTAATACACAAAACGAATTTATATATATATATATATATATATATATATATATATATATAAAGTACAAATGTTAAAAATCTTTTTCATAATACTTCTCAAATCGAAATCAATAATTTTTTTCTACTAAAAAGTTATTTTTACCAATAAAAAAAATGACCAACGGTACAAATTCAAAACACATTAATCAGCAATGCAATATATCAATTACTGAAATACAAATTTTTAATTAATATTTCCATAAATACGCACATACACACACACATACATACATACATACATACATACATATATATATATATATATATATATATATATATATATATATATATATATAGATAGATAATTTGTGTGTGTGTGTGTGTGTATAACCGATTCAGCATAACAACACAACCTAACACAAATATGAAACGTCTCGATCTGTCTTATTAATCACATATATATATATATATATATATATATATATATATATATATATATATATATATATATATATATATATATATATATATATATATATATATATATATATTTGTATGTTTTAATACTAGTAAAATATTTCTTCCTAAAATCACAACTTCTTTGTATGGTAGTTACACTACTATCTTACAAGAAAAAAAAACGCGCCATTGTATACATTAATACATTTCAAATATGTAATTAGTTACATATTTTATGTAAAAAAAAATATATTTATTAGTATAACAGTTAAACATTTTTTTTTTTTTTTTTGGATATAGAAACATCTAAGTACAGCCAAGTAAAACATTTAAGAAGCATTTTAATAATTTAAAATATATTATCTGTACACATAATATACTGCATGAACAACTGCTTAGAAATAATTTGTATGACTAAATTAAAAAAAAATATATTATAATTAAGATTTTAGTGTTACTACAGTTTTGATTTACTGTTACTTTTTCGTAATCATTATCTTTGTTAATTATATATACAATAAAAGTATTTCCACCCTCCTCTAAACACACACACACACGCGCGTGTGTGTGTGTATGTAATAAATATATATATATATGTGTGTGTGTATGTGTGTGTATGTGTGTGTGTGTGTATGTGTGTGTGTATGTGTATGTGTGTGTGTGTATGCATGTATATATATATATACATATGTGTATATATATATATTCATATAAACAAATTCTTATATATATATATATATATATATATATATATATATATATATATATATATATATATATACACATACATATACATATATATTAATTTATAGACGCCTAATTTGCACTTCAAGCATTGTCATAAAAAAGATACATTTAAAAAATACATTATATGCAAATAGAAAAACTGTCATCATACAAAATAAAATGATTAATACTGGTGAGGTCGGTGAAAATGGTATAAATATATAAACAGTCAATTTTAAGTACTTTTTGAATGTTTAGACCAATTTTTTTGATTGTTTTATTTATATCAATACATATGAATTTAGAATATTATTTCAATGTACTGTATTTTTCATAACATTCTTTTTCTTTCTTTCAGTTTGATAACTTCATTGGACAATAATTGTATAAACATTTCTATCAAATACATTCTATATAACACAAACATAGAAATCATTTACATAGTATGTGTGTGTGTGTGTGTGTGTGTATGCACGTGGCCATCAGAACAAAAGAAAGCGTAAGCACTAAATGAAAAAATAAAAAGAAACTTTTTAAAATTGAAATTCTTAAATAAGTTAGTTTCTTTGCAAATAAACTAATTAAATAATAACCAATATAGATTTTACAAATTAATTTTTCATTCATTTCACAAACAGTAAAAAAATTATCTGATCAAAAATGTTCAAGTATTAAGTATTGATCATTTGTGATTTTTACTCACACGCATTTCGATGACGATATCATTCTCAGAAGGTTAAGTTACAGAAAAATCGATGATAATAACAACAAATAACATAATATAAATAATTCCATGACACCTCCGGCACTAAAATACGCATAAACAATCAAAAATGATTAATAATTATTAATCATTTTTTATCAGAAAAAGTGCTTGTGGTTTGTGAATTGGTGAAAAATAAACAGAACTATATTATGACAACATCTAGGTCCAGGAAGTACATGTCCCTCTAATAAAATATGTATAGTCATATAAATTTATGATTTTACTTAAAAATAGTGCATATGATCTTCTAATGACCCCTTCGAGAAGGCGATTAGAACATTCATATGGATAAAACGATATTTTTTCAATTATAATTCCGTTCGTAAATGCTAACAGAATTAGCATTACATTTAAAAAATAACTGTGAAGTTACTAACAAAAATCGTTGAATTAAAATTTCTGTTTTTCGAATAATACAAAAAAGTCATAATAATAATATTAAATATTTTCAAACTGATATATATATATATATATATATATATATATATATATATATATATATATATATTTAAATGATAAAATCTAATCTACACACGCATGTAATGTAAAATTAATAAACATTAAATTACATACATAATTTCAACAGGTTTCCTTCAATCACCTCGACATACGAATTTCGTATATTTCGGCGTATAAAGTGACCTACATATATAACAAAGTCGAAATTTTAAGATAAAATTTATATAATTATCATATATCTGTCATATAAGACGATCCGAAATTAAACACCTTTTTCACATGTTATTATTCTACAATTTTATGTCCAAAACTAAAATTATGGTAATTACATTTTTGGATTTCAAATTTCACAAATGCAATATTAACTTATTTACTGTGTACTAAAACATCGTGCACGAGTCGTATATCTAGAAGGTGGCTATGGCTATGTACTTTATTTTTAATTATTTTTATTTAACATGAATAAATATTAACGAATTTATGTTATATGCCAAAGTTTAAGTTTCTTTTTGTAAAATAAAGAACTCAATTTCTATATAAACACAATAAATTCTTCGTGTTATTTTAAAGGGTCTGTTTATCATGTGATAAGTTACAATTTTCAACATATACTGTAATTAATAAGACAAACAAGTTTTCTGTAGTTAAAAATATTTTAGAAATAACTGAATGGCAATTTGAAAACAAAATTTATTATAAAACACCTCATTTCATAAACTAGCTACAATACTTTAAAATCGTGAATATGCATGAAAACTAACAAATAGAATTTTATAAAAATGTGAAATAAAAAATACACTACTTTAATATTTAAAGTCTTTTGTCCATACATGTGAATATTACCTAAAACACATCTGCCTCTCTATCTCTAATTAATTAATAAATATATATATATATATATATATATATATATATATATATATATGTACATATATATATATATATATATATATATATATATATATATTATATATATATATATATATATATATGTATATGTATGTGTGTGTATGTGTGGTTTTTGGCTAAAAATCACATCAAACTTGATAATTCAATTTATAACATAGTTCTGAAAATTGTAACAGTTATAATTTTTACAATCATTTTTCATAAAATGATTTTAAAAAAATTATCAAGGTCAAAAAATTTTTAATAAAAATTTAAACGTTACAAAATATATATATATATATATGTATATATATATATATATATATATAAATTTTATAATTACCAACTTTGTTATACAAATTAAAAAGTTAATGTTAATTAATGTATTCCAAATATATACACTATGCATATATATATATAACATATCATTATAACTAAATGTGTTGTTTATTAATACTGAATAATATGCACATACTAATTTTTAAAACAATCGACAATAGTGTATACATTAATTTAATTGTTCATTCAAATAATTAAACGGTTTAATTTATATGAATTATTTAAGCATGACTTACGATTTGTATTAACTACATGTGACTGATATAATTTAAATTCACTACATAAATCATAATACCAAATTATCTTAACAATTCTACCAAAGTATCATCATACATATTATATTTATCATTACCTTTTACTCGATGACCACTATAAATTTAAAAATAAAAAATGAAAAATACGAATTTAAAAAAATAAACCACACCAGCTTATACACAGAACAATAAACATACTAACAGTTTATTTGACAGTTTAACAAGCATTCATATAAATCGAAGACAACAGAAATGAAAGTTACAGGAACTCTTTAAATAAAAAAAGAAAAAGGCATTCAATAAACTAGACCACGAATTACAACGTCTATTATGATCATGATACAACAATTGAAATGTATCGAATTCAAAAGAAAGACAACAATTATTATTTAAAAAGAATAGATATTACCCACAATCGATCTCTTTTTTTTGTTTTTTTTAGTTATATTTGGTGATGGACAAATACGTGTTGTACAGTATTAATAAATATTAAATGGAATACAGGGTTTGTTCTATAAACTTACCAACTGTAAGATAGAAAATAATAGAACAAAGTTATATTTCTACAGAATATAGGAAACAAATCAATATTACGCTACTAATGATGTGTACAATGAGATATAGTACTTGTATATATATATATATATATATATATATATATATATATATATATATATATATATATATATATATATATATATATATATATATATATATATATAAATATAAATATATATATATATATAATATATTACTATTCTCATTCCTTCTACTATGCATGTTTCTAATTTACTGAAACATTAATACCTATATATAATTTGTTTATATGCATACATATTGTGTATACACATATAATACATATTAATGATTTCTTTCATAATGATCTATATTTACATACTAATAAATACCCATATAATATATTATCGGCCATTCAAAAATTCTACACGGAAAACAAAAATTTATATTTGTTGTATTATATTGCTGTACTGAAAAGATCAATTTTTCTAGCTTTCAACAGCTATAAAAGCACAAGATATAATTTAGAAACACCAATTGCCTGAATATATGGAGGATATAATCTATTATAATAGATTGTCAACACTTGAAACTGTACACATAATAAATATATGCTTATTACTCCTATAGAATTTAAAATTTGTTATTTATGTCAAGTATTTGTTAATAACAAATAATCATATATATATATATAATAAGATTTCTAATCTTTGTTTTGTTTTATATTAATTAATTGTACTAACAAACTAACCTATAAGCAGTTTATAGGATGGAATATTTAATTTAAAAGTAAACATTTTTGTTCATAAAAATTACTTAATGAGTAAAAATAAAAATTCAAATTGATTACCATTACATAAACTAAAAAGCAAGCATATTTTTTCCAAAATATACTCTACCAAGCATGTTCACTTTCGAAATATTGAAAAATATGTAAAAAAAAATAAAGAAAAAAGAATTCATATATAGGAAAAATATCATTTTCTCTGGGTAAAAATCAAATATAAATTTAAATGCTTCAAATGTCACTATCATACGAATGAAGCATAATTGTTTGGAGACAAAACAGTCTCGGAATTATGGACTTAGGCTTTTTTTATGTTAATGTTTTTACTATTTTTTCTTAATCAAATCAAAAAAAACAATTAATACATTAAATATGGTGTAATACTATACTCTTTAAATATAATCCAATAAATAATCTAAAACAACTTAATTTGATACAATGAAACAGTAAATAAACTGACTTAAGATCAAAAATTACATTCGAAACTGAAGAATTTATAGAATAAAACCCTGATTCTAAAACAAATCAAAATTATTTAACAAATTGGGAAATTTTAATTTCTTTAATTATTGTCTACCATTTTTTAACACCCAAAAAATAAAAATAACATGTGATTAATTACAGAAGCATTATTAACCTCCACAAATGAAAAAAAGAAACATGATTATAAAATAGAAAAATGAAAAAATTGTACGGACTATTAAATCAAAATTTGAAAAATCTGGATATAAAATGATCATTGAAAGCATGATTAAAACATATATGCATAAAATTAATTAATTTTATTTTGGTATATCATTATTAAACTTTACATTTAAATGAACTGACAAATAAAAAGTACTTACCACTTGAACTTGGATGATTCATAAGAATTGCTAATGGACATTCATCATCATCAAGGACATATTCTTGTGTTTCAACATTTGATCCTACAAACAATATTTAATATTTAGTAAATTTAAAATAATATTTATTTACTACATTTTTACATTATGAAGAATAAAAAATGTAAGTACATACACATGCAATACTAAATATTTAAAAAAAATAAACATTTAGATAAACAATATTCCATCATGTACTTTTAAATCAAATGAACAGTTATATAAATAAAATTTTAATGGCAGAGTGAAATAAATACTCTGAAATAAAATATATTCACCTGATGGTGGATGTGTTGTCTGAACAAGGCACCAGTGTGATGGGTCTTCATTTCCTTCAAGTCCATACTTATTGAGCATTTCACGTACTACCCACGCTGCACAATCACGAACGCTGAGTAGTAATGTTTTATAAGGCACATCGGCACATAAGGCTTCTCCATATATTTTTAATGTTCCACCTTCAAAAATCAAAATACATGTGTAAACTACATTCTATATTATTTACAATTACTGAATTTCATACACTAATTTTAATTATTGCTAGTTCTATTAACAAAAATTTTTTACCTGTATCAGGTCCACCATCTTTTGATCGAAATTGCTGTAACTTCTTTTCTAATTTCTGTTGCCTTCGTCGCCTCATAACTGCTTCGGGATTCGAAATCGATCGAGTAAAAGATGTCTCTGGTAATTCTATACAAAATAAAATAGATTACTTAGAATGGTAGTTAAAAATAATTTCATATTAAATTTATTAAGCCAATATCTTTTATGTAATTGTTTTTAATAAAACAAATTAAAAACTAAATTAATCTACATTCATTGATTTACTATTTACATGATTCAATTCATTTAAGACCACTTATTTTTAATTAAAACTTAATAGATATGTTTTTTATTGACAATAAACACTTTTTTGAGAAAAATCTAACATGATTATAAAAAAAATAACAAATATTAGCACAATTGAATTTACAGTACCTGAATATAATTTTTCAGCAACATTATTAGAATTTTCATGCATATCATCAACACCCCCTTCACTTTTCATTCTTGCTAATTTCTCTTGCTTCTTTAATTGTTTTTTTTCGCGTTTAGATAACTTCCTTCGAAAACTTGAATTACTATCTGATAAATTAATTGCAGGTACCTTAAATTATTAAAAAATTAAGATTAACAATTTCTTTAAACAAGGATTAATATAAAATAATTAAATACTATCTGTGATACTTAAAATGTAATTTTATTAGATTCACTGCTCAAGAATTTATTTATTCAAATATTTTATTTGATATATTTTAACAATACACTTCAGACAGTTATTAAATTCAATTTCACAAAATGAACAAACGCATTCTTTTTTCACACCATTTCTGGTCAAAAATGTTCATTAATCATTATTTATTATTGGTCTTTTCTATAAATTGGTGTTCTGAGGATGATGGTATTGCTATCGAAATACACATTAGTAACATTTAAAAATGACTGATAATTAACTGAATATTTTTGGACAAAAACATATTTTGTGAGTTGTGAGGTGAAAAAATTTATTTGTGAAAATGATGCATTTTAGAAAAATTATTAATGATCAAGAATTCTTTAAAATATTATATATTTTTACTTATATTTCCACATCTAATTCACATTTATTAAGCGATTATTATAAATAATTCAAAGTTTTATTTAGATGTGATTCAATACTGCATTTATTATGATACAGTATGAAAAGCAAATATAATAAAAAAATTAAAGAATAATGCCCAAAGTTAAAAGATTAATTATATAAATGAAAATAAACATTTTTCACTTCTTAAGATTCTTCCATTCCAGATTTAAAATATTCAAATTTTTTTTTTAAATTAGAATTAAATAGTTTTTTTCTACTAAATATATAATTACTAACATGGTGCTCATCATCTACATTACGCAAGAGAAATCTTCCATCTCTATCATCAATATGCCAATTAAGCTGCACAAGAAGTGGCTTTTCGCCTGGTTCTAATTTACGAGCTGCGCCTCCACCTGAACCTCCTTGACCATGTACTTCGTACAATGCATACTGCCCGGCTAAAAAATAATAATGTAAGTATTAAAAAAAAAGTTTTAAAACATTAATAATATACTTCTTAATTGCACAATAATACTATAAATATTCAATTAACTACTTATTATTTTACATAATTATTATTTGTGATTATTGCATTTTATTTAGTAAGGACTCAAGTGCATTTGGATTGCAAATAACTAAAAAAAAAACGGATAAATAATGATAAATATTAAAAATCATATTATTTCAGTTATTCTTTCATCTACCAGAAATGTTCAAAATTGTCATATGTACATTATTTAAACATAGTTCTTAATATCCAATTAATAAAATATCTCTTTATTATGGCATGTCTTGACTTAAGACATGACGCCATACAGAACAGCAGACATGCCATACACAATAAACTTGCCTACACTACCTGCAGGTGTAAGCATTCTCATATCTGGACGGAATTTTTCCACCAAAGTGGCTACGACATCTTCGGCAGTAGCATCAGAAGCAACACGAACACATTTAGTAGCTGCACGACCTGTTGAACTATCTTGAAAATAAAATCGCATGACACCATGGAATTCAAGATTCTGTAATAAAAATAATTAGATTATTTTAATTCGAATTTCTTTTTATAAAATTAAATAGATAATGTAATAAAATGAAATTATCTACAAAATATGTCTATATTACCTCATTTGGTTCTGAGAGCTCGAATAAGTCAAGACGGTTAGCATTCCACTGTGCGATAACATTTCGAAGAGCTTCTCTTTCAAGTGCTCGTTTATCTCCAATTCCACCATTGCCATGCATTGTGTTTTCTGTGTTACTATTTTCTGAAAATAAGAAGTAATAATACACTATATAATTCATTTATTTGATTTTCCGAAAAAAAATATATATTCAGCATTTTCAAAGTGAAATAAATACAAACAACACAAATAAAGGAGTGTATATTTCACAGTACAATTAATTTATTTATATATATATATATATATATATATATATCTATATATATATATACATAACCTACAACTTACGCCGGTTTATAATAAACGTATTGAGAACATTTTTTTAATATTGTATGTTTTTAACAAATATAATAAAATGTGCCACTTTTAGGCACATGTATGTCGAAGAGTTAGTAAACAAAGTACATATATTAACTTCAATCACAGTTATACAGTTGACAACCTTAATTACTTTAATGATCCTTTATGAATTAAGTTATGTAAATATATTATTTATTGATTTGTTAAAATCTTTGTCCTTAAATATATATAAAAATAATTTGTTAATATACAAATATATTAATAAACTATGTAATCAGAAACAAAATGATGTTCTACAATATACATGAAATATTATGTGATTAATAAGTTACTATCACGGGATATTTTAATTAGCTGCATTCATTATTATTAAATTATATACAATTTAAAGACCGAAATAAAGAAAATTATACCTCAAATAAATAATAAAAATTACTCAAACAAAGTATACAATAAACGTTCCTAAATTACTGGATTATTCCTTTACCTAATATCAATAGCATAATATTAAATTAATTAAATTAGATTCAATACTGTATTTATTCTTATACAGTAGGAAAGTAAATGTAACAAAAAAATTAGAGAATAATGCTCGGAACTTAATGCAAGTTTAATTATATAAATGAAAATAAACATTTTTCATTTCTTAGAATTTTTCCGTTCCAGATTTAAAAATTTCATTTTTTAAAAAATTGGAATTAAGCAAATAGTTTTTTGCTGGTAAATATATAATTACTAACATGGTGCTCATCATCTACATATTAAGCAAAAGAAATCTTCCATTTCTATTATCAATATGCTAATTAAACTGCACAAGAAGTGGCTTTTCGCCTGGTTCTAACTTACGAGCTGCGCCTCCAACGTTTGTTTTTTTTAAAAAAAATATAGCTCTAAAAATAATTTAGTTCTAAACATACTTCCTGAACAAAACGATTATAAAACTAAATAACATGTTTTAACTAATTTACTTCTAAAATTTATAAAAACATTCTTTACACAGGGACCTTTATCTGAAGATTAATAAATATGCATACTGATATTAACAGATAATGTAAAATATTTGAATACGCATATCATTTATACATTTCGGTCAGTAATCAATATCACATATAAACATATCTGGGCTTTTAAAAAGAATACATATTCGATAAAACGTCAATCTGGTAATTTAAACATATTTATATTTTAGCAAGAAAATATATGAAAGGCTAAATTAATTTAAACGAATCGTTTACGAATACTGTC
>CM068320.1:12281686-12314186 GCA_034766995.1 Acanthacorydalis orientalis | reverse complement strand
ACAATGGTGTAGTGATGATAATGGCATTTTAAAGCTTACATTATAATTTTTCTTTCTTTGCTATATCCAAATATCGTAAACCATTCAAGAACTATGAACTCCTACAAAACACTTTTCAAACGCTCTTCATAAGTATGGTGTCTGTATCCATATCCATTTACCATATACATATATGTAGTGTGTATGTATGTATATGTACATATGAATATGTGAATGTGTATATATGTATACACATATATACATACTTATGCATACATACATATATATATATATATATATATATATATATATATATATATAATGATTATATAATTGAAAATATTCAACTAGCAAATCAATGTTCAATAATTGGTAATATTCACACAGATAAGAATTTCACATAATTAAAAAATGTTTTATATATTCTACAGATTGCTTTAATTATAATATAATAAGCACAATTACTATTCAGTGTAGTGACTTTCATTTGCCAATCTACACCTTTTTCTTGAAGTGATTAAAGGAACTGTTCATTATTGAACGCAAATCATGCACTGTTAAATTATTACCGTGAGAAAATAATATGCAGTTATAATTAATGAATATTTGTTTTAATGTGTTCCTGTTGACTTTCTACATTATAAGAAGCGATTTGGTAGCGTTGTTTCTGCCTGACAAGGTTATTCTAGTGACCGAGACCGTGAATTATTATTCCATTACTGTTATTCTATTTATAAATATTACAATCGTATGTGTGAGCAAAGAATTCAGGAAACAATTGCCTCGCAATGAGCATTTTTACCGCATTTAAACAACAATTGAAATGTAAAATAACGTTTTGTTTATTCAAATAATTTATTTTATTATCTTTAAATATGACGAATGATATTACTTTTACATGTGTTATTTTATACTGCAAAATTATTAATTAAACGTGCGAGTATATATACTATTTCGTACCTACACAGTAAATACGCAACTGTTCATAGATTTTAAGAACATTTTTAAACTAAACAAATGATTATTATTTCAAATTATTTTAGTGTATTTCGATAATCAAAATCCCATTTACCAAATATGTTATTTAAAACAATACGAACAATGAAAACAAACCAAAAATATTAAACAAATCAAATACACCAATAAGACAATGTGAATTGTAATAAATATATTTTTTAACAAAATGATAAAGAAAATTTAATTATTAATTTACACACACACATATATATATATATTATACATACATACATATACATATATATATATATATATATATATATATATATATATATATATATATATAATACATATATAGTTCAAAGACTCCAAACAATCCAACGAAGTATGGAAAGATGAATGTTGGGAATAACAAGAAGAGATACAAAGAGAATAGAATGGTTACGAAAACAAACAGGAGTCACAAATATAATAAGAAGAGTAAAGAGTCTGAAATGGAAATAGGCGGGACATATTGCAAGAAGAAAGGACAACCGATGGACAAAAGAAATTATTGACTGGGAACCAAGGAATATAAAAAGACCCAGAAAGAGACCAATGAACAGATGGGATAAGGATATTAAAAACTTTCCTGTGAAAAAGAGAGACACTGAACCGAACAAAATGGAAAATCATAGAAGAGGTCTTCATCCAGCAGTGGATTAACAGAGGCTGAAGATGATGATATGATACATATAGATATTATATATATATATATATATATATATATATATATATATATATATATATAGATAATATATATACATACATACACACACAAACACTTCTTATTAATATAAATCTACCTATAAAAACTCAATTCAGACATTCTAGGAACGAAATGTAATAATGTTCTCTATGCGCAACTGTGACGCCAGAAGGTATTCAAGTAAATCATGCACTCACTACCCGACAGAGATAACAACCGAAATAAATTCTAACGCAAAACTTAAAATTGTATTCTGGGCCATAAACTTTATTTTTACTAAAAACATTTTTTCATAATGTAACACATACTGTTCTAATTGATTTCATTTCAAATACTATAAAACATTCATAGTAAAAGTTATTATCAAATTTTAAATTATTCACTTTACTGTAAAAAATACTGTTTCTTTTTTTTGTAATAAAAAAGATTTTTTCTCTTAAAACTGTCTGAAAATGAAAAGTATCATATAAAATAGAATATAAAATTTAAAAAATATTACTCATTGTAAGAATTGTATTTACTGATAAATTATTTCATTATTCATTAGTAAAAACAATTTCACATACTATAGAACAAAAAATAATAAAAAAACAGCATATAATACATTTTTTTAACATTCAACAAAGTGTATATGTTATGATCTGTGTGAAATAATTTTTCTATTATGATAAATGATTCCGGAAGTACAGAATAGAATTAAAAAAATAAATGAGCATTTTGCATACATAGACAATTCATAAAATATTTTAAAAAATATATATCGTAATTTTTATAAATAAAAAAAAAAAACATTAAAAACTAATTACTGAAAATCCCTATACAACTTACAATATTTATTAAATTTAATAGTTATATAATTCTTATATTTATAAAATCATTATATCAAATTAATTAGCTAATTGATCTCGCAATAATCGTTTGTTCTGAAAAAAAAATGGGATGCAATGACTACTAAATTCGCTCTATGAATATTAGTCAACATAGCATACACACCGTACAGAAAGCTAAAAATATAAATAGGAAAAGTGCACATTTCAAGAACAATAATCTTTTCAGCATAGTTATGACTACTGCATCTGCTACTAATTTAGTGAAATTTTTAATTAAAATGAGAGAATTACTTTTTGAAACAATGCATAAATTTCTCTTCCAAATGGAATTTGAGTACCTGGTATTTAACATTTCTGTGAATATTTATAATTAAACCTGAATTATACACATACACACATATATATATATATATATATATATATATATATATATATATACATATACACACATATACACACATATATATATATATATATATATATATTAAATAACTAAGAAAAAAATTAATTACATAAACAAAAATTATTTTATGTATATTAAACAATTAACAACAAAATATTAAAAATAATTTCTATATTATTACAACGATTTATTTACAGGTATTACAGAAATACAGCGTCCCCAGAAAGAATGAGATTTTACTACTGTATACGAACTGAAATGTTAAATATTCGGAAATCGGTTCTCTTCATGTTAAAATTCCATATCAATAAAAAAAAATGTTGCAATAATAAACTATACCTCTTGTATGCTTTTTGTTTAAAATATCAAATTTCTGTGTACAGCATATAATGTATTTCGTAGCTTTATCGCAAAAAAATGTTAAAAATTGAACACTAAATTGTTGGGCGAGAGACAACACTGAATATTCGGTACACTTCGAAAAAAGGAATGTAATATCAGCCATTTGCATAAAATACTACAAATCAAATAACAGCTTTAGCAATGATATCTAAGGAAAATAATTTAATTGATCCAATATCAATGATTAAGTAACTGAAATACTTTTGAAAAATAAAAACAAAATAATACAATTTATTTTAAAGTAAAATTCTGCTTAATTATAAATTTTGAGCTTTTTCTAATTTAATATTTTGTTTCTATAATGCATTTTTATTGAACTAGAAGACGATAAAGATATTTGGGGTTTAGGGGCGCGTCGACAACTAAGGTAGACAACTGACCTTGAAGGAATAATAGTTACAAAATAATGACAGAATACCTTAAAATACACAAAAAGGAGTTTTATTTATTTTTACTGCATAGCATCCTAAAAATATTTTACCACGACCGCCATTGAGCACAATTCCAATAAATAATAGAAAAATAAAAACTAGACCTTAAATAAATAACGTACCGTGTAAATATACATCTCTATATGTACACTGCTGTTTTTATGTTAAATAAAAGAAGGATTATTGTAATACAAACATACAGGAATTATTAAAGAAGAATATAATTTTAATAAAATTATTATGTTTTAAAATTCTATATAAAAAAATATGCTCAAACGAAACAAGTAAAAATATTTGAAAATACATATTTTCTTGATTAAATAAACAGAACATGATGAAACTTTCAACTAGTGTACTTAATAAGAAGCCATATCTAGAACATAAATACGTATCATTTAACTGTATTTGTGCCTCAATATACGAAACGAACTCATAACCTATGCTTATAACTTTATTATAACTGGAATGCTAAGTATTTTTCAATTGAACTACGCGAAACCTAACCTATACAGAAAAACGTTACATAAGTCATTATTTTATAAAATAATTTATTAATTAAATTACGGATTGATGAAATATAGTCTACAATCTTGTAATTTAACTTTAAAAATAATAATTATCGTATATATGCTATCAAAAAAATCTTACACTTTTCTCATGTAACAAATATTATTTTTTATAATCAATGTAATAAAAATGACATAATAATACACAAGCACACATACACACATTATAAATAAATAAATATATATATATATATATATAAATAAATTTAAATATATATATATATATATATATATATATATATATATATATATATATATATATATATATATATATATATATATATATACTTATATATAGATTATAACTATTTCAAACATGATTTGGTTTAATAAAACAAGATTCTTTTTTGAAATGTTTGAAATTTAAAAAAATGAATAAAATTGAAAACATTGCAATTAATACTAAAAAGATTATAATTAAAAATTTAACAAGCTGTAGGAAAATATATAGTTACTTATTGATTATTAAAATTTTAGATTATACTATATATATATATATATATATATATATATATATATATATATATATATATATATATATATAATGTATATATTTAATCTATATATATATATATATATATATATATATATTTAATATATATATATATATATATATATTTAATATATATATATATATATATATATATATATATATATATATATATATATATATATATATATATATATATATAATTACATACAAACAAATATAAAATTCAACAGACCATTGTATATTAATGAGAAACTATTTACTATCTAACATACTTTAATACAAATTATAATGTGAAGATTACAAAAAGAAATTCAATTTCAACTTACAGACAATACAACAAAAAGAATAAATCGCCAATACACACAATATATTTCAAACACAAAATCTATTCGTCGAAGTTTAAAAATACCACCAGAACACAGTACTGTACACTGCGCACTAAAATCTTATCAATAAACCGTTGGCTATTTGGGCGATGTAGTCAGAACTATTCGATTGAGATGATGTAAGCCAGATCCAGGAGTTCTGTCATATAAACAACAAACATGGACACACGGTGTTATAACACGTACACCTAACACAGCACATTCCAACACCATGCTTTTTCATATCACTATTCTGGAATAGATTATACATCAGATTCGTACGTAAACAACACGTGTATGTAAAATGTATTGATCGGCGACCGTTATTAAATGTGGGCTAACAGTTTTTAGAAATAATCCTTCTTAAAAAAAATGTTTTGAAACAGATATTAAATTTAAGAATCGCAACAAAACTATTATTTATACATTGAAATTCTTAATATCAATCTGGTATCAATATATTTTCCTTTATCTGATATTTATTGGTATAAATAACAGAAATACATTTTACAAATTAATTAACATTTTGAACCCTAATAACGTTCTTTATCAAAATATTTAACAACTGATCAATGTGCACTTTGATAAGAATATGCGCCTTTTGGTAAAGTATTGTCACCCTCAGAATGCAGATATAAAAAATTAGATTGACCATATTACTATCGAAATAAGCATTAGTGTCTCTAAACAACCAATAATCAATTGTTAAATATTTTTAATAAGTATCAGTAATTATAATTAAATGTATAACATTCCTTCATAGTTTTATATAGTTGAAAATTATTAATAATTTTATATTACACATACAACTATTATAACGCAAATTATAGCAGCACATGCTATTTTAAATTTATTCTCCTCTTCATTTAATAAATAAATGTTAACTAAAAATATGCGCTACAATTAACAATTATTTTTTGATATAAATATCTATTTAATATTTATATCATACCTACACCTTTGCAAGTAGTTTCTCCAATTTCAAAATAATAAACAAGTCTAAGATATAATTTGCAATCTTAAAATGTAAAATTAATAAACAATTTGCATAAAATATATGTAAAATACTAAAAAATGACAATATATACTGTTGATATATTATAAATACAATTAAAATCGTCGTTACAATTGACAAAGACACATTAATAAATAATAGTTTATGAAACATAATAGTTTTTAATATTACTACTATTACATAGATATTAAAATATTTTTCATGGAAATATAAATTATTATAAAAAATAGTAAACTTTTTATGAATTGTATTTATTATGTTATTATATTTTCAACTTTTTCACTAATCGTCAAAAGCTTTTTAGAACAGTTACGTATGTACGTGCATTATATATATATATATATATATATATATATATATATATATATATATATATATATATATATATATATATATTCTACAATGCTCATTATAAATAACAATATAAATTGCAGGACAAAATAATTTTATGTTTTATAAAATCTGCAAATAAAACTGAATAATGGGATATTAGTAAAATACCAAAATAATAGGATCGAATTAAAATTATTTAATAATGTCCGATAACATTTCTACTTAAAAATATAGTAACAAAAGTAAAATAAGTATTTATTCAGTATAAGAAATGTTTAGACTTCATACATAATTACGTTTTTAAATAGTTTTGAATATGGGTATTTTTAAAAATATTTATAGAAATACTCAACAAGTACTACAATGTGCGCTTATATACAAACATACATAACTACTTAAATAAACATATTTTATTTAATACGCAATGGATGAAATAAAAATGTAACGAATTATAAAGATCATTGAATTAAATTTTAATACATTTATATCTATTTGTAAAATGACTAGTAAAAATAAATAAATTCAATTACACATATGTTTTTTACTAATATTAACTTCGAGGAATCGTAAAATATGTATTTTCAATATATAAAAAAGAACAAGTTCAATCATATTACTTTCCAATAATAAGAAACTATACTTACGATTAAATATATTTTATGATTATGAAGTTTAATATTTATTTTTTAAAATTTAAAACCGTTATTTAAAATACAAAGTAGTGTCATTGTAAAATTAATTAAATAACAACAGTAATACACAGAATTATGGATGAGCTTTGTACATGTAAATTTGTGATTATACACATTTTATGACTATATGGAAACCAGTTGCTACCTTAAAAAAACAATACTGTTAGTCACTGATTTGCGTTCTCATTATGTAATTAAATTTATTAAAATATGTATAAAAATGTGTTCATTTCTATCAATTTACCGCAAATCAGTAATATTACAAACAATCAGAGTAATTGCATTTATATTCATTTCATCACAAGAATGCTATGTGCCCATCTACATAATATATATATATATATATATATATATATATATATATATATATATATATATATATATATAACACAAATGCATACTAATGAATACCTAACAACATGAACTCCTTTTATGGATATTTAGATACATATTTTTACATTCAATAGTAGAAAATATCGATTATTTTTTTCTTACGTATCAAATGGTACTACTTGACATCATAATTTTTTATATACAATTAAATATACAATAAAAGAATTAATTACTTGTCATATAAAGTAAAGAATTTAATAAATAAGATACTCTACCTACATTCACTGTTTTTTTTTTATAAATAAAATTGCGTAAACATTTAAAAAGGTCTGTGATAATTTTCAATTTTGTATTCTTATTTCGTCAACATACAAAAATACTGAATATAAAATACTACTATTAATTATAAAAACGAATTTAATAGAATAAAATGGTTACATAAAACATTACAATTTATATACCATCCTGTAATGTAATCCCTCTTACGAAGGTCTGTTATTAATTTTATCTTCATTTATGATGAACGAAAATAAAAATAGAACTGTGCTTCTACAAATGCGTATACATAGTTATACTACACACGATTATTACTTTAAATATTATATAATTAACAATACAAAAGTACTTCTTTCCAGACGTAAAATGTAATATTTATCATGTGTACATTAAAAAGATATATTACGCTTTACAAACAAATAATAAAAGGCGAACATCAAAGACTTAACAAGAAGGAAAAACATAAATTACAACCACTTATAACCACTTGTAAGAGGTCTCTTCAAACGATAATGAATTTTTAACATATTGTCACAATATTCCAGCAAGTTTATTTTTTTAATATATTCCTACATGTTTGTATTCTCACTCTTTCGCATTTACACGTTTATAAATAAATATTTGAAAATAAGGGCAAGAATTGCATATGCATATATATATATATATATATATATATATATATATATATATGTGTGTGTGTGTGTATGTGTGTGAGTGTGTACGTAGTCTATGCAGGGGTCTAGTGAGAATGCTTTCTTAAAAAAAAATCCTGGAGCCCCATCTTCTGATCAATGGTATACATTGCTGAACTTGATATTGCAGCTATGTGTACCCAAAATTTAAAGGTAGTTAGAGCATGTCTGTAGCATTAGTTTTGACATTAAGTGTGGCATCACCGTTAATGGCTAATTTTGTTTTAAGATGGGTAAAGTAACTGCTGAACCGTATGAAATGATGAAGAAGTGTGTACGGTAGTGATTGTTTAGACCATTCAAACGTTTTTAAATGATATGTTCGATTTCGTGATAGTAGAGGGGACACCGCAAACGATCCACAAGAACCATCGTTAAAACCAAGTCGTACCTATGAAAACATGCAAAAAGTGCTTGAAACAATTCGATCAAACCGCTGTTCTGCTAGACTCATCGAGGAGCTCACTGGTATATCTAAAAGCACTGTACATAAAATTCTGACAGAGGATTTCGATAAACGGAAGATCTGTGCACGTTTCATACCGCACATGCTGACAGGATCAAAAAAAAACACCAGAGTAAAACACTGCAAATACATGCTAAAAGCGACCGACATTGATACCGACACTTTATGAAAAACATCGTAAACAAATAAAGAAATTAGATGTTTTCAATATCAGCCACACACAAATCGACAGAGTGCGGAATATCAGAAGAGACAAAACCGAAGAAAATCTACATATATAAGAGCCGAACCGAGACACTAATCACAGTTTTCTTTGATTCGAAAACACCGGTTCACAAATACAAGATTGTACGCGACTTCTTAGCCATAAAATGCACCACAGTGCTCGAAATCTGATTTGACTCCGCATTATTTCTGGTTATACCCAAAATTCAAGTTAGCGATGTTAGGAAAGCATTATTACACCATTCAGAACACCCAAAGGAGTGTTTGACCATGTTTTTAACCCTTTGAAAGCCGGAGGTGAATCTAGGAATCCATTGATGTTTTCCAAAAAAAAACTATAGTCTCAAAGCGCCATCTTTTGGATGATATATTTAAAGGTCACTAATCTCTTACTAATTAGACTAAATTTATAACTTTTTCTTTCATTAGAAAAAAATTACAATCGTTCAAAAATCAGGAAAATCGCTGTTTTTCCATTGAAAACTTATAAAAATTGTGAACTGGAGAATGGGATCGAATATTTTTTTTCGAAAGTATATCATTAAAATAAAGCGTATAAAAAATTTCAAGACTACATTCTTCACGTGTATCACGAAAAAAAATTTCTTATCTTCAAAAAAATCTTACAATCTACAATGCATACGTTATTTAATGCCGTATGAATCGTAAAGGAAACTCTTGCTGACTACAAATTCATATTGGCTTCACATATTGTTCAAAAAGTTGCTCTAAATGCATCTTCTTCGAGAAGTCCAAATACACACTGATCTACGCCTCATTTTCCAGACAGAGAACCGTCAGATCATGGTCAACGAGTACAATGTGTAGTTTGTAAATCAAATTGAAGAGACCAATGGCCAAAAGTACCAGATGTGATTGATTTGCGCACACTTGTTTCAAAATTTTTCACTCAACAGAAATGTTATTTCTGCAAATTTTCAATTGTAATTAATTTTTCCTCTTCCAATTATATGTTTCCAATCAAGAGACTTATGTTTCCCCGAATATTAACAACGATTTTCCACGACATATCAGATAGATGTGAAATTTATAATGGCTAATTTGTATTAACATATTTTTTCTTGTAACCGACAAATTGCTATTTTTATTTTGTTTACAATAAAAGAATATCCAATTAATCGAAAAATATTTGTTAAAATTTTTTAGCATCCCTCCCCGATTCCAAAGGTTACAGACAATTCCGAAAACATGAAAAAATAAACGATTCAAAAAATATTTAATCTCATTACGAATTAAAAAAAAAATAAGAACAAAATATAATTGACGTTTTGTATTTTTTTCAGTATCATTCGCACCAGACCCTAAATAGATCGTTTATATTTAATAAAATATTTAGATACTTTTTATACTCTTAACAACAGTTACAACTGTATAAGTTTTTGAATAGCATTTTTTTTTCGTTTTAGCTGAATTGATAATCTTTTCCTATTCAACCGAAAAACAATTGCGTTTATATTTTTAAGTTTTATTTTCAGACATTAATTCTTTTCTCATTCCACAAGCTATAAAAAACTGATCAAAAATGTTTAACAAATGATTACTGATCATTTTTGATTGTTGCTTGATGTATTTCGATGCTAAAACTTTAGAGAGAGCGCTAAAATACAGAAAAATATTTAAGATTAACTTCCCCCATACAACAGACTCCTAGTCTAATATTAAATTATTCGCAACAATGTTTTTGTAACATCTTTATATATTATTATTGTTATTGCATTGCTAATAAACAACGTACATACATTTTAATTACAGGTATCATTCACAATAAACATAGAAGATAAATGTAGGATAAAAATCATTGAAAAATATTTCAATGAAATAATAAATTGTACGTTAACATTCGCTCATTTAATTAATAAGAAAACATATTTTTTTAGTTTTCTGTAAATCATTCTACCAAATGTATAAAATTACTTAATTTTTTCTGAGTCGATTTTGTATTCTATTAATAATTACAATATAACTCAAGTTCATTTTATTTTTAAAATTACTCTTTTAATGCATTTCTAAACTTACGTACTTTAATCAACAATTTGGATGTATTACTTTTGAACAAGAATAAATCGTCAATCATTATGTCTAATCATTATTGTGACTATCTCAACTATATTTAAATAATATTAGAAAAACATGATAAATAAAAAAAAGAATCAGTGTAATATTGATTTTATATTTTTATATGAAATAAAATAAACAAGTTATATTCACTGGAATTACTCAATATATACTTTCTGGTGCAAAACAAATATATATTTTTATGAGTTTACATGTTTCATTACCTAGAAGAAATTAAATTGTTAATTCATTATTGATATTAATCACTAACTCGATTCTGTCTATTTTAATATTTCACAAATTTACACACACACACACACACACATATGTATATATATATATATATATATATATATATATATATATATATATATATATATATATATATATATATATATATATATGTGTGTATGTGTGTGTGTGTGTTTATGTATGTATATACACATACATACAATCAAAGCTTAGTTTTAACAGTAAACAATTTCTATCATTTTTATATCTTTGCATGCTGATATATTTTTAGTTACTAGCGGGCTTCACCCCCTGCGCTCGTTGCGTTCGCCAACCAGCGACAGAGCTTCGTCCCCGCTCACACCTCGTTAACAAATTATACACACAAAAATATCCACGTAAAATGAAAGTCATATTTTTTTTATCAGAAAAGTTTATAATAATTAACATGACAAAATACAATCTAAAAATGTATAACAATTTTTTTACTCTAAAGTTTCAGTGAATACAATATTTTGAATAAATGTCACGAGTTTTACATTGAAATCGATACGAGTGAATACGAATACGAGTATGTATGAATACGAGTTTTACATACATCTCTCGTTGTACACCGTAAGAGAGCTAGAACAATGTATATACATTTATATCAGGTAGCTACATACATGCGGCTGATCTCAACCAATCAGAACAGATACCACGCGATCTCTATCAACCAATCAAAACGCAAATAATTTTTTACACACGATGACGAAATAACACAAATATATTTCTTGAAATGATAAAATTTTACATACCATCTACCTAAAATATATGTAAACGAAATAAAAAAAAAATATTGGTTTAAATGAATTCTCTCTTTATTTACAACATTCATGAGGTTTATTTGTTAAAATGTCCTTAAGTACGTATAGAATTAAATAATCTCAAACGATAATTCATCAGCGCTTCGCACTGTATACCTCAAAGTTTAAGTTAAAATGCTTGCAATACAATACAATAATATAAATATATGCATTAAATAAAAGTTCATACACTGAAAACTTTAGCTTGATATATATATATATATATATATATATATATATATATATATATATATATATATATATATATATATATATATATAGACACAAAGTAATGATTTCTACAATAAGACAATTTCTGGCGCATTAAATAAAAATGAACAGAATGTTCTTAAAAATAATACAAGTGACATTAAGTATTAATGATAAAAATAATGTTAGTAGGCTTTCCAATTTTTCAATCATTTAAGAATATAAAAGAAAGCTGAAATTGTTTGATAAATAACTCGAGACCACCGCAAACTACATCTTCAAACCAAAAAGAGTTTTCGTTTACGCTTAGACTGTAATTAGTGTTAGAAATGTTGTACAACATGCACCAAATTTTTACATGGAATCTATTTTTGAATTAAATTATATTATATATATATATATATATATATATATATATATATATATATATATATATATATGTACATATTCAAATATACAATCTAATTCGGTTATAATGAGCACCGCGATAATCAATTACAAATACGATGGGAGTTACGGAGTCGTCACTCCTTGCAGTGAGATCACACGTATAAGAATTATTCGAATGGATTTTAGTTTATGAAAATTTCTATATAAAAATTTACTTTTAAAGCGAGTTCGTTTTTCATACATAAACTCCCAAAAATTTTGAAATTCTCTAAAAACTTTATTTTTGGTTAAATGGCGATTAACACAATTTTTAGAAAAGAGAAAAATTCTGTCCTGCACATCTTCAGATAATATATATATATATATATATATATATATATATATATATATATATATATATTATTTTAATTATACCTGATGTAAATTTAACCCTAAAACGCGTTTCGATGTTAAGGTTGGTGAACTGGGGTTTAAGGGCGCGTCCATAACTAAGGTCATTCGCGCCCGTTTCGATGTTAAATAAAATGATGAATATATTAGGAATATTTTTATATGATTATACACTGGCATATCTGTAACTTTGGTACTCTTCACCAATACCATAATATTAAAAAAAGTATTTGCTTTTGCGGACTTATCTAATTTTTGTACTTCGTTTTCTTATTTCTGACTGGTTATTACGTGTACCTACATAATATAGCACATTTTATTGTACAATTTGGTTATTGTATTCTGGTAACATTTGTTGATATTTACAAAAAATATAAAATCTACTATTATAAAAAAGTATCAATGCCGTTGTGTCGACAAAATAATTCGTAACTATGTTAATTCTTCACTCTTTCTCTCTTTCTTTCTCTGTATGTACCATATAGATAAAATTCGAACATGTATGAGAGTATTAAATGTTTTCAATAATCATATAATATTATAGCAAACAGTATCATCCAAATCTTCGAATTTAAACCAAACATTTCTACTAAAATGTTCTCTGGAAATAAATCTGGTATTTACTTGCTAGTGACATAAAGAGTAACGGTTTTAGTCAGTTCCGCAGAGTACTTGCTATAATGAAGCTTGACTACGAATATGATACGCATTAGTACAACACAACATTCACACATCATACACACACACACATATATATATATATATATATATATATACACACACATATGTGACTCAATTCAGGCTTCTACATGGAAGTATTAAAAGAGGGCGTAAAGGAAAAGTCATGTTATTTTTTATTTAATATTTTAGTTCAATTCAATACTAAAATACAATTAAACTAAAATACTAAATGGGGGATAACGTGTTTTTTTTTAATTTTTACGTTTGTTTTAATACTTTCATGTGGATGCCTAAGTTAAATCACTGTATGTATATATATATATATATATATATATATATATATATATATATATATATATATATATATATAATTATACAAGCTTATCATTTAAATAAATATTCAATAATCGACAATGTACTCAGTAACAAAAAATGTTTTGTATATACTTTTTACTTAATATTTTCAGCGTAAAATTGAATCATACATTCATATTAATATTATGTTTACTTAAACTAGTGTCTGAATCATATCAATTACTATCAATACACGCCTTTTTTTATTTACTTGACTCTTTTAATTCGTCAATAATATCTCTACACAATTTACCGAAAAAGTCTACAATACTAGAATACCATAAAATACTTAAATTCTGCAAAAAAAAACTAATATTTGGATAAAATATAGCTTAATCAAATACGATGCATCATGTAATCAGTGCCTTAAATAACACACCATACAACATAAATACGTAACACGCACACACACATACATACATGCATGCATATATATATATATATAGATAGATAGATAAAGAGAGAGAGAGAGATATTTACGTACGATTACAAAATAATTCGCTTTTTACTTATTTATGTTGCAATATTAATAACATTTTTATTTTTATTAATACTTATTTAATGACTAGACGGGAAAAAATGCATATCTAAAGTACACTTTAATGGATGGTAACACCATTGATTACACCAATTTTAAAGTGATTTTTACCTCTCGATAAATTACTACAATTCTTTTATGAAAGTCAATAATTTTGTAACATCTTCTTGAACGAGTATAAACTATTAGAAACAATGAAAATTAATGACTGTTTTGGCTGAATTATAAAGTAATTTCACCATCAATATTAACCAAATATACATCAAATTGTCGACTGCATATAAACGTGCACATATCATTAATATATATTATACATACATACATTACCACACACACACATATACATATATATATATATATATATGTATGTATGTGTATATATATATATATATATATATATATATATAAACTATCTACTCTCCTGTTAAAACTCATTTGTTGTATATTAATTTAGCTAGGAATATTAGAGACATGTTATGGGGATGATATTTGATTACAGGCACTATTCAAATATATTTAACTATTATTTACTTTATCCTTCAATTCTTTTAAAACACGGTGTATCATAAGTTAGAATATTTTTTTAAAATAATTCCGACTGTTTTCGTACATTCCTTTAAAAAAACTGCAAAAGTATTTTTTCTCTGGCAAATCAATAATTCGTATATTTATTTACAATAATAGTAAAACAATTGAAATACAAGAATGGTCATATCATTTAAATTTATAATAAATGATATTTTTTATTACAAATCCCGTATTAATACTTAGAACTCACATCACGTCTGTCACTTATCTATTTTGTAGATCTATCGTATTCGACAATCATGCCTAATAATAATTCATTACTAAATAAATACGTCTTATATAAAAACTTAACTTTAAAATATCACATTTAAAAATGGGAGTAAAATTATTACAAAACAGAAATAAAAATTATTTTTTTAACATTCATATTCCTACGGAGATCAAAAATGTAGCAATTAATGAAGGATTATTTTTTAATGTTACTCAAATTAAAGATAACAAATGTCTTCATTCGAACTAAAATTATAAATCAAGTTTCAAATTTTAAATACTCTGGCTTTAATAATTATTGTTCATGACAATTAATCTGTTGTCATTTTTTGGTTCATATATATAATACACAATACAAAATGCTGTTTCTTTAATACACACGACAATTTTAAATTATTTTTTTATAATCTTTACAGCAACTTTCAACTAATATTTAACAGTAGATGTATTACAATAGTCAAAAATCATTCTTGCATGTCACCTAATGGAAAATAATCAGCAAACTTCTATGGGTACATTGAATCACATGTTATTTTTTATATGGTCTGTACACCAATTCCATATAAGTGTTATTGTGTTGTGTATTCACAACTAACCCAATCAAATTGCACCGAATAATATAGTTACAATCAAAAACTAAAATACATATAAAAATCGACTGTGAGATTTTTGAGTAGTCTATGCAAATCCAGTATATAAATATACAGATATACATGTGTATTTTATAAAGAATGTAAGTTTGAGTCAAAATATATATATATATATATATATATATATATATATATATATATCGCTATAATACGAATTCACATGGTAATATTAATTGGATAAGGGTATAAAAATATCAAATAAACGTGGAAAATAACTTTATTGTGCAATAAATTTAATATAAAGATTATTTCTTATATATAATGTCAATACCGCAAAATGATTAATACAGTAGGGTGTTTGTTAAAATTTCATCAGAACTAATGTCAGCACTATGTTAGACAACCTGTCATTCATTAGAAAAACGATCTATTAATATATAAATAAATATATATATATATATATAATATATATATATATATATATATATATATATATATATATATATATATATATATATATATATATATATATATATATCGCTATCATACGAATTCACATGGTAATATTAATTGGATAAGGGCATAAAAATATCAAATAAACGTGACAAATAACTTTATATGTGAAATAAATTTAATATAAAGATTATTACTTATATATTAAGAATGTCAATACCGCAAAATGATTAATACAGTAGGGTGTTTATTAAAAATTTCATCAGAACAATGTCAGCACTATGTTAGAAAAACCTTTGTTATTCATTAGAAAAACGATCTATTAATATATATATATATATATCGTTATAATACGAATTCACATGGTAATATTAATTGGATAAGGACATAAAAATATGAAATAAACGTGACAAATAACTTTATATGTGCAATAAATTTAATATAAAGATTATTTCGTATATATAAAGAAAGTCAATACCGCCAAATGATTAGTACAGTAGGTTGTTTATTAACATTTCATTAGAACTAATGTCAGCACTATGTTAGACAATCTGTCATTCATTAGAAAAACGAATTATTAAATATAAATATATATATATATATATATATATATATATATATATATATAATATATATATATATATATATATATATATATATATATATATATATATATATATATATATATCGCTATAATACGAATTTACATGGTAATATTAATTGAATAAGGTCATAAAGATATGAAATAAACGTGACAAATAACTTTATATGTGCAATAAATTTAATATAAAGATTATTTTGTATATATAAAGAATTTCAATACCGCCAAATGATTAGTACAGTGGGTTGTTTATTAACATTTCATTAGAACTAATGTCAGCACTATGTTAGACAACCTGTCATTCATTAGAAAACCGATCTATTAAAAAATAAATATATATATATATATATATATATATATATATATATATATATATATATATATATATATATAAAATACGAATTTACATGGTAATATTTATTAGATAAGGGCATAAAAATATCAAATAAACGTGACAAATAACTTTATATGTGAAATAAATTTAATATAAAGATTATTTCTTATATATAAAGAATGTCAATACCGCCAAATGATTAGTACAGTAGGTTTTTTATTAACATTTCATTAGAACTAATGTCAGCACTATGTTAGACAACCCTGTCATTTATTAGAAAATCGACCTATTAATAAATATATATATATATAGAGAGAGAGAGAGAGAGAGAGAAATGTCGTTATTTTTTTTTATTTTTTTGTAAATTCAAAATACACTCCTCGAGTCATATTGAAAACACCATACTACTTCTTCTGTTAGGATATTTATATGAAATACGGATCAATATCGACCACTTTTACGAGCTACAAGAATACATTCGTTTTTATTTTAAAGCAACTTTGTTGCATAATCTGGAAAACGAATATTAGTCGTTTTAAATATTTTAATACAAAATTTATTATAAAATACTAAATATATTACTTATGTCTTGTCTCTTATATCTTGTCTAAATACATAACTTGTCATATATTTTCCGTATCAACTATAGACATATACATAGATAATTCAATCTTTTCTAATGCATATTAATTAAATCTTACACAATTTATTAATTCTTGAATTCCTGTTCTAAAAATATTGGCGAGGTAAATGCTCATTCTAAATGTCAAAATTCGTTCAAGCAAATGTATTAACACTAAGTCAACGAAATTCTTAGAATACTTTTTTGAATTTAACGCTTTCAACAGACTGACCACAGTAAGTGCAATAAAGGACATCGTACGTCACGTTGTGCTACTCACACTTGAATAAATTTTAAAAAATGCGCCAACAGGAAATTTAAATAGTTATAAATATTTATAAGGCACACATTTAAAATGAACAATTACGATATTGTCAATAACGATGAATTAACCTTGTAGGTACCTCTAGCATATAAAAAATACGAAGATGTTTTAGAAGCACGAACGACAATGCTGTTTTCTGATGGACAAATAACAGTCACTACATAGGTGCTGCTCTACTGAGCAGTCTGAATATGCTTGACTGAACTGTGTCATGTAGTGACACAAAAGACACCAACTAACAAATGGCATACACGACTAACTTCTACAATGACAGTAAATTGCTCTTTACATATTATGATGCTATTTCTGGCTGATATACTATAGCTATACCACAATTGGGAATTAAAATTTTAGATATATTTGTCAATTATTAACATGAAAAAATAGCCCACAACATGAATTTCTAACTAAATGAACATCCTAAATAATATGTAGAAATGACATCAGACTTTTATTAATATCTACTGTATTAAGAGAAATGTGACAAATATATGTATTAGTATTATAACGTTCGTTACAATATGAAAATAAACGCTTGCAATTTTTAAAATGCGCATATTACTACTTGTTATTAAAACAAATACTATATACTGTTAATTAAACATTTTTTTTTCTATAATCAACGAATAATGCTTTACATTCATTAAATAAGTATTTATAATATCGACTAAAATTCACTTCTTTCGGAAAGTCAACATTATTTTTATAAGCAATTGAACATAAACACAATGTTTTGTACGCATGTGTGTGTGTAATGTGTGTCCACTGTATATGTGTGTGTGTATCAACTGTGTGTGTGTGTTTACTGTGTGTGTGTGTTCACTGTGTGTGTGTGTTCACTGTGTGTGTGTGTGTATTCACTGTGTATGTGTCCACTGTGTGTGTGTTCGCTGTGTGTGTGTGTGTGTGTGTGCGTGTATACGTGTGTGTGTGTATATATATATATATATACACATATATGTATATATATATATGTATATATATATACATATATACATATATATATATATATATATGTATATATATATATATACATATATATATATATATATATATATATATATATATATATGCATATATATGTATATATACACACATAAGTTAATTTCATAATATAATACATTTTATACATGAACACATTGTTCTTGATTGAACCAAACGTCACAATGTCCAAAAAGTTAATGTACAGTTCGATTGGGTATTTCAATATCCCTAATATTATAGTAAACACTTCGACTTTTTGTGCAAAAAAAATGAAGAATTTTTATTAATCAGATATATTTGATATCATTTCGTAAAAGGTATGATAATTAAAATATACGAAACTAAGGGTGTTAGTTATCTTTATTGGCATGAATAGTTTAATATTGATAATAAGTTAATGCGATAACTAAAACTTTAAAAAATATTTAAAATAATTCAAGACAAATTAAAAATTATGTATTTTTATGTCTATTATATATGTATGCAAACGTAAAATATATGTTATGTGCATTAAAAAGTAGTTTAACATCAATTAGTATAAATCACGCATCACAAGTAATTTGTACTTTAATATGTAAGATTGCCAATTTATTAAAATGCAATCGATCGAACAAGGCTGATAGTTTATTCTTTTAAATATTTCTATATATTCTGTATATACTTCTATTTTTACATATTCTGTTGCAGTAGAATGTATTCAAATGTTATAAAAAACAATGTTACAAGTTTGTATAATTTAACTTAAAAATTCGACAATTATCATTTTCATCTTAGACTGAAAGTGAGTTAAATTGTCATCAATGGATTGAACACAAAATTATTTTCAAAAATAGAAATAAAAATTAAAAAATATGTACATAAAGAAATTTCTTCAAAAAAATTTCATACTACTATAAAATATGTAAATTCTAAGCTTTTTTTTCATTTACAAAAAAATAATTTTTAATTACAAAAGTATTAAGTAAAAAAATGGAAACAATCACATTACATTTAACATTAATAGTTTGTTCTCAAACATCTGTTACTATCAATTTAACAGTATTAGATCTCCTGTGTTTATATATCTATCTACCTATTTATCTACACACACACAAATATATATATATATATATATATATATATATATATATATATATATATATATATAAAGAGAGAGAGAGAGAGAGAGAGAGTGAGAGAGAGAGAATTTTCGGAATCCATTTCATAATAAAAATCTAATAATAAAAACTTGAAAGTATGAAAACTTACACATAAATCTAGATTTTTTGATATGAAAGTAAATGTTTGAACATTTTTTATGACCTCCAGTTGTACACATTCATACACAAATCCAGTTCCGTATGTTTTTTAATACAGTGTAATATATTCACGTTGACTTTTTGCAGTACATTGCTCCGATATAGATTTAAAAGTCCAACAATCATCACCATCTCGTACTTGGCACTTCCGGTGCGGCAGCAACATTTCAAAACCGTGCAGATTTAGCACGCTTGAGTAGGCCAAATCAAAAGGTGTACACTCATACAATTATTGCAAAAGACAAAGTATCTGAATGAATACAGCTGTAGATAATACTTTTTTAAATAGGTTTATAGTATAATGTAAATAGTTTCATGAAAACTGTTTATTTTTAAGTATTTTTCATTATAATAAGGTAATAATTATAAACTAATATTTATCAAGTAATTTCTTCAAATAATATTATCATGGTTTATTAAAAATCCTATTGATAATCAACTTTTCTCATAATCATAATTAGAACGAACCTTTGCTTAATCCAGTTGACAAAAATGATAACACTTCAAACCTACTACTTTTTAATTTATTCATATTTATATATATATATATATATATATATATATATATATATATATATATATATATATATATATATATATATATATGAGAAAAAGAAATAAATAATACCATTATGAATAACACCTAAATCATAAGAAATTCAATAACATTTATTATAATAATAAGTTTTGTTTTTAACACCCATGATCCCATATATACATATTCCTTTTGCTTTACTTGAGTTTTAATAGAAGATAAAAACTCGAATGATCCAAATGAGCAACGAGTTCTATTTGTTCTATATTCTAAAAAAAAATGCCCATTGTAATCGAAATGCTATTCATAAAAAGCAAGACATTATAATTTCCATTTAAACATATGATATTTAGAATGATGATTCATTTTTATGTAACGAATCTAAATAAACAATATTTTATAATTACATGATCTTCTTGTACTTATTTCTACATTAATTATCAAAATAACCTTTATACACAACATTTATATTGTATATTCATACATTATATTACAAGGAATGTAAATCACAAATATTATTTCTCCCTATTCATTAAGATATATATATATATACATATACATATATATATATATATATATATATATATATATATATATATATATATATATATATATAATAAAATACGTATATGAATCAGAAAACACAGATGCAAGTAAAATACTATTACTATAACATTTCACGGCTTTTAAGGTATAAAATATACCCACATAAAAATATTAATTAATTTAAAACCCCGTAACATATGCATACAGTACAAATACCAAATAAACATCTTAATGTAGAGCGAATAGAATATTTTAAAAGTATGTTTGAATGCTAACAAGGTCATCAAAATCATTTAAAAACTTACCTTAGTATCTTATTTGTAAACACATATACCTCATTTTTAACTAATATGAAATTCAAGGCTGTAACGTTCAGTGATAATTATGATTATGATTCAGAACAAAGCGATTTAATAATTTTTACATTTATAAAGTTTCCGTACTTAGAACAGCTGACTATTATTATTGTTAACTTGCATACATGAGTATAAATCATTAATAATACATTTATGCACCTGTATGTTTTTTTTTAAAATTAAGTACAAGTTTTCGTAAATGATTACATATACTGAATATAAAAAAATATATATATATATATATATATATATATATATATATATATTCATTATATATATATTCTTATATATATATATATATATATATATATATATATATATATAAATATATATATATATATATATATATATATATATATATATATATATTCTTTAAATGAAACTAATATCAATTAGAAAAGAATGTAACAAGTATTTTCAAAACCCTATAATAACTACACTTTTCTACAAATATGCATCGAAAAAACACAAAAAATAATCTAAATTGCAAGTCATTTTATGAACAGGACTAAACTTTTTAAGTACTTAATATATATATATATATATATATATATATATATATATATATATATATATATATATATATATATGCCATTGAAACTATGTTTTTAGAATTATTAGTAAGGCATGAAATTATAGTTAGAACACAAAACAAAATACAACTTATTTTGATCATTCCTGTTTGCTGCTTATATGCATTTCAATGGCGATGACATCACCTTCAAAGCGTTAAGTTACAGAAAAATCATATTAATTTTAAGAAATAAATGTATGTGTATGAATGTGTATGTGTGTGTATGTATGTGTGTATATATATATATATATATATATATATATATATATATATATATATATATATATATATACATATATATATATATATATATATATATATATATATATATATATATATAAACCCTCAACCCTTTTATAACACTAATCTGAAAACAGTTTCAATACAACACGGTGCAAAATTTGCGACAGTCGTCCGAAACTATGACATTCTAATAACACAGTTTCCACATGGCACGATTTAATAAACTTGGGACAAAACTCATACAGCAAGAATGTTTTCCTGGGACTGTTTTGGTTTGAATAAACAAAGATTCCTCTTGTATAGATAATAATGCGATGTTTGTGCATAGCTGTTCTTACTGAAAACTAATACAGTAGGCAGCTTCTTGTTCATAAATTTACGCACACTTTAAGAACACGGTTTCTATATAACACGGAACGCATTCCCCTGATTTGTATTACTTCTACGTATCGTTTAACACAGTTTCAATAAAACGGAACAAATTCACCGTGTTATAAGAAAGTTGACTGTACAAAATATATAATACACATTTTTATTAACTATTATTCATTCAATACATAATTACAAACATCTTTGTGTATTACGTCATATGAATACATTTTTTTTCTAAAATCAGTTTCAATTCAGTAAATTCCTATTATGTATGTCATGATAGTAATTTCATATTTACTAATCTCAAACTAAAGTAATTTGCAACGATTTTATTTAACAATTGTCATTCACTGTAACGTCTTCCGGTCCCTGATGTATCATTTCCTTCACTAATCAACCGATCAAATCATTGATTTCTCAACAGCACACAATAATTTGCAACTAGTCGCAATCATTCAACACAAATATAGTAGTATATAAATCAGTTGAATATGATATATATATATATATATATATTAAAAACTTTAATTGTCCAACAAAGAAATTAACATAATTTAAAACAGGGCTCCTAAACTATTCATTTGCTGAGCGTCGAATATCAAAGCTCATAACAAACACACGTACCTGAAATTCACTATTTATCTAAAGAAAAAGCTATAAAAAATTGCAATTATTATTTTAAGTGCAAACTTTTTAAATCATGATCTGCCGTTTTTTAAATCAACATATAACCTCTTCACCGACGTAAATAGTCCAAACACAATAATTGGAAATAATAAAGTAGAAATTTAATATCTTATATAAAGAACACACATATTTACAATACGAGAAAAAAATGTTCACAGGACAAAAAATTAAAAAGAAAACAATCTGACAAAAAAGACCCTATACAATACACGAATAGAATGAACATAGTTCAAATATGTATACTAATAATTGTAAGTAGAGAACCATTGATATTTAGTTGATGTTATAAAAACAGTTTTGTAAATAATATTATCCGATAAACACAATACTTGACAATCATACTTGACTGTGAAGTATTTAATAAATGGAAATAATATTTTTACGCAGTTTTACAACCATTTTATAAAGAAAACAAACATATTGCAATCTATTTTTTTCAGCACTTGAACTCTCATGGATAATATAAGCATCAATCAAGGAACTATCCTCAATTCCCAAGGCGGATATCAATGTTTGCTCCCATTATATACATGTTCTTAGCCCAACCGGTGAGTGATATCTTACGAATGATTCTTATGTTTTTCTTGCGTTAGAATCATAAATCCCTAAGTTACTGTTTTTGTTTTCAAGGTATAAAACATGGCTTACTTTAAAATTACTTTAGATGACGATACTAATTTTTATTTATAATAAAAAAAAATCTTCCACTGAACATTTGTTTCATTTCAGCACTAACGCATACCGAAGTATTAATATAAAATAATCACTACAGCTTATTTTTTATAATATTTAACTGTATTTTTAATCTACACCATATAGAACGTTCTATTATGGTATATTTAAATGTTAACTATCTAATTATATAAAAAAGCATTTATCTTTCTTACAAATCTTTTTAATTTGTGGAAATAATTCAAATGCTGCACTCTAATCACATAATAAAGATTATTATCTGAATGATCTGAAATCATATATTATCTGTAGTAAACAATGTAGCTAATATAATTATCATAAACAGTATTTTTACATATTACCTTCTTACAATCATATTGCTTTAATTACATTTTACATACTTCAGTATCGATTAGTAGCCATTTCCGCAAATCCTGTAAGTACACAACTGAGTACAGAAGACATACAACTGACATAAATTAATGCATTTTCGCAACAATCGATACACACCTATTGTTAAGCCGATTTCACTGTGTGACTGGTACCAAAATGACTCAATAAATCGAAATCAACAACAAATAAATTGCCCTGACATTTGTAAACACTCATTTAATGTTAAAAATATCTTGTGTTAAGAAAATTGATTAACGTATAAAATATTACAGTATATTATAAAATCAATCATTTTTTTTGTTTAAAAAAATATATAAAAACAAAATTACACATGTCAATACAGGTAACATATCAACAGCTTTCATTTATATTTAATGTACATCAATTTTATAAAAAAAAAATATCTAAAAACAAATTCAATTCATAAAAAATAATAATTAACAAAAATGATAAATTATAAAACAGATTAACATTTAATGCGAGAATGACAATTTAACGATTAATTTTCTAAAAAAATGCTTCTAAAGATGAAGCAAAATCTCACTTAATAGAGCGAAATCTCATTATTCTAACAAATGTTGTAAAGAACGGAAACGCTCCTATTTTTTTATTGATATATTTTTATAAAACAAGTTTTTACTAAACCTCTATAAGTATATTTTATAAATATGAAGAACACACAGAACCATAAGAAATTTTTACATATTAAACAATAATACTTATTCCGTCCTTAAGTACCGAAAAAAAAATTTTTAAAAAAAGCAAATGCAAAACTACATAAACATGTTAACATATATTCTATTAAAAATTAATTTAACGAATACTGCTCGAGCACATTTATATTAGAGCACAATAAATAGCATTTTCCTTAACTTAAAGGTTTCAATCTTGTTATTAATTAGCTAACAATATCAATCAAGTCGCACATAAAGATATATTTTAACAAAAAATAAAGATAAATATTATTTTTGTTTAAATATTTTAGTAAAAAGCATTTTAATATTCAATTCTTTTTTTTTTAAAAAAAACTAACTCGGTTTTCTACACATGGTAAAAATGTAATGATTTTGAATTTTGTAACGATAATAAATTTGCAGCAATGTAATATATTAAAATGTATTCTAAAATCTATTTAAGTTCATACAATTATTTTATATATATATATATATATATATATATATATATATATATATATATATATATATATATGTGTGTGTGTGTGTGTGTGTGCGTGCGTGTGTGTGTGTAAATAAATATATATATATATATATATATATATATATATATATATAATGGGAGCATGACACAAAAAATGAAAATATATTTTGTTAGAAATCAAATAAAATTTAAATTGTAATTTATTGCAATATCATTAAAAGTATACTTGAAACATATATTTATACTTATTCAATAGTAATAACAATAAAATTACATTCGCGTGATCATCTCTTACTATTAAAATGCAATAATTTTTATATTATTATTGAATAATTTATTTTCTAACTCCTTGTAAAACAAGGTGAATCTTCTTCCTTCCTTAAAAATATATTGAGGGGACATAAAAAAGTGCTTTATTCGATAGAAAAAAAAACATATTAAGCCAAATGTCACATAATACATAATTTTTTTAAAGAAATATGAAGATTCTATGCCGGTAAAAATACGGTAGTAAGATTCTTTATGTTTTGATACATAAAGAATATAATAACAAAGTATTGAATGCACAATCTTTCTTTTAATTATTATGCAGGCCGCGCCCGTATTCTACAACGGCTTTACATGTTTTCTGTTCTTGTAACACACTAAGGTATTCATTAACATTCTCCTTATGCGGGAAGTATTAAAATTTCCATAGTGTTTATATTCAGAAGAAGATGTTGTATCGCGTACGTCTGCCTTCTATACACAGACAAAGAACGAACACATTAGATGCTAGTGAAGATTAATAACGATAGTTTAACGAACATATACAAATGAGTATAAGACAATTAATATTTAATTAAAACACAATATAAAACAAACTTAACGCAAATATGTAAAATATATTTCAAGAATTTGCATTTTTTTAAATTAAAATCTATGAAAAAAAGCATATTCAAAAGAAAATATGATTGAAAAAAGACATACTTCATTTATATTAATTACGTTACTTAAAATTAACACAAATAAAAGTAATCGCATTACTTTAAAAATTCTTTAAAATATCATTATATTTTTCAGACGATTTTTTTTAATATTACTCCGTTACTATTTCATATTCTAAGAGATTAAAAAAAAAACTCAAAAAGAACGTACACTTGAATAATTATCTGCAGTAAATCAGACTTCTATCTGTTACGAAGGTATTTTTTCAGAAATAATATCTGAAATGATCTGGGATACTGACAGTTTAATGACAAATTAAGAGCATTCATAAAATCATAAAGACTAATAAATTATGGTTAATATTTTTTTATATTTAATTTAAAAAAATTATATATATATATATATATATATATATATATATAATAAATATTATAAAAATTATAATATATATTATAAATTTTTTCTCAAAAATAAATATTATCTGTCAAAATAATGTAAATAAGATATGATAATACCTAACATATCAAACATTGCATACTAGTCTATATATATATATATATATATATATATATATATATTTCTGAGAAGAAAATACATTACATAATTTGCAAGTTGAATTAAAAATAGTTTATCACTAAACAAATATCAATGAAGAAATTAAATTATAGTGAATAGATAAGTAATGTTTCATGAATTCAAATTTGGGATTAAGTTGAATTGGTAAATAAATATAAATTAGTGATTATACAAAGAAACTACGCTATTTTAACTGAATATTTACTATTTATTTTATAAATTATAATGAAAAGTTAATATATCCTCCTTATAACTTTTATAAAAACTTAAAAATTTAATAAGCAGGCAATTTTACAAAAATACAGTAAAACGTGTAAACATTTTTTTTTGCAATTTATCTTGCCTACATTTCTTATTTATCCAAGAAATTCAGTATGTATGCATGTGTGTGTGTATATATATATATACTCAGAATGCTTTTCTATACCTTTAAACCTTTAAAATAAGGAAATATTTTTTTATATGCATAATTCTTAATAGGAAGCCAAAACAGTTTCCTTCTGATTTAATACAGTTCACAGAACAAAAACAATGACTGTTTCTAACAACGTAGAGACTCGTTAACTTTTCACAATAAACTCAAACATACTTTTTCAAAGTTCTGAATATGTTTTCTCAGATATTATGGATCATCAACATATAAATGAATTTCGACATATTAACTTATACAACTTTTTCCTATTTTAAACATAAACATGAGACTTACAAAGTCTCCGAGAAAAATAAAATAGAAATAGTATACTTTCTGATTGTGTGTTTTCCTAAGGAGTTTTCTCAAAATAAAAATGGATGCAATGAAGAAGGGATAAGAATACAAAACGTTGCATATACTTATAAACCGTTTTAAACTGTTTTATTTATTAAGCGTTTTTCATTCAATATATATATATATATATATATATATATATATATATATATATATATATATATATATATATATATATATATATATATATATATATACACATACACATAGATGCATACAAACAAATAAAAAAAATGAAACATTTTTTTATAAATATTTCACATAGAATTTTCTGATTTACATACATTTGGTAAACAGACACGTGAATCAAGGAGACAAATTCTCTAGTGTGATACCTACTTGTTTGCACGCTTAGGTCAGTGTTCTGGGAATTGCAGTTGACTGCGAAGGTATGTCAACTATTCACCAGTTAGCAAGAATCATTAACTGACGCCCTGGTGTCATAAGTCATATACGCACGTCGCAACTATGTATGTACGGTAGAGTGTTTCGTAGATCTACACTATTAATAAACAATAACAATAGACTACATTCATCTGTACGAGTTAAGAATACTGATAGCATATTATACTATAAAAAAACAACAGTCAAAAACATCTTAAAATAATTCCAAATATGATCATTTCATTCAATGAAGTGTATTTTTATCAGCGTACACTACTGAAATTTAGTAAATAATACACAAATAATACATAACATACTTTTTAAAAAGAAACTTTCAAAAAACATTTTCATCGTTTACAATACAATGAATCTAAATAACAATTCAGATATTTTTTACTTTAAAAACAATACATACGTTTTTGTACAACAATGAAACATTTTATTAAACAAGAGTACACATATTTACTCACAAATAATGACAAAAAAAACAATTACAAACATCTTATTTTTTTACTTAAATTCTATTCTTTTTTAATGAAACCATTATTATTTTCTTCTTTTCTTCTAAATTTTAACAGAATAGTATATTAATTAATATTTATATTATGTACGATGATATGTGAAAGAAAAGAAATAAAATATAAATAATGAACTTAAAATTGATGTTATGCTTATTCCAATAATTATATAAAAAAATACAACTCTGTAATACAATAAATAGATTTTTAATTAATTATTTCATATTTTATATGACGAAATAAAATTATTCATCTTTCAAATGAAAAAAATACTGCGAGATACAACACTAATTTGAGAAGTGTATAATATAAATTGATTACGAATGAATCACCTCTTGAACCATTCTTATATATGTAAACGATTATTTTAAAACCTGTAAGCGTGATTTCAAATTCCTGATCGATTAATATTTTCGGTTAGGCATTAATTTTAACGTTTGTTGTTAACATACAAATTCTATTTTATTAATGATATATCAATATCTTTGCAAAACACACTTAAATTCCTACATACGCACACTCACACACACACACACATTAATATGTGTGTATTAATATATATATATATATATATATATATATATATATATATATATATATATACTTTTATAAGTATATAATTTAATAAATATATATATACTTTAGACCTAAATAAATAAAATTAATGATACAACTTTAGATTTGTACTCCTATATTCTTAAAACACTCTAAATGCTTTCGATATGTAATCAATTTCGATGTCGTCAAAACACATTATAAAAATTAATTTATCAAAAATTATGTGAAAACTACTTCATAAAATATCAACGTCTACATTTATTTGTAATGAACACACGAAATTAATGGATAAAGAAGACATTACTTTATTGAACTGTGGAAACACAAAACATAATTCTTTTAAAAACATTCGGTCTTTTTTAAATTCAGACACCGATATTCATTTGGTGAAAATCAAATGAACAACATAATCTTTATAACATAAACACAATCGATATTTTAGTAAACAACCTATTAATTATTATACCATATCAAAATATACAATATTTTTGGAGACTTACTAATGTTATTCACAAATAATTTTAAATTATTTGCACGGGCAGTTTATTGACCAATAATGATTCATATAAAAAGCATACAATAATAGTAACTTCTTTAATAATTTAAAAAAAATATATGAACTGATTTATCATTTTACACTATCCACAATAAATATATAAATACAACAATATAAAACTAATTTTCCATTAAGAATGTCAGAATGCGGTTAATCATATAATTATTGAAAACAAACCTAACTAGACATAGTGTGTAGCAAAAATATAAATTAAATGCTAATTGGAATGATACATTTGATATCGTGTAATAACAGCTTTACCTGTACTTTAAATAAAAACCTACATAAGTTTTAAAAGTTGAAAGTAACAAACCTTGATTTAACAAGGAACAACTATGCAAACAATACGATTAGAACTTTAATTTCAAATACATACTACAATATTAACAAATGCAAATAATATGTTTACTAATTGAAAAACGTTTATTACCTACCTGTTAATAAATTAAACGTCATACATGAATTGTGTAACACTTTAAACACTCACAAACACACACGATGTTTTAAAATATCTAATACTTAATCCTAAAACACGATCACATTATATAAATCACTTAAACACTAAATAACCAATTTTATATTTTCTATAAACATGTAGTTTTAATAAAAAAAACACACGCACACACATGAATGGATCAGAATGACGCCATTACGAACTTATGACGCGTACAACTGAACAAAACATGACTGAGTAATGTAATTTGAGTTCTTTCTCTAATCTACATACAGAATAACCAACCAAAATATATTTCCAAAAGTAACTACAGTTTTATTTTATCTTTGTTGGTTCTTGTGAAGTTAGATATAATTGACAATTGTGCACATTCAAATTTGGGCCGATTATAAATTGTCAACTGTAAATTGGTTAGATTATTATATCCAGTATGGATTTTAATATTTACAATGATTTAGACAGTTTTGACAATGCTGTTAAGTTAGAAAAGGTTTGTAATTAAAGCTGTATTATATTTATAAAAAAAAAGAAAAATAATAAATAATTGATATATGTTGTATATATGTTAATAAAATATTTTAGTTTGAAAAAGAGAACATATGTTTAAAAGAAAGTGTTCAAGAACTAGAAGAAAAATTAAGCAAAGAAACTGAAAAAGCAGAGAAACTAGAAAAGTTATCGAATAATTTGAAAATTAATATATCTAAATTATTTAAAACAGCTCGAGCAGAAATTGAACGTAAAGATAAGATGATAGCATATTTACGTCAAAAAAATAATAACTTTGTTTTTAGAAGACAAAATAGAGACCATTCAACTGTTCATGATACTGTTCATACAAACAGTAATGAAAACGCAAAATATTTTTCTAATGATACAACTGCCAGTGAAAACATAAGAGAATATAAAACTGAAGAAAAAGAAAAAATAGAACTTGAAGGTCATACTACAAATAAAAATATTCATAATAATTTGTCGGTTATGAATTATAATTCTATTGAATTAAGTAATTCTTTAAATGATAAAAAAAACCCTGACGATGTAAAAAAGAATGTGGATAACAAATCAAATATTGTTAACAGTGATTATATTCCAATAAGCAATATAGAATCGTCAACAACACTAAAAAAATTTGAAAAAGAAAATGAAAACTATCCACACTCAAAAAGTGAAGATAATAAATATAGTAAGTATCCAAGAAACAGAAGAAAATCTATATCACCATATAAAAAAGATAATAAATATCTTCAAGAAAAGAAAAGTAACCAACATATTAATTTAGATAAAAGAAAGTTCAGA
>CM068320.1:12251686-12276686 GCA_034766995.1 Acanthacorydalis orientalis | reverse complement strand
TAGATTTTAAGAATAAAGCTTGAAACACCAATTTACTGTAAATAATTGAAATTATAATAAATATATGTTATTATTATCTTTAAATTTGATTTATTTATACATACAAATATTAATCTATTCCTTTACCACATTTGTATTTCAGGTGTATTTATTGAAATGGTACTAAAATTTTATTTATAAATACTTCTTAAAATATCTACTTGTACATAAATATTAATATTTTAAATAGGTTTTTTTATATAATATTCTCTATTGAAAAATCAGAATCAATCATATATAAAAGGAACAAAATTGTGTACTGCTCTAAAAAAAAAAAATAAATATACTTTTTTGTAAAAAACAAGTATTTGTTTTATTTTTCACAAAAATTTAAAATAATAAAAAAAATAAAACTGTAATTGAGGACTGTTCTCTTTCTCTTTATTTAATTATATATATATATATATATATATAATTTAACTAAAAAAAAAATAAAAGTACTTTTCTAACAGTATTCATTAAATACAATAATATTTTAATTTAAATATATAAAGTTTTAATTTATTACTATTCACTCAAATATTGTTATCTTTAGAATGTACTACAGAATATGTTTCAGTTGAAATTAATGAATTAAAATATATTATTTTTGTACATTTTGATTCAAAACATTATTTTAAATTTTTATAAAAACATTTTATAGTAAACATTATTATAAAATTTTATTAGTTTACCTTCTTTTCCTTTATTACTTAATTTCTACATCTTGAAATGTCACATTTTCAACTAAAATAGAAAGTAGTTTGTACAAGTTTAATATACATTCCATAGCTCCTTACATTTGCTGTAAGCAATTTATATTTTTAACATAAGAACAAAATTATAGTTTATATGATATATTTAAATTAAAACAACTAAACATATTTCAAAATATTTAAAAAACACAATAATCATAAAACAATTGTTCTGTACCCTCATATCGAACATTTATAATTTTTGTTTTATAAACTTATATAGTTGCACTGTTTTATACCAATGTGGCTTCAATTAGTTCTTTTTTGGATCTAAACCTAATTTTTGCCTTATTATAAACTCAGGCAATCGTTTTCCTTTCCAAAATCGTGGTAAGGGAGTTTCAGTAGCTTGTCGCAATTTATCAGTCACATATTGTTCAGCAGAAAATTTCTCTGCTTGTCTGATTTGTGCTAATAATTCTGCTTGAAAAGCCTTTTCTTTTCTCATTTCTCTTCTTTGCCTAACCTAATAAAAATTAATATTTTTTCAGATTAAACAAATACCTATATAAAAATATGACTTATATACTCAAATTATACATACTAGAATATATTTTCAAGCTGTAAATAAAAAAGTTATTATCTATTATGTTCATTTCAATAATTTATAACAAAGTTTCATAAATTATATAACATATTCTAGCATACAGAATTGATTTTATTATATATCTTTAACTAATAACTTACTTTTGCCCATTCAAATTTCATTCTTTTTCTTAACTTTCTTAATTTATGTTTTTTCATTTTTCGTCTACGAATTACAATAAGTCTTGCAGCTTGTTTTTCTTCTATAGAATTAGCAGGGGCATAAATACTTTTTTCTTCGTGCAATACATCATCAAAAGGTATGAATGTTGTTAAATTTGGTAAATATATTGCATTTGGATAATAATTTTGCAAAGTTGGTGCATATTTGTTTATATCTTCCAATTTAACTGATTTATTAACTTGTATATTGCATAAATGAGGTGTAATTGTAATAGATGGGACATAAATTGATTTCTGAGTAAAATTTCGGCTTATACATTGTTTTACATAACCTGAAAATTTATAAATACATTTTTTATCAAGAAAATATATTGATTTTCTTTAACTTACTATTTAATCGTAAATTTCGGAAAGAATTTGTTAAAAACGACATTATTGCTATTAAATGTTATTTAATATACTTGTTTAATAATTTGCAACTTCCGTGAAAAATGAAAACTAAAGTTATTCTTGATGATAGAAAAAGACACTTCTCGCACATAATAAAGATTTTAGATGACAATGTAATGGTTATGGCATGAAAACGAATGAATATTTGGTTTGAGGTGTTAACTTTGTAGGACAGAGCTAGATGACACTGTCCGCGCGATATGTGTACGGGAGGTTTGAATACATTAAATTTGAATATTAGCGCTGGTATACATTCCCAAATGTTTAATTTTAACACATTTAATAATAATTCTAAATTAATGAATTCGATCTAAAATACAAAATTCATTAATTTAAAATTATTATCAAATTGTGTTAAAATTAACCATTTTTGAATGGATGTGAATTTATTTTAAATTATTTAATTTTTTTGCAATCATTCTATTGTATGATGCTGTTTATAATTCACAGAAAAAAACGGTTATCTATGAAACTTATTCATTTTTTAAAAATATTTAACACCAATAATAAATAACTAAACACTAGTAATAAATAAATAAACATTCATAAAAAAATAAATACTGATAATAAACAAAAAAAAGAACATTTAACACAATACTGTAAAAATTGCTCTACCTTCAAAACCAAAAAATGTGTCTTCCTTTTTCGAATTCAAAGAATTTAATGCTTTCACTTTATTGCATCCCATGTCACAAATCGTGTACACAGAATACTTTAATGATCATCCGTGACAAATGATCTGAAGTTGAATTTTGACAAAAATAGAAATAAATTGTCTGCTTTCAGTAATGTCCCACACCTTGCAACATGAAAACCATAACACTATTTGCATATTCCTTCCCTATCATTCCGTGGTCCATGTAAACATACCCAGTAATTCTATGGGTATGTTGGTCATATGACAACTCTTTGCGAATTGACGTTTCATAGAACATTAATGAACATTAGTTGTCGTTGTCCACCAAATGACTGACCATGCTTGCCTGGTACAACATGATGTAGTCGTTCACGTCTGGTTTCAAAGGAATGAATCTCAAAGGGGTCCTTAAAGAATTGATCAATGGTAAAGCAATTAATTTCCTTAATAAACGATCACTTTTTGAGCTTCTTTACCAGAAAGACAAACACAACAACTTCTTCTGTCCACCGTCTTCCTGAATCTACCACACCCCTGACACGAAGCTATAAAAATGTATTTATGTTTGTTAATTTATAAACGACAGTTTAAACATTTATTAATTTGAAAAAATTATTACCTGTGAGATCAACAGGATTCGGGCTGCAACAGGAAGATCTTTGAAAAATATATCCAAGTGATCTGCACTGCTTTGTAACAATGCAATTATATTTTTTTATTTTTCATACAAACACGCTTTAGAGTACAGATATATTTTTGTTTCCGTTTTAAAATTTTCATAAATTTATCTGTGCTCAGCGTGTTCGGCATTTGTTTTCTAATATCTCAAAGAGATATTAACGGTCATGTGTACAATATAAATAAAATGAATTAGGTACTTTCGGATCGTTGTATCTCACATAGCATGGTTCTGAAAAATTGTTATTTTTCAAAATCATATCGACTAAACTACTTTATTTATTATTAACAATACAGATTATGTTAATAGATAAAAAATATTTTATACCTGCCTTTCCAAGCACAAAGAGGGGACCGCTGATCTATTTATGCAGTTTTATACGGAATTGATAAAATCACATGTTCTAAAATGATGTTTACACAATTTCATCATTTTAAAAGCTGCATCAATATGTTTTTCACCAATTTCCATTACTTGAAGCCATAAACGTATTGTATAATATAAATATAATTACACAAAAATAACTATTAAGAAGTTAATATTAAAATATAACGAATCTGTTTTTCGTTATTAGGCAATAAAATAATTTATCCCTCGGGGTATTACAGATGTAACAATTATGCCTCGTAAAATTTATCCTCGATAACAAATTCTTTCATAAACACTAAATCCTGTCATAAATAATATTAAACAGATGAAATTTTTAAACATTGTTTTACTAAAAATTCAATTCTTCTTTGACCAATGAGAGAGCATTTACATGTTCATGTTCACTACCAATAGTAAAACGATACACAAAATGACTTACAAATCGAACAACTATCGCCATCCCTTTAAATCTGGAAAACTAAATAGAATTTTCTTTTTTTCCTACGTTGCTTTGTCCTTCTTGTTTGATCCTGTTCTTGTGTATCCTTTTCCCCCCAAGTGCAATTTAGAATAGATTTGGTACAGATTTCTATTTTATTGTAATCCACACTTAGTTAATCTATAGATAAAGTTCATACCTCTTTTATGTGTTGTGTTTGTGTAGGTTTCTTCTATTATGGATGCTGGATGTTTGTTATGTGATACATGAATGTGTGTATCCGAGGTGTGTTTATACTAAAATAGAGATCTATAATTATATAAGGATAAATAATTTAAAAAATATTTTATTGCGTTCTCTGTCAACAACTAGAATTAATTAATTATTTGGTTTATGTACAAAGGAATTTTTTTTTAAGATAACAGAAAGTCTATCATCTATTTAGTGGGTTTGTACTGTATTTTGTTATAAATCAAAAAGTAAACTAAAAAATAAATATTTAGCACGCATGTTTGGGAAACGTTAAGGTATGTACCTTGGACGTATTTTTTAATTTTGTTTACATTTTAGGAGTTTCCTTACGATTTTTCTTCTATAAAAAATATAAAAAAATAAATTCATCAATGCAGAAATTTCAAAAATTACATTTTTAAAATATTGAAAATTGAGATAGAAATTGCAAATTCGTACAAATTTGTCTAAAACAGAATAAATGTTCTTATTGTTAAAAGTAGAGATAAACTTAAAAATTAGTATATATGTGGGGGCTTCGCCACCACTTGCGAGTGTCGCTAGAGAGCGGCGTAAATAGATGCTGGTACCGCGCGCCATCTACGCGGTAAGAAGCGGGGCGTCGAGAAGTTCCGAGAAGCCAGTGGAGTTTTGTGCGTTAGACCCAAATAAACAAGTACAACATATTTCAGACTAATCATTTACTGAGATCCTGCACCCCCACGATCCTCGTCCTCACGCTAGTAACAATTAGGGGACAAGTCGCCCGGCGATGAGTCTCCAAATATACTAAATTTCTATATTGATACAAGAGACATTTAAAAAGTTAGGTAAAAGTTAGGGTCACTATAATGAAAAACTATGTTCATCTTTTTATAATTACTTTTACTTTTCAATATAATCTCCCTGAAACCAAATATACTTTGTCCAGCGATGCTCTCAATGCTTTTATTCCATCTCGGAAATCTAGTTCGTTTAGATCTTCAAAATAGCATTTCACTGGTGCTTTCAAATCATCATTTGAAGAAAATACCTTGCTAAGAATTTTTTAAATTTGGAAATAGATAGAAGTTAGGTGGAACTGAATCAGATAACAAAATCAGTTGAATGTAAAAAACGGACAAAACACTTGAGAAATTTACATTCGATTTTGTTTTTGTTCAATTATCAGTAAACGCGTCAGCAATCTTTTTTGATACCAAATTCTTCGGTTAGGATGTAAATATTCCGTTGTTTTAAGCACACCCTAACAGATTCAGACACATTTAATCGTCAGTCCTTTAAAACTATAGCATACATTTTATAGATGATTTCTGGTGCCGTTTCACTTTTTGTATGTCTACTACTTGGATCATCTTTCAAGCTAGTACGACAACCTTAAAATCTGCAGCCTATTTTTTTATAATCGTAAATGAAGGTGCAACGGATTTTATAACCGTAAAAAATGTTATATATGCATCATGTTTAATTTTATTCATTTTAAAAAATTCATAAAAATACTTTACTTAAGTAGCTGTTGTCCACAACAAACTATTTAACAGATAGAATTGATATTTCACAGTTATTCATAAGACAAGTGTAACAATACAACGCAGTAAAAAAAATAAACTAAGCACTGACATCTTTATATATCCAATATACTAAGTTGCGAACTTTTCAAATTTTCTTTGCAAATATTAAAATTATCTGAGAAATAATTGTTCAATTCACTGAAATAAGTTTTTATCGTAATAATGAAATTTTATTAAAAAAATATATAAATGATTGTTTGTAGTATCAAAATATAATAATTCTCTCTAAAGAATCTCTCCTTAACCATACAAAAAATTTATAACGAAAATTTCAATAATTGCTTATTGTCCGTTTAATTTAGATTAAATACATTTTATCTTTTTTGCCAAAAAAATCATCTTTTTTGCATTAAAGTTTCGAAGATATCTGCATTGCCATCTAAATGCGTAGAAGTTAAAAAAAATTACAATAAATAATTGTTCATTTTTACTTATTAAACAATGCACTATTTGCTTAGCATGCGCAGTGAACGACAGAAAGAGTGCAATACGAATTTTTAAGAGTTCGCATAGTAAATAATCATGTAAATAATTAATAAAATGGTTGTATTTATGATTATTTATGCAAAAATGATTTATTTTTTTATTTGAATAATTTTATGAATATTTTCTGTTAAAAAAAATTAAAACCAATTTTGTAAAGTTTCGAAGCGCGACGAAACACTCTACATTCTAAGCTTGATCAGTCTGGAATTGTTTTTCAAGTAATAAACAATATTTGAAATGAAATTTAAGCCGTGTAACAATTGATCAATTGACCGAATCACCGAATTTACCGATCAAGTGTTACCGAAAATAATGTAATAGTTTACAGAAAAAAGTTTCAGTCAGATTTTCATATTATTTTGAATAGTGATTAGTAAACACATACTAGTGTAAAAATATCTGAAGTTGTAATATAAATAGAAAGGATACTACAAAAATTAGTACAAATCAAAAAATTAGAAAAGAAAAGTATTCTGAAAGATTGCGAGAAACCAATGTAAATCTAAAAATGTAAATATGTATTCATGCTCAAAAGCTGCTTGGAAAAATTAGATTTTAAATCAACATCTATAGTATTCTAAACGTATTTGTCATTGTATTTAACAAAAAACAAAATAAAACCACAATTAGTAAACAATGACTGTCAGAAAATATTATGGTATAAATGGAAACATTTTGTCACATTACCAAGAAATACTTTAAATAAATTAAATAATTAAAATTATTATTATAATTTTTTTTAAAAAAAATAAAAAACATTAAGTAGATATGTAAATATTACGGTGGTTTAAATGGTTAGAAATGGTAATAGGAAAAAATTAAAAGCCAATTCACAGAAGTCAAAATAACTTAAAATATTTAAAAACACTAGGCGTTGACTTTTCTAACCTATTATTATCAATTAAGTATGTATCAATGATACTTTTGTCTTCCCAAATAGAAATGAAGTAGTTCCCAGTATATGTACAATATAAAACCACTTTCAAAATATAATAATAACATAATCTTATTGATTTGAATATTATTGAAAATTGTTAAGAGTAAAATCCATGAGCTGTACAAATAAGCATTAAGTGCTATAAAAGTAATTTGTTAAAAACAAATTTCCACAAACTATATGCAAAATATTTACAAATTTCTTAAAAAAAAGAATGTTTTATTTGATTCAAACTAATGTATGATCTACTGAGAATAAAATCTTTTTAATAAATGTATTCATAATTTATTACTTGTATGAATGTATATTTTTCATCAAACTTATATAATAAAATTATTTTGATGAATACGAGGGTGGTCCCAGAAGTACCCGGCCTGACCTAGAGATGGCGGTAGTTGTTTGAAAAATATCACTGTATTAGAAAGTACACAATCTATCAAACATATGTTTCAAGTTTGAGGACGCCACGTTGTTTAGTATTTGTTTGGCAGCCATCAATAGTGAACGTTTTCAGTGAATTTGTGAAAATGGAGAAAATTGGTCATCGTTACGTGATACAATACTTTTATTTGAAAGGCCTCAGCCTAACCAATATAAAAGCTGAACTGGATTCTACTCTGGGTGAGGCTGCTCCTTCGTTTACAACAGTGAAATATTGGGTAGTAGAGTTTAAACGAGGCCGTACGAGCTGCCAAGACGAGCATCGCAGTGGTCGACCAAATGAGGCGACGACTCCAGAAATGGTGAAGAAAATCCACAAAGCGGTACTGGATGATCGTCGACTGAAAGTGGGCGAGCTAGCAGACATAGTAGGCATTTCAAAAAGTGCAGTACATTGCATATTATCTGAAAATTTGGACATGAGAAAGCTGTGTGCAAGATGGGTGCCGCGTTTACTCACACTCGAGCAAAAACAGTGTCGTGAAGATGTTTCAATTGAGTGTTTAGCGAAGTTTCACAGCAACAAAGCAGAATTTTTGCACCGTTTCATAACCATGGATGAAACATGGGTCCATCACTTCACACCCGAGACAAAAGAACAATCAAAACAATGGACTAAAAAGGGAGAACCGGCTCCAAAGAAGGCGAAGACTGTTTCATCTGCAGACAAGTTCATGGCGTGGGTTTTTTGGGATGCGCGTGGGATAATTTTCATTGACTATCTTGAAAAAGGAAAAACTATCAACGGCGAGTATTATGCGAACTTATTGCAACGTTTGAGCGAAGAAATCAAGCAAACACGGCCGCATTTGGCTAAGAAGAAAGTGTTGTTTCATCAAGACAATGCACCAGCTCACAAATCCGTTATTGCAATGGCCAAAATTAATGAATTAAAGTTTGAATTGCTACTTCATGCACCCTATTTGCCAGATTTAGCCCACCTCGGATTATTTTCTGTTCCCAAACTTGAAAAAATGGCTCAGTGGTCAAAGATTTCCCAACGATGAAGAAGTGATGTCGGCAGTTAATGGGTATTTTGAGGAGCAAGACCGTTCTTATTATAAAAAGGGTATCGAACTTATTGAACACCGCTGGGAAAGTGTATAGAGATGAAAGGAGATTATGTTGAAAAATAAATATATTTTTTCCAAAATTTTTGTGTTTTCTTTGTTGGGTCGGTTACTTCTGGGACCACCCTGGTATATCTGTACATAATTCTTTTTTCATGTACGAACCACAAAAAAAATGTTCTGGTCAAAAATGTTCAATAAACTATTATCGATTCTTTTTGATAATTACATAGGCACATTTCGACAGTAAGTCTATTTTATTACGAACGCCAATGTGCAGAATATAAATTCTTCTGTACCTTGGATTTTTTGTACCTTGGCTCTATAAAACATGGCATTGCAATCGAAATTTACATAAGAATCAATATTAATCAATAATGACTCATTGAACATTTTTGATCAGAAATTTATGGTTTGTAGCGCGAAACAAGAATTCATTTTTTTAAAATATAACCTATACGATAATTATAAAATATAAATAATTATTTCTATTTTTAATAGAAAAAAATTTAAATGTTTCTAAATATATCAAGTTGATTTTTTATAATGATAAATATTTTATATTATTTAATGAAATCGCTTCTCATACGAGACAAAACATGTAAGAGTAAGAATTTTTAATCTCTGCTATTTGTGATGTTAGTGATACTTAGGTCATTCTCACAGGATTTCTTAAAGCACCTTTATGTCTCAGTGACAAAATAAAGATGTAACATATAATCTTTTATGTTGACAAATAAATATACAGTTTTAAGCATGATATTTTATTATCCCATTAATAATAAAAAAAAAATAATTAAGTATGTTGTATTAAATGTAATGCCATGTCAACTTACAATGGTTACTAAAACATTTCACTTAGGTATGTTTTATAGCGTCACATACATTTTAACGTATTTACATTGCATATAAGTACAAAAGTATACATACATACATACATTCGCCCATAAACACGCACATGTACATGCTCATATGCATGCACACACACGCATATATATATATATATATATATATATATATATATATATATAACAATCTAAGTATACACACTTATTTATATTTGTATTTACAATACTAATTATATCAATTTGATACACACTACTTTGTATTTATAAAAAAGATTTTTGTTAGCAAAAAAATTACTATTTTTTAAAAAAATATTTTTGATTATTTCATTAAATTAGAAATACATTAAAAAAGAATTTAATATGAAATATATTGAAATCCGTTAAGAATATTGAAACAGGCTGCTTTTTTATAAATCTGTTTAAAAATATTTTTATGTTACTTAATACATCTTAAATATTTTTATTTATAAGTATACGGATAATCCGTTATTTTGAAAAATAAAATAATAACAGATAATATTTTATTAAGAAACAATAAATGCTTCAAGTTTGGAAACAAAACATTTATATGTGGATTAAATTATTATAAAATTTTAATATATTTCTCAAATATTTTTTACTATAACATTTATTTGTTTTTATATTTATTCATTTTTACTAACATCATGAATAACATTCATTTATTTGTAATTTTCATTGTAAGTTTATAACAATACTTCAGTATATATTTTAGTTAGTAAACACTGGCATATTGTAATCACTAACCTGATATTTTGATATATAAATTGTATAAATATTCTTGCAGATGTTAATTATATTTTCACAAGTAAATGAAGTTATTTTTTTTCGACAACATAAAAAAATAAAAATGTGTAGAACATTGTAATTCATGATTAAAAATATTTTTAGTGTAGACATATTTTTTTAAAGTTCACCCAATTTTAACATAGTGTTTGTCTACATAATAAGTATGGTTATTACAACGCCATTACACAGTTCATAAAAAATGATATTAAATTATTATCCAAAAAATACAATCAAGATTGTAAAAAAATAAACAAAAAATATAAATAGAGAAACGTACTTTGTTTCCAATCATAATTTGAAGAAAAAGTAAAAATATATATTAAAAATGCTAAATTAATAATAAACAATATTAGGATACATAGTTTCGTGATTATGATTTAGTTATTCGTAATTATGAGAAATTTTATTTTATTATGTTAATTATATTATTTAAATACTAGCACAGAATGTGTCAAGAATTTATTTAAAAACAGAATACTTAGTAAATCATATAACGGTTTGCAAATGATTTGCATAGTACTGAACGATATTATATGTGATAAAATGTGTAATGTATATAAATGTTATATATATATATATATATATATATATATATATATATAGAGAGAGAGAGAGAGAGAGAGAGAAATGGGAATATAGATATGTCACTATGTCATTAATTTAGTGACAAATGTTATACAAACACAACAAAGTAGCAATGCAAATATGTATATTATTACTAATAACAACATAATCTAATTATTCTATATACAGGTAACCCTCGTATAACGTGAAGGTTACGCTACACAGAAATTCCGCGTTAAGCAAATCGCGTTGTATAAGACTCATTTCATACAAAACGAAGGGTTACATTCTAAACGTTTTTTTCTTCACATAAAAAAACAAATATATTTTAAGATAGAATTAAAAATAAACTTAATTCAAAAATAAAACTAACAAATATATTCTTTGATTATTAGCAATTAATTTTAATTATTCTTGATCACCAAAATAATTTCCGAAAGGTGCACAGTTTAATACACCGGATAAAGAAAAAGTACACTTACCCTGATTCAATTGTAATTTTCAACTTGTGTATTTACAAAAAAATTCTAACGTTAGAAAAGTATTCTTTTAATCTTCTTTTTAGATCATAGAAACACGTAACATGTATGACTCAAACGACTTCATTCTGTAGTAAAAAAAGCTTTAAACAAAAACAAGAAATCACCAGTTTATAAAATTAGTTCTGTCATCTCTACTTATTTGAATTTCACCAACAGCACAAAAAGGAAAAATCCAGTACACGTTTTTTTGTTTGTCGCGTTATCCGAGGATTATATGAAATTAAATTGCGTGTTATATAGAAACCGTGTTATAGAAGTACCACGATAACAAAGGTTTGTCGCAATTTGTAACGAAACTATTTTATTGAAGTACCGTGTTATACGAGAGTTGCCTTTCTCTCACACACCCTCCTTCTTTCTCTCTCTCTCTCTCTCTCTCTCTCTATATATATATATATATATATATATATATATATATATATATATATATCGTCAACATTTATCTATATATTTAAGTTTAATAAATATGTTCACTAAATTTTAATTTTGAATAATGCCCATGAATTAAAAAGTAATTAATTTTATAATTATTAAGACATTATCTAAGACATTCTGAAAGTGTCAAAAAAAATTGAAATCACTAATGTATTGTTTTTTTCTTTTAAAATTTTGGCTAATACATATACATACAAACAGACACACACATTCGCTTATAAACACACACATATATACAAACATATATATATATATATATATATATATATATATATATATATATATATATATATATATATATATATATATATATAAAGAGGGAGAGACAGAGTAAAAATCGCTTTTAATGACATTGAATGAGTGCCTTGATAAAAAAGTCGATATAAATAAATATCGTTATATCCAGATGTTGATAATAACTATACATAAATAAGCTGTTACTCTTTAATCAATCGACCTTTTTAATTTTCATTATTGTACATATTTATGTATTCTATATTCTACTTTCATGTTTTCTGTATAATCCATAGATAATGGTTTTTACGGTTTGGAATTATCTAAGTTTTTTAGATTTTTGATAAACTATTTTTTTATTTGTTGCTTTTATTAGCTGCTACTTATACGCTTGTTTCTTTCTTTCGGTATCTTCATTATAATTATTTCTTCTTAGTGAATTTTAAAGTGTATGAAGTAAATTTAAATATTAAAAAAATCCTTTAAATTTTATAGTATATTTTCGGCTAATTCTTGAAAATTTTTTTAGAGTGATGCCATTGCGCAAGCAGAACCAGTAATTAAAAATTTTAGGACAATAAACATTTTTCTAATATGTTTTACAAATTCATTTATTTTCAACTACCTGTTATTAGCACACTTTATTTAGTGTTTAAACGATTTCAAAAGAACTTCCTCTTTCTGGTTAAATTTAATATTACTTTAAGAAATTTTTCGAATTTCTATTTGATAAATTTTAAATAGAATAAGTAAATAAGTGTGGTTATTTGGGTTTTAGGGCGCGTAGACAATTAAGGTCATTAGCGCCCGAAGTAAATAAAATGTCAGAAGTTAATGTGCGATAATTAAAAAGAATGTGTGGTAGGTATTACAAAAAAATATACTTTTTCAATTATAACTTGAATTCGTGATTATTTTTTTAAAATTAAAATAAGTGGTTTCAATTAAATTTCTTGGCAAATTCAAAATCGTTATAATTCGGTTCTGTTGTATATATATATATATATATATATATATATATATATATATATATATATATACATATATATATATATGTATGTATATATACATATATGTATATACATATATAAATATATATATATATATATATAGATATATATATATATATAAATATATATATACATATATAAAAATATATCTATATATATATATATTTATAAATCTATATATATATATATATATATATATATATATATATATAAATATATATATATATATATATATATATATATATATATATATATATATATATACGAGTATATATATATATATTAAAATGAGAATTTTTATCGAACTAATATTTCATAATCCATTGTTTCCTATTTTTTCTAGCCGTATATTACCCGCTATTGGCTGAATATACTTAAAATATCCAATATTGGCATCAACTAGTTTAAAATACATCTAATAATTACAACTTTCTTTCATTTAAAAATTACTAACATAATTATGAAACATTAATTTCTATTTTATATTCAAATAATATTTCATTATAAAATGTTATATACATATATATATATATATATATATATATATATATATATATATATATATATTTATATATACTGCACTTTTTTATTTAAATCTTGAATTGCACCTTTTTTTATTTTGTTTAAATAAAAAAAAATGTTATTTGTAAATAAATTAAGCAGTTCAAAAGATGGTATCAATTAATGTCGTAATTTATCCATTGAAATATACAAAAAAAATATTTTAACATTTTGCAATGGTTTATGAAAAAATAGTAAAAAAACAATGAACGTTACACTATGTTAAGCTGTCAAGAAGTGTATAAAACATGGTCGCTGTCACAAAATACTAATAATTAAAAGAAGTGATAAATAACAATTAAAACATCTCCGTCGTTGAAAAATTGTAACATATACATGAATTCAGGTACAGGGCGAGAGGATATTGCTCTTAGGTGCCCTCAACTATCACAGACATACACAAACAGAGAAATTTTCACATAGAATGTTATTTCAGATATATACATACATACATACATACATATATATATATATATATATATATATATATATATATATATATATATATATATATACATGTTTTCATTTGATTTTGATTTTTTAAATTTAAACAAAAATAAATTGATATTACAAAAAATATAATTAGTTTTATTTTATATTTGATCGTAAAATTATTTATTAAATAAAAGAAGCAAACATCTTACAACCGAAAATGTCTTGAATTCTTATGAGATAGTTTTGTTTGGCACAATAAAAATATTTAGCAAAATTCGACGATACATTAAAATGAATCTGACATGTCTATTCAGCCGATTATATTTTAAATATGTATTCCACTGGTATGTTTCTTTGAAAAACGACACATTTATGTTTGCGTTAACAGTTAATAACAAATAATTTGGATTAGTCAATAAAATATGTTTGATTTGTCGTGTCGTTTGCTTTTGTGTGTTTTTTTTGATTATTTCATCTTTTTGTAAAAAAAACATATATTCGTGAAATTATTTTTTTTAATAGAACTATTTACAAAGTATACGAAATAATTCTAGCTTTAAAACGTTAAATGCAATATACTATGGAAAAAGGAAAAAAATTGAAAAATAATTATAATATTGTATACATATATATATATACATACTAATTCGACAAAAAAAAGAACGATATGAGTCAAGGAAAAGCAATTCATGAAAATTGTTTTCTCTAACCTGAAAGAATTATTCAAATAACACTACTGAGATAATAAGGGAATAAAAATAAACTGCTGAATGATAAAACATTTTCATTTGATGGCTATATCATCTTCGTAAAATATCAAATACACAAATAAGAGTTAAAGAACTTTATTAAAACAATTGAAAAAGAATTTTCATCATGAATTAGAATAAACGAAATAATTTTATAACTTTGTTAGAGAAAAAAATGTAATATGAAATAAATTTATTTGGGTTAATTATTTCTAAGGATAGTCATTCGTTGAAAAATTTATCAGAAAAATAAAATGAGTCAGAGTCCGTTGGATTAAAGTATTCAATACATATAATATATTTATTTATATATACCTTTACCTGTAAATGAAACATGAAAATGCTAAAAGAATTTAGCGACTTCGGGCAATGCAAAAGAGTATGAAAATATATCACACCCCCAGAAGAACTATAAATTAACTGCAAAAACCTAAAGTTTTGATATCAATTAAGATGATTTGTAGGAAACACTGATAACGCATTTTTTAAGTCTAAATGACAATTCAGAGTTATAGTCGTTTGATTTTTTACCTTATTCCTCAGATATCCTACAATAAACATTTCCATCCATTTCATAAGTTAGGTACCTCGCAATTACGTCATTCTTTCTCTAGATTTTTTTCTTTCATGCTCTCTGCCGGTAACCATTAAAATTACGTAATTGTTCCGGCGGAACAAGTTTTAGGTTATTAAGTATGAAATGTTCGATTTCCTTAAGTACTAAATTTGACAGCTGCCATCTCTGATATTTCACTTTGATTAAAATTTTTTTTTTATTGTGAAGATACACCTCCATTCTTTTAAACGCACGTTTTGGCTGGTGTTTAATATTCAGTTAATTTTTAGGGCAACTTTTGTGAAACCATGGATAAGTCAAAAATTCATGTTATTTTCGAATATGAATTCCGTCGTGGAACAAATGCAGCACAGATAATTTAAAATATAAACAAACTGTTTGCGAAGGATATGACTAATGAACGCTCAGTACGTCGATGGTTCGATAAATTACGTTCTGGTGATTTTAACTTTGTTAATGAGCCACGTGGTCGACCTGAGACTAAGGTGAATAATGATGAGCTGAAAGCTGTAATGGAAGCGAACCGATCTCAAATTACGCATGAATTAGCAACAAGGTTTAACGTTACTAGTCCAACAATATTGGATCACTTAAAACAAATCGGAAAGGTAAAGAAGATGGATATATATGTTCCGCATGAATTAAAAGAGCGTGAGAAGAGAAATCATCTTGAAGTTTGCCTTTCTTTGCTGTCATAAAATAAAGGCGAACCATTTCTACGCCGTATTGATACGTGTGATGAAAAATGGATTCATTTTGACAATCGCAAGCGTTCGTCACAACGGTTGTATAAAGATGAAGCGCCGAAACTGAATATTTTTCATCAAAAAAAGTTAATGGTACCTGTTTGGTGGTCCAGTGCTGATATTATCCACTACAGCTTCATGAACCCTGTTCAGTCGATTACAGCGAATGTCTACGGTAAACAATTGGACGAAATGATGAGGATGCTTGCGATTAAGCAACCGAGATTGGTCAATAGAGACAGGTCAATTCTCTTGAAAGAGAACCCTCGACCACATGCCGTAGAAACAACTCGGCTCAAACTACAGGAACTGGACTTGGAAATTCGCTATCATCCATCGTATTCATCAGATCTTGCACCAACTGACTATCACTTTTTGCAAGGAAACATATTCAATCCTCAACAAGCTGTGGAGAACGCGTTTCGCGATTTCGTCGCCACTCGCTTCCCAAGCTTCTTCATTGCTGGCGTGAACAAGTTACCTTTGAGATGACAAAACTGTATCGATAATTTAGGCTCATACTTTGATTAATTGTATTGCTTCTTGTTTGAGATATAATAAAATAAACTTTCGATTCGAAATGAAAGTTTTTTGCTTCTTATATATGTATATATATATATATGTGTGTGTATGTGTGTGTGTATTTGTGTGTATGTGTGTGTATGTGTGTGTGTATGTGTGTGTATGTGTGTGTATGTATGTATGACTGTATGTGTGTGTGTATGTATGTATGTATGTGTCTATGTCCGATTGAGACAGAAGAACAAAATGGTTATAAAAACAAATAAGAAAAGTAGAATTTAAAATATAAATGGAGGGAATATATAGATCAATAACTGTAAGTGAAGAACAGATGCTAACATATTAATATTAAATATTCATCCTAAGTCAATGTTTTAAGGAAAGAGAGAAAACATATCATGATTTGAAAACATATCATGATTACTCACATTCATTTTCAACACTTCGTCTTATTAAAAGGGAAATTCAAAACAGTTTAAATTGATTTAAATGGGTTTATAGAAACGTATAGATGATTTAGCATTAGCACAAATTTCACAGTAAATCGTGATAGACACATTTAAAAATGTATGATTACTTGTTACTCAACTCGAAACATATTCAATATATTTCATAATACTACATTTTTTAATGGAGATGAACACACAAAAAAGTACTTCCAATAATAAAGAATTGGCTGATATACATCACGGAACATAAAAATATGCTGCATGCTTTTAAAATATTTTAAGAACGTAGTATTCTGCTAAACGCAACATAAAATAATGTATACACATTTATATATATATATATATATATATATATATATATATATATATATATATTTAACACGAAGAAAAACATTGATATTTCGTAAAGCAGCAGCAACGTGTGTTCTGATCCATTACTATTTTCAAAATAACGAAATTACAAGTTTGTGAATGATACACAGGTCGTAAACATAGCTGTGAGTGACAAAGGTCATATTAATCTTTTGATGCGAAGATGACAGGTGAGAGAGATGATCTTGTTACCAAATACCGCTGTCCAGTCTTCGCTAGCGTGAGAAGTGGAAGATGAAATATTGCGGACTATTTGGAAACGTGAATGTTTACACAACTGATACACTACATATACGTACAAATGATGGACACACACATGTATATGCATAATGTGTGTTGCTCTTCATTTACGTACCGTATAGGTAAAAAAAAAAAACTGAATAATGTTACGATGATGCCTTTCTTATCGCGGATATATGACTTGTAAACGTAACGCACCGATCAACCTTTCACTCTCAATGACAGGGAAGGTAAATCGAGTCCGAAATAAGCGCACGTAATACAGATGTGCGTTCCAATTATGGAATATGCGATATATGTACGTATGTATGTATATTTATTATCTAATAAGTAGCTCATTTCACACTGGCACTTCGTGATTCGAAGCATCATCGACAGGTTATTTACTGGACGTCCTTGTACTGCAGCGATGTAGCCTTGTTGAAGCGGAATGGGCTGTGCGGTTTGGCTGCCGCAAATTGCCCGAGGGACACGATACATTGCTGAATATGCAGATAGGTTACTGGATTATATTGATTTATTTAAAATACACTTTGTTATTTAGGAAGTGAAGCAATAACACGCGCACTGTTAATAGCAATAATTGGAAGAACGTATTAAAACCGTTATTTAGATCAAGAGTGGATTTCTTTTTTGTATTGATTTTGAACGAGTTTTTTTTTCATTCGATCCTATAGTATTCAATTAATTACTGAAACGCCAGTCTTCTTTAAATAAATTACATTTATCTGTAGAGATAATAGAAATGTCTGTCAATATGTTTCAGGAACTTATATAAGTAGACGATTTTTTCAGAACTATTACTATAATAATTATATTCTTTTTTTATCAATTTAAATAACTTTAATCAATATACAAGTGTAATATCAACCTTTAAAGTATTAAATAATGGTAAAAGTAGTAAACTTTACAATGTACTATTTTTACATATATTGTAGATTTAAGAGGCAATTATTTATGTATATATATATATATATATATATATATATATATATATATATATATATATGTATGTATGTATGTATGTATGTATGTATATATATATGTCTGATTGTGTGTATGTATGGATCATTTATAATTAAAAATACTATTTTTAAATAATATATTAAAATTTCTAACAATTTAGAAACAATTTACTTATATGCTTTTGAACAGAAGCACGAATGAAAAATATTTCATTTTTGTTAAAACTGCTCATAAAATTAGATACTTAGTCATTTAATACTTACAATTTAATTGAAGTACTGAGTTACTAAAAATGGAAAAGACTGATAATTTACTCATTATCTAATTATAAATATGTAAAAAAATACTATATCTTTTTACACACACAGATATATTATTTACAAATATATACATATATATATATATGTGTGTGTGTGTGTGTTTGTGTATGAGTGTGTGTGTGTGCGCGCGCACATGTGCAGATATCAATTTTATTTTAATTGAAATATTTTATTGCACCCAATTGAGCCAAATAATATTATAATATATAATCTCAGTCAATGTTAACTTCATGTTTTACAACAAATCCTAAGCCAATTTGTAAAATATATAATTCGAGCTGATTTGATTCTTGTAACTTTAGGAAAATTTGTCAACTTACGTTACATATGACATGTTTATAAAAACAAGACATTCTATATATAATAGTATCTAATCTTAGTTTCAACCCTTTAGGTACGTATCTATCTTTAGGTTAGATCTAAACATACCATATTCGTTAGAGTTGTAGTTAGTTACCATTTTTCTTTAAAAATACATTGTTAACGTTAGTATTTTATATATCACTGAATTTATATAAAATTGACACAAACATGCCCGAAGTGATAAAATACTGTCAGGAGATTGGAATGAAAATACGATTTTAACTCATAAAGAAGAGTTGAACTCATAAAGAGTTGAAGTCGATGCGCTTTTAAACTCCAAATAACCATTAATGTTATGTGCACTAATAATAATTTTTTTTAATATTGATTGTATGTATATGTTGAGGACAACTAATTGAATTAAACACTTTTAATCTCTCATTACATGTTAGATTATTGCAGTCTAAATGGATAATGTAGAAGTTGTGTGAAATTCTATTTACGTTCCGGTAAATTAAAAATAACTGAAAATGACACTTGGTATATGTCAAATTAATTTATAAAACGGAAATTGTGTTTTAAAGTACTTATCATTTTGTATGTGATTTGTTTAAAGTTGATATTAACATATAAAACTCAACCATAGACTGGAGTTATCTTTTTAATTTTTTCTTATACAAGTTTAAACCAAGTTTATCAATAATATTAATACAGTATTTGAGATAGCTAGTGAATGGAATACAATATTTGTTTAAACATTTTCATGCAAAACGAGATATGCAACTGATTCAAATAAATGATTGATAACAATAGATATGGGTCTATGTACGAGTAATGAAAAGCAGAGAAATATGTGTAAAAAACCAATAAATGCATGAAAGAAGGAGCTACACTAATCATCAGCTACGGCATCTACTCCATGATAACGTTCAATCATATACCTCACAGACGAAAATCCTAAAACTCCATCAGGTATATTTGTTTCATGGATTTATATATGTATATATATACGTACATATATATATATATATATATATATATATATATAGAGAGAGAGAGAGAGAGAAAGATAGGTAAATAAGTAAATCTTTAAAACACCTTGACATAATGGTATAAAAATTATATAAAATAATATAACTTATTTACAAAAAAGTCAATTTTGATTGAAATAATAATATTAATTATAAATATTTATATAAATATAAAAACATATATATATATATATATATATATATATATATATATATATGTATATATATATATATATATATATATATATATATATATGTATATATATATAATTATTAGAAATACCTGATGAAAATTTTAATTACATAAATCTACAAATATATTTTTAAGTAAAGTCAAAACTCAATTCCAGAAATAAGGAAGCTTTCACCACTGAACTAATCATTATCTTCAAATGATAAACATCAAAAAAAATAATTGATCTGATAAAACATGTATAAGAGTTTGGGCAACAATTTTTGTTCTATATGACAATATTAAAAAACAATAAAGAAAAAATAAATCATACGAATTACCATTTTAAATTAAATTTGTAATGTTTGACTTCATTTATAAATTAAAAAGTAGTACTTTTGGTACACAAATAATTAGTATCGATAAATTTAAATATATTTAAGTGTAAAAAACATATAATTATTTGAATTTAATTGCTAACTACAATAAAATGTTGAAAAATATTTAATTACATATTATTTAATTTCAATAATTGCATATAATTAATTTTAATGCATATATATATATTTATTTAAAGACAAGAAGGGAGAGGCAGATAGTCACAAAACATTCACACATATATCGTGTACAGTCAATTGAACATACGTAAATTGTAAAATTATTCTGTTTGATTTCTGTTTTGATTATTTTATTTCATATTCTTAAAAAACATACATATTTCTTTTTCCTACATTTCGATTCATTTTTGTTATTTTCAATTTATAATTCATTTAGTTATGTTTCGTACCCATTATTTGTCATAATGGAAGTCTTAGTACCCTAAAATAATTATTAAATAAAAATGTGTATACTATGTACTAACAACAATAAGTAATTCAAGTACAAATTTTTAATCAAACGCTTAGAATGAAATATTATATACAATATTAAGAAAATGATAAACAAGTAATTTTATTATAAGAAGACGCAGTTGTGATGTCTTTGTATAGGAATGCTAATCACATTCTCTCTCGTAAACTCTGGGCATTCAAAGATGTTCTTTTCAATTATATTTATTTTTTATTTACACCTTTTATTTATCTACTTCTCACCACTATGTAATACTTCCCCCCTCCCTAAACGATTTAAAAGCACAATTTTTGATAACAATGAAGACATTTAAACAGCTGCCACCAGCTTTCCGAAGGCGAGCTGTAGAAAAATCTTTCAGCAATTCTTTAAAAAGTTTTATGATAATTGATGAATACATTGACTTAAATTGAATATATATATATATATATATATATATATCATATGTATATTGAATTATATATAAAAAAAATAATTATTAGAAGGTATTTTTTAAAAAAGAAGTTACAACTGAAAGATTTGGAACAAACTATACTAGGTAGATAGGATATTGGTTCGAAAATGATTTTTGGTATTGTGGCTAAATTTATTTTAACAAATAAATGTTTGACTTTCCCGTGAACCAACATTAATTATGATCAAAAATTTTGGGATCAAAAATGATCTATAATTTGATTATTAATATTTTTTTTCTATAATTGATTATCATTAACTTTGTTACTTATGTGTACATTTATATAACGATATCATCATTCTCAAAGCGTCAAATTACAGAAAAATCTCTTGTATTTTTTAAAATACTTTTAAACTAAAATAGAATACTTTATACTGGATAATTTAATTCGAATGTAAATATTTTTTTAAACATTTGTATCAGAATTTAAGAATACAATAAAATTACAAGAATTTAACCTATAATGAAATTACTGTTCTTACTGGTCATCTAGCTACACATAATTGTTTTTTAAATTCCACTGAAATTCTATATTGAAGAGTATACCTTTAACTATGACCGGTAAAAAACTATTATATATATATATATATATATATATATATATATATATAGAATAATTCAATTTAGGCTTCCACATGAAAGAATTAAAAAAATTGCCAAAAATAACATGATTTTTTAATACTTTCATGTGAAAGCTAAAATGGAATCACCTATATATATATATATATATATATATATATATATATATATATATATATATATATTGAGATTGAATTTTAACACACAATACACTGAATACAAGTTATTTTATTTTACAACAAGAATAACAGCATGTATTGCAATAAAATTTCTGGGAAGTCTAATAAATATGTCCACTTTATTTTATATATATATATATATATGTATATATATATATATATGCGTGTGCATATATAAAACGTGTATGATCGCATTGTTTTTCTATTGATTTCAAAATCGCATCATTTTGCTGTTGAACAGAAATATATAAATTTTAATTAATGGTCCCGTTTTCTATGTAGTTGTATTTACAATACACGGAAATATAATATTTAATTTATATTAAGAAAAAACTTTTCATGAAGTAGGCGTTTTGTATAATGTGATTAAATGTTCGTTGTATCCAAACTAGTTTATTACAACACTCAGATATTCTAAATGTGATTCTATTAAAAAGTCAAGCACAAAATGTTATCTGCTTCAAGTTTAGTGTTATACATATATTTGTTCAGTTTTTCTTTAACCCGATGTGGATAGATACTGAATAGTCCTTGAATTGAATACAAAAATAAATGAGTGCAAGGTCGGTCAATAATTTATATACAACCAAAGCACGGGTTTTGTCTTGGTAGATTGTTTTTATCGCAAACTTCACAGAAAAACTGGTTTTTTGAATAACAACGGGATCTACTGATGAAAACTTTTTTTTGAATACCTAAATTGGTAACTTAACGATAATGTTCTCTACTGGTATATTTAAATCAATGTTAATTACAATAATCTGATACACATACTCATACACACTCTATACATATATATATATATATATATATATATATATATATATATATATATATACTCGTATATATGTCTGAATAATTATATCAAAATATTTTTTATGATCATATGAAATACCATTTCTGTCTTGAAATAATATATACAAATTGTAATATTGAATTTTACTTAAATTTAGACAATTAAAAAGTCAATAAGATTTTGAATATATATATATATATATATATATATATATATATATATATATATATATATGTCTGAATAATTATATCAAAATATTTTTTATGAATCATATGAAATACCATTTCAGTCTTGAAATAATATGTACAAATTTTAATATTGAATTTTACTTAAATTTAGACAATTAAAAAGTCAATAAGATTTTGAATATATATATATATACATACATAATACTTTTTTCACCACAGAACCCTCGCGAAACAATTCTGACCAAAAATATCCAATAAAAATTATTTTTGATTATTTTTAATTATTGATTATGGTACAGACAAATCTGAGATTTTTCTATATTTTATCTCTCTGAGGATAATGACGTTTCCATAGAAATGCGCTTAAACATCGATCAATAATTATCAATAATAATTTTTTGAATATTTTTGATAAAAAAAATATTTGTGCTTTGTAGTATGAAAAAATAATCACATTCTCATTTGCGAATATGAATTTATCCAAAGTGTTTTGTGCTGAAATTTCAAGTTCCTGTATTGTAAAAAATATTTGGAAGTATGCCATTTATAAATAAAAAATAGTAACGTGTAAGTGACCGTCGCTTGCTTTCTTACAAATAACTATTCTTTTGTTAAATTTTTCAATAACATCACTACACAACTAGGCCTCTATCTCACCAATTACTTTTCGAATTTCATCTTTTACCATCATTAGTCTTTTACATCAACCTACTGGTACAATTAGAAATCTTTTGATGAAGATCTCTATTTTATTACATATTTTAAAAAAATTATAATATAACAGAAATAGTGATAGTATAAAATCGTTAATATCATAATAATTTGTCAATCGTTGTTTATTTGCAAAAGATTTTATAAAATATCCAAAATAAACACTTTTTAAAATAGAAAAGAGTTTGATATTTATTTTTAAGAAATATATAAAATATGAAAATGGTTTCTAAAATTTATTAGGCGTATTGAAACAAATTATATTTTCGTACAATTAATGATACATATTATTGTTATTAACTTTGATACAACACTAAAACATGTAAAACACTGAATATTTTTCGAAGAATAACACTAGAAATGAAATGAATATAATACTCTTTAATGTATGTGTGTGTATCAAAACACAATTTAGTTGTATTTAAATACATTTAAATGTCAAAAAGTAATATTATCACATATTAATCATTTTTTTATAATAAAAGAATGAAGTATTACTGGCTATTAAAAATACTTCTAATATTCATGTAAGTTTAAAGAGAACAAGATCAACAAGGTAAATACTAACTA
>CM068320.1:12184186-12246686 GCA_034766995.1 Acanthacorydalis orientalis | reverse complement strand
TACTAAATATTTAACAAACATTTTTTAAATTTTTGTTTTCAAAATAATAATAAAATATATAAAACGCGGATAAAAATTATTTGAAATATTACTTATTAGTAAAAAAATATAAATATTTTTAATGATCATTATATATACATATATATATATATATATATATATATATATATATATATATATATATATATATATATATATATATATATATATATATATATAATAATAGTTATAATATTTAAAACTGTATCGATATTTCCCTAACAACTTATCATATGAGATTGTTAATTGCTCTGCATTGAAAGGCGATCTGTGCAATAAGATGTCACTGTAACGTGTTATTACGACATTATACCTAAAGATAGTCTGTAAGCTGTGCGAGATGTGATAAAAGGCGGGCGCTTCCAACAATGCCGTACACTTGTTCTCCACTCGTATAGGCGCGCGCATTAGCACGTTGCGATCCGTTGAACGGCGGAAGAGTTTAAAATCTAAATCTTCCCAAAACTCATGGTGTTATATGTATATATCTATGTGAATGTGCGCGTGGTGATGTGTATATGTGTTAATGTACTATGAAAACTGTCATTATATAATTGTAGAATACGGAACGAATGAAACATCTTTTTTATGTAAACCTATTTTTATAATAGAGACTAATTAAAGAAATAAGTCGCTAAAATGATAGACTAGTCCGTTAGTGTTCTTCAATTAAAATCTTTTTTTAAAGAAAATATCAATTACAAAACTAGAATAGACTCGATGATTCAATATATTATATTATTACACCAATTCGGTAAGTGGTATATTATAATATATATATATATATATATATATATATATATATATATATATATATATGTATATATATACATATGTATGTAATTCAACGACTAAAAAATTTCAATATCGTAAAGCCTTGTAAATTCAATCGAACGTTGAAATGTCAACTGTTAAGTAAATACACTAATCACCTCTTAATAAATGAACTACACATATATACACTTCTTGATACTATATTTTCAACTTTATTACATTTACTTAGTTATCAACATATATTGATTCAAAAGTTGCCCAAATTTTTGTTTATATTGACTACCTGTGCATTTTTTATTGAATTTTTATTTGAGATTAACTTAAGTGAGATTTAATTCAAGGAACTTATAATTAGTTATCTCTCATAATGAATAACTGATCTAAATTCCTTTCTCTAACTTTTTCTTTCACTATATATGAATAATATACATACATATATGTATATATATATATATATATATATATATATATATTAGTATATATACATGCTAATATTGTACCTAAAAATAATGTACCATAACATTTTTAATCTAATATCAATTAAGAAATAAAATATTTATTAAAATACAAAACAAAAATTAAATCACAGTTAGTAAGTTTAATCTAATAATGTTAAAAATCTAAAAAAATCTTTTTGAGACGAATGTTAAATTTTGTAACACTTTAGTGCATTGAAAATCTTGGAAAAAATATATATATATAAATATATTAAAAAGCTATAATTATATTAACTCTTAACGCTCGAAAAGCCCCGCTACGAGGACATCACACTTATACCACACAATAGAAAATAAAAAACTGTCGACCGTTAAGGATAAAAAATTAGCTATTAAATTATGCTATTTACTTAACGGGTATGGATTCAGATTGATTTTCAGATGAACTGATACCGGATTTAATAGACTATTGAATATTTTTATTTAGATATTGATGAGAAAAATAGCAAAATTGACATTGTTCGTAGAATAGAGATATCTTAGGTGATGACATGATTATCTTTTTACAGAAATTAGAAAAAGGAAAATAATATTTTTGGAAACAGACCTTACTATCTATCTCCGGTGTTATCGCTTATACCTCTAATTTTTGTAAATATAGTTGAATACATGCTATTTAAAGAGCACATGGAATGACAATAATGTTAACGTTCAATACAACTTATGAAAATTATGAATTTGTAGCTCAATATGAAAATTGTCGTAGCACTATTATAATTGGTATTTAGTTTATGTAAACATTTTTATAAAAATAATAACGAAGGATAAATGAATTTCCATTAAAAGTTAGATACACGTTTATGACACTATATATATATATATATATATATATATATATATATAATACAATAACATTTATATGACTATATACTAAAATATACGAAAGTAAACATTTGGATAGAGTTTAAATATTTAAAACTTCTAAAATTTGACACTTTATTCAGGAAATAGTAAATTTAATGACTATATATTAATAGATAATACATTTATTTTTTATATAATTATAATTTTATAACTTACTCTTATCATATTTTAAGATAATTATAATATAATTTTCACTCTTGTTTGTATATAAATATATATAAAATTAATATGGGTACATCTATTAAATAATTAAATGACACTGAAGGTTATTAACTTTGTGAAGTACAAATTAAGGGTCTAGAGACAACAACAGGAGGTTAACAACCTATTTTAGTTTTTAGCTAATATTCAATGTATCTATCTATATATCTATGTACACACACACACACACACACATATATATATATATATATATATATATATATATATATATATATATATATATAACAGCTTTTTAAGCAATTTGACAACAAATTTCTGTATCTTTTATATGTTAATGGTTCCACAAAAATGTGTTATAATTATTTAGAATAGGAAAATTACTTGTGATATAAAAATTAACTACCATTTTATGTTTTTTGAAAAACTTGTAAAATATAAATAATTATTTGTCTTTAAACTGTAGAAATTATTGATAACTATATAAAAAAAGGTATACATCATTCCAACATTTATCAACATATTTATGTTAGAAAAAAACATTTTTAATCGTTATAAACTTTCTCGTACCTATAGAAATACATTAATTCCTCTAGTTTCATATAACATAATTATAATACCTTTACAAAATATTATAAAATGATTATCAAAATATTAAAAAGGCATGAATTTATTTTATTATTTAAAAAATCAAAGTTGTGGGTGAAATGTTTTGGGTCACTGAGGGACCCCATGGAATCGCTTTAACTTAATTATGTACCATGATGTGTGGGTTAGAATTTTTATTAGTTTAAAGATTTTTAAGATTTAGTTAGATAAAGACAATCGAATCTTTGATAAGATTTAAATTTTATTTCTCATTTTTTTATAAAATTCTTCCAAAATATTTCATTAGCTGATATGTGTATGTAATAATAAAAAAAAACAAATTATATTAAATCAGCGTAATAGTTTAAGAATGATTTTAAAAATTCGAAAAATGTATAAATTACCTACTTGTACAACAGTCAGGCATTTTTAATATCAAAAAAAGCCTGCGATGTTTAAAAGTTTAATTAAATTAATTGCTTAAATTTAATGTTAAGATATTACGAGTTGAATTATAAAATATGAAATCAATTAATTATTTCAGTATAATATATATATATATATATATATATATATATATATATAATGAGTGTGTGTGTGTTGTGTGTGTGCTGATTGGTAGATAAGAATAAATATATGGTTCCTTATTTTATTAAAATATGAATATATTTATTATGTATTGTAATGAAAAATGAATACACTTATTAAATTTATAAAAATCAAAAAAGTGGTTTCCTTAATAAGTTCGGTAATTATTAAAATAATGTATAAAATATAACACTAAAAAAATAACTAATTGAAAGATATTAAATTTATAATAGTTTGTAATGCTTCTGTTATTTATAAAAATCAATTTATTAATACAATTTTTTTGTCCAAAATGTACAATATCCAGAAAGTTACCTTCAAACGTGTGTTTATTAGTTTCTTCATAATGTTTTATTATTTATCTATCTATCTATCGTTTTTAATATAATTTATTACTATTTAAGAGAATAAAATCATATTTAATTTTGTAAAGATAAATATCTATTAGGTGTACAAATTGATTCGATGTCTTGTTAATAAAAAATGAATGTTGACAGAAAAATTGAATACATTTCAATCCTCAAAACATCCCCCATTATTTTATATAATTTTGCTTCATCTGTCGGATAACTGACAAATCTTTTGTTAAAAAATGGCGACTTTGTGTCGATGAAGTCGTAACACATTTTGTCGTAACTATTTTAGCGTACAACTCTTCCACAATTTTAGCATTTTATGCCTGTTTTATGTGTCACAACACCTTCCTTCTAAACTGAATAAATTTCTTCCGCGGCTTCGGTAGTATTTTTTTTTGAACTGGAATGTGGAAAGTATACAATGCTCAAAACACTACTTTCCGGGCGCCATCGTATTCACTACTGTTTTGTGACGTTATGCCAACTGTTCAGTCAAAATATATAGTGTTTTAAATATTGAGGTTGGCACTTCAAAATGTTCAAACGATAAGAAAATATTTTAATTTAAAAAAAGTTGTGAATGATTCAATTTTAAGGAACCGAATTAATTTTTTCTCCAAATATATTTATATACACATATATACATATATATATATATATATATATATATATATATACATATATATATACATATATATATATATATATATATATATATATATATATATAAGTGAAATATTTGCTCACAATAATTATTATATAATACTAGTGTATTAGTATTACAGCACTTCAATTATTTCGCTAGTCACTGATTAATAATCTTTTATTCTTTCTTCAACTATACTACTGAACTTTAAGCAACCTAAATACTTTTTCCTTTTCGATGAATTAAAATTATTATTATAGTAAAAATGTTTGATATAATAATAAGTTATAAAGGCACTCAATTCCGTATGTTGTTAATTTATTATCATTGATAACAATAAAATTTAAATTTAAAATATTTAGAAATTAAAATATGATCTTTAATTTTATTGAAAAATATAATAAAAAATACATGAAATTTGTTGATTTGAGTGAAAAAATATTCATATTTGTTTAATTAATAAAAGATTTACTACACTGTTTATATATATATATATATATATATATATATATATATATATATCTTGATAGTATCAAAAAATGTAGTAATAAAATATTATAAGTAATCAACAGTTAAAAATAATGAAATTAGTACGAAAAAATTATTTTCTAATTATTAAAACAACATAATAATAAAGGATACGAAAATATAACTATACATAGCTAAGCATATTATTTTATATAAATAATATAATTTTTTAACAATAATTATATTTTATTTCACAAAATAATAAATACTTTTTATTCAAAATAGAAAGAGAAATAAAAATTTCTGACATTTTGTGTATATATATATATTAAATACTTCATTATTCATAAAAGATAAAATAAATGTATAAAAAGATAAATTTAATTAATCTTTTAACAAACTACACAAATTAAAAGCAACTTGTACTAAAAAATATATTTGTCTATCCTAGAAAAATCTGTTATTTTTAATACTTTATCCAAAAATAGTAACCATATGAAAATATTTTATTTAACTTAATTTACATATTCAATTTTGTAAAATAAATTAAAAACTAAAAAAATACCTTCTTGGTTACATCTACACGTAATTTTGTCCCAAATAACATTCCGAAATTAGATTTTTATTAACATTATCCGAGATATTAATACACTTATTCTCTTATCTATCCAATTTTTATAATTTAAGTATAATTAATTTCTATATATTAAGAATTTAAAACTATTCATATCAACAAACACATCAATCAATTAGTACGACATTATTTATGAAAAATATTATAGTATTTATTAATGTTTAATTGTTCATAATCATTAATTTTCAAATACACAAGATGTTTTTTAGTGAAAAATAACCAATTATAGAATGTATATTAATCAAATATTTTTTTAATGTTTTTTTTTATATTTATACTAATAGAGGACTATTATAAATAGTTCAAAAACTATATTAATAAATCTATTTAAACTTGTTAAGTACACAAACATAAACAATTGATTATATTGATATTTTTATAAACAAGTATTGAAATTCCGAAATTAGAATATTTTCCATCGAAAAACATAAAATGTATAAAAAGTATTTCAAACATCTCTTATTTACATCAAGAACCCATAGGGTTTTTTTTATCAAACCTAGATGAATCTATCGTATCAATCTAAAACAAATATTTTTATTTATACATATGTTGACAATAATTCATTTTTATCGCTTAAGTATTATTTTAATAGAATTATTATTAATCAATTAATTAATATTTAAGAATTTTATAAAATTATATATATATATATATATATATATATATAATATCAATCGCCTGGTTAATATGGTAAGAGCTTAGCCTTTGTTGAAAACATTAATATTTAATTAAATTTATGATATATTTTTTAAAATGACCGTATGGCTATTCAGGTATATATATATACATACATATATATATATATATATATATATATATATATATAAATATATACATACATTCATCTATAATAAAATCTATCATCAATTTCAAAACATTATGCATTAAAACGTATTAAATCTTAATACAGTTTTAATCAGTATCATGTTTACAGACGCCAACTAACCATAGATGGAAAACTTATTTACCATAATATAAATTAAAGTTTAAAGATTGATTTATGTACTGAGTTGTAATAGTAATTTGATACGTATCTATCGATAACACCTTTTCAATTGAGTTAAAACTCAATTCACTGTTTGAGAAATTCATTTAAGATCATGTCGTCCGCGTGTAAAATTAAAATTTTGTTTTCTATAAGGTAAACTAAATTCTTAGTGTCTACAAATAATATTTTATTTGTATGCTTTAAAGATGAAACGTTATACATAATAAATGACCTCATTTTTTTTCACTTACTCTCTAATCAATGTACATCAGTTTAGCAATTCTGAACAATCACTCTCGACTACGTAAGAATATGTTTAAGTTTTCGATTAAATATAAACATAAATATTGGTAGTAAGAGGATTAATAACACACGTAGAAATGTATTATCTAAACGCGATACGCAGACTCGAAAAAAGTGTAAATAATTTAAGTAATAAAAATTATTTTAATCTTTAGTACGCTTTTGACAACGGTATTTATGTATGAAATACGGTGAGACATAATTAAGTACTTGCTAATAATTTTCAAAACTAATAGTTTCTATTAGTTTGTTAACTACATAATATTTGTTATCTATATTAATAGTAAACAAAATCAATGAAAGACAGTTTTTTATTTAGTACATTAATTTTTTCTAGCACATTTATTTTTATTTCAATCTTTAAAAAAGTGCACAGATAATCGCTTAAATAATAAACTTGATCACTTTTAAAAAACATATTAAATATTTATTATTAATTAATTAAAAACTTTTTAAATTCTAAAACACCTTATGTGTGTATAATAACTTTTAATTTCTCATAATTTTATATTTTCAAGTAAAAAATCTTATGGTTTATTCAAAAAAATAATTGGTAAGAATACTATTCACTTATGATCTGAACTCGAAAACTAATTGATATATATCTAAAAAAATATTACATTTTATTTTCCCGTTCGTATGGGATTTGAATATTCAATATTGGAATTTTTATACTATTCTAAAATTTAAAAAAAATTATTAAAACTTAGTTTATGTTATTTTTTTGAAAAAGATTACAAATTATTTTTAACGTACAATAAAAAGTTATGTAAAAGATATTTTCTGATAAAAAAATATAGTGAAATAAATATATAAACAAAAAATAAATACTTTCTAGCATTTCTTTTATATTTTTTTAAACAATAATTAAAAATTATAGCGTTAAGGATATTATAGTAAATAAATGTTTTTTTTAATTCGACAAAAATATACATTGTTCACTTGAAAAAAAAACACCTGTTAACTGCATTAAGTGACTATTTAGTTGGCCTATTGACTATGCAAATAAATACATTTCTCCTCTAAAAAGATAATGTTTCTTAGAAAAATCAACATAAAAGATGTTTATAACCTTCGTTTCTGTTACTAAAACGCTCTGAGATTCATCAATTATCTGTTTCGATATAAACTAAACTTTGCACTTTACTGAAAGTGTACTCACGAATTAAAAATTGACAGCAAATCGTAAAAAAAGTATGATTGTTAAGAATTATTCACTCGTCATTTCAAATATAAAATTTACCTCTCGGTAAACGTAATCGTAAAATAAAATCAAAAATTGTGCTCGTTTATATTAGAAAACAGCGTAAAAAAGTTGCTACCAGCTGGATCACTCTTTATCATTCATAAATATACTTCATATATACTTGTGGACATACACATTAACAACGAACCTCACCCTGAAATATCATACATACAAAAAAACCTACATCTTGTTTTCTCCATACGGTACAGACTTAAATAGTCGACCATTAAATGATTTACATACAAAGAAGTTTTAAAATGGTATGACCTCCCGGTTTCTTCATTCCGTTATAGCAGGAATACCATATTAAATGTTTATACGTTATTAGCAACTTGATAGAATACACAATAATGTATCAATGTACTACTGAACTCTATTAAAAAAATATCTCTTGTGCGATGCTATCGCGTTCAAAGTGGGTTAATCTCTTTCATGTTGTTTTCTTGTAAGTGAAAAACGTTGATACTATCTCGAAATTGAATTTTTAAACAAAATTGTATGGTTTATTTTCCAATTTGATAAAGTAAATGTGCAATTTAAACTTAATCGTCTATATCATTTATCTTTGGTTAGGAGGTGATTCGTCTTTGAAAAAAAAATAATTTTAATATTTTAATTAAATGAAATAAATACGATATTTCTCTATATACCTCCACCAATCAAATATTACTCACTAGTATATTAAAAAAATATATTAGTCGTCCATTATGCCTTAATTTAGTGATAACTTATAAGATAAATGTTTACAGATTTTCTATGAGTTCAAATGAATTATAAGTAAACGAAATTATCAAACATTTTAATTCGGTATATATATATATATATATATATAACAATATATTCAAGACGAAAGCGAAATAATAAATTTCCGTTCAATTGAAACAAGAAAAATTCTTATGAAAAATATTTAAAAAAATATTACTGCACCCTGAATTCCATTTATTACTCTATTCATATTAAAATAATTCGCATAATGGATTTATTTAAATTAAATATATTTGTCTTAATTGAAACACTTTTTATGCACGCGGTTCTTATTTGCTAAGACGGATGCAACATTGCATTCCATTTTTTTCAAATATAACCTTCATTAAAGAATTGAACAGCATTTTATTTCATATTTCTTAGTTAATATCATTAACATTTAAGAAACAAAATTAATAGTATAATTAGATAATTGAAAAACTCAATATGAAAACAATTAATAATATAATCATTAATGATTAAAAAATAAATCTAAACCAATTTCGTTATATATATATATATATATATATATATATATATATATATATATGTGTGTGTGTGTGTGTGTATACACATACACATATATACTGCAATGACGAACATCATATTTTTCAATGTTCTTTAAGTATATCGAGTACATCAAAAATAGAACATTATAATTGACATTAGGCAGATATTATGGATGAAGCGTGAAAGGCTAAAATATAATTATTATTATTTAAGTAAGGTTATTCCGTTTCTTGATTACTCGAATTAATATCACTTATTTTTTTAATCAATATATGTGTATTTCACCAAATTATTTTTGTAATAATTATTTTTTTTTTATTTTTAAACGTAGTTATTTTCACGAAAAACACAACGCTGTAAGAAATAAACATACTTGTTATTTCTGCACGATTCTGAATGAAAATATATTTCACTTTTGACAAAGGAAATATCAATATATAACAATCTGTCTGTAGGTATGTATACATATATATATATATATATATATATATATATATATATATATATATATATATAAATAATTACTAGTTTTATAAATCTTTTCTATAAAATAATAATTAAATAAAACTATTATACTAATATTAATAATTATTATATATTACACTTTAAAAATATTATAAAAAACTGAACATTTTTTATGTTCTTTTAGAAAATATTTTTATATTAGAAAAAATAAATAATACATGTATTTACAATATTAAATACAAGTTTTAATAAATATTATTTCTTAGTATCTGTTATACTCTTTTACGTTCCCTTTAACAACTAATGGATTTATTCACACCATAAACCACAAAAAAAACTATTAAAATTATTTATCAATTATTATTGATAATTTTTGATAATTTTTCTTTATTGTTGTTTTGATTTTTGCATATGCGGTTGTGACGATACGTACATCTTCGGAACGCCAAGGTACAGAAAAATCTGATTTAACTGTACATTAGCGCTATAAAAATAATGGAACGAACGCAATGCGCATAAACAGCAATTGAAAATGATCAATAATAATTTATTGAACACATATGTTCGGAAAAATTTTTTGAGATTTGTGGGGTGAAAAAATAATTCATTTCTGAAAATGATTTTAGCCACAATCTCATAACTACATAACTATGATTTATGAACATCATAGAAATGCCTATATTTAATAAATTAAATATTATATTTAATAGTTATAAATATATATATATATATATATATAATTACTAATGTTTGTGAGTTTCTGTTTATGTGTACGTTTATGTTTATAATTATACAAAGTTATTATTTATTAATACGATTTATTTTGCACTCTTAGTTCCTTTTTATAAACGGAGCAAATTTTTATTTAAAATTAAATAAAGCATAATTATAAAAATATTTGTTAACATTTTAGACACAACCATTTTAATTCAATTTTAGTCATATCAAAATAAATACGTTTATTTATTTTCATTTTATATACTCAAATTTAAAATAAAAATTGGCTTATTTGTCGGTGATAATCAAATAGAAAAGTGTATATAAAGTATGATTTTAATAGTTATATATATATATATGTATATATATACACATACATACGAGTACATACTTACATATATATATATATATATATATACATACATACACACGTGTGAATACGTTAATATGTATGAATTAAATTATATAATATAAATAAATATAAGCTCAACAATTTTTTTTAACTTTTAAACGCTATAACAATATTTTTTAGCTTTAGATTATTATTTTCTTTTGAACTAATATTTTTTTTATGAAATCAAGCTAGTTTTGGCAATAGTACTATTTTCATAAAAATAACACTGACTGAAACAGGTTAAATTTCATGTCAAAAACTACAATAAATTGAAAGAAAATAGCAATATAATTAGAAAATAGATCTGAAGGATTTAATTTATCAGAAATTATTTTAATATTTTTTACTTATTTTTATTATATTTTTGGATCAGAATACTATTATTCAACCTATGATGTTAACCTCCTCAAGATGTAAATAGAAAATTATTGATATAGGTATGGGATTATAAATAACATTATTTTATATTAAATAAATACAGTAATAAAACTGATCGTATAACTCTTACATTTTGAAAGGAAAATCTATTTTTAGAAATAATTAATTTTTATTTATGAAAATACGTTGAAAACTTTCAAGTTTTATAGATAAGTCACAAAAAGTTTTTTTATTATATATATATATATATATATATATATATGTTTTTACTAAAAATAAATAATAATTTGAATAATATATTTTATATACAAAAGATTGTGTGCTGTTTTTATAATTGTAAATACATTTCATATTAAAACTTTAAAAATCCAACGGTAAAAATTAACATTATAGATTTTAAATGAGCTTAGAAATTACGAAAAGAAACGAAACAAGTGAACAGAATTCTTTTAATTCAGTTGACATGTTTATTTTAACTATTTTGATTAAATAATCGGTTGATATTAATACCCTAAATTTAATTACAAATAACATATAAAATTACTGATTACTAAATAATGAAAAAGAAAACAACGAAATAAAATGCATTAAGTAAAATATTCTTTAGCAAGCTCCATAACAATGTTAATAATAAACTCTTTAATTAATAACTTATTTATTATTTAAATGTATATTTATTGACCTTAAATTGTTGTTAAGTAAAAAAATTTCATATAAGTAGGTCAAAACTATATATCGTTATTTTACTTTAATATAACACACTTTTAATAAAATTGTGTTAATATATTACATAAAGAATTGTAAAAAGGAAAAAAACTTAAGAAATAAGAACGTAGAGAAAAAACAACTAAATTTATTGACCTACACCAACACTGTAAAAATTATTTCATAATTAACAAATCTGAAAAAACAGTTTATTTTACAATATGAACAATAGGCGCATACTATTATTAATATACAATTTATTGCAAATGTTTAATTGAGTAATATAAAATGAAGATACAAAAAAATAGCATAGTCTACATTAATTAACAAAATTATATGCCTTCAAAGAAGATTGAGTAATTCAAAAGGGTATCATATATTAAACCAACTTATACAATTAAAAGAAAAAAATCTGAACAACTTTCTAACTTACAATCATATATATATATATATATATATATATATATATATATATATATATATATATATATATATATCAGAATTAAAAAAAATAGTAATTTCGAGCTATAATTTAAAAACACAACAATAACACATAATACTTTTGATTTGTCTGCTAAAGAATTATTATCGATTATTTTTGATAGCTGAAAGCTATTAAAAACATTAAAAATCAATTATGTTTTATTATATTGATATATATATATATATATATATATATATATATATATATATATTTATCTGTGTCTTATTTTCAACTCAATTTTATCACTTTCAAAAATCAGATTTTTTATTTTAATTTGCATTATACATTTTTTTATATTTTACTTCTTATCCTGGTAAACAATTAATATGAAAAAAAATTACTTATCATTTCATTATATACAAAAAGTCCTAATATTTTGATCCCAGATTCTGTTTCAAAAGTTTATTCATCTTTAACTCACTATCTTATTTTTTTATAATAAATATTGGATATACCGTTCATCACATTACAATAATCTGTTAGGAACAGATGCCACTTTAATTTTCACAAATGATTTATTTTTTTCGTCTCAAAAATCATACAGAAATTCTTCGATCAAAAATATTCAATTAATTATTATTGATTATCTTCGATTGTCATTTATGCGCATTTCGATGGCAACGCCATCATTCTCAGAACCCCAAGTTATCAAATTAAAATATTTCTATAGATCGTTTAAGATTTATTGAATATCTTTAATTGAAAAAAATTGTGCGGTTCGTGGAGTAAAGAAATCATTTTTAAAAATAAATTCAACCAGTGTCAACATTGTTTTTGTGCCACATTCATTTTTTTTAATTTGATCAGTGCAATTTTATTGCGTTTCTGTTGTATTTTTTGACATTTTTATGCCATATATTTCATTAATCTATTTTTTATATATTTCTTAGTTAGTAAATTTCGGTATTCATTTTATTCATTTCAATTTATATATATATATATATATATATATATATATATATATATATATTTACGCTATTAACGAAATATTAATATAAATCTTTATTGGAGAATAAAAATTTTTTCTGTTAAAATACATGTAAAAGATTGTGTAAAAAGTATATGCAGTTAATTTGTTTTTAATTTTGTCTTAGAATAGAAGTGATTAGTAAATATTTTGTTAAATTTTCAAAAATATACATTAAAAAAATTTTAGTTATAAGACGATATTTTTATTTACAATACCTAATAGAAATCACTTCTATCGGTTTTGTTGGTTAAAAATAATGAAAAATATTAAATTTTCTTATAAAATACTGTTCACATCTAAGATTAATATAATATTATTTATTTATAATAGCGACTCGAAAATTTTAGTTAAACTAAACTGTTCTGAATTATGAATATTAGACATGAAATGAAAGTTTAGTGACTAAAATTAGATTATTTCAAAATTACTTCCTCTATTGATAAGAAAATGTTACATTAATATAAAATGAATAGAATGTACATAAATCAAGCATATTTTCATAAAAAAATCATTTTTATTTAATTTATTAGAGTTATTTGTCTTGAAAAATGAAATTAATTTAAAATATTTGGTACAACATAATCGTTCATCATTCACATAGACCTAATATGAAATTTCACAAAGGAAACGGTTCAGTCTATTCATTTAATAATAAAATTAACAAAAACAATTGTGTTTATAAAAAATATAAGAATAAATTTTACATCATTATCAAGAAACATAATGTATGCCATTCAAAATTTGTATATAAAAGTATATTGAAATTAATATGATCTTTACGATAAAAAATAAGTTTATTTTCAATATAAATATATTCAACAATATATGTCAAATATATTTTTTCCGAATTATTTAATTATCCACCATTATACATATTTATGTAATATAATACCTCTACTTATATTTAAAATAAACACATTTGCAACATGTAGATTTAAAGATAGCATTTAACATTTGTGTGTAATTGGCAGTTTTAATAAATAATATAATTTAAAAAGGTCATATATATATATATATATATATATATATATATATATATATTCGGATTATTCATACAATAACTTATTTTCTACTGTAACAAAATGGAATCCAGCAAACACGTACACGTTTTTTAATTATTGCAAAAATGCAAAAAACATGATTTCGTGAGCCGTATCATATAATTTCAAGAGAATCGATAATTAAACATCTTAGATGTCAAGCAACAAATATGCCGATATCGAACACGCCTTCAGCTAAGCCAGTCAATTCGGATCCAAGTTATTTTCATTGATGTCTATACTAGATTACATGTTAATAATACATTGTGTATGTAATGTCAAGGTTAATCAGTTTTTAAATGAAACATATCACTGTTTACAAAAACAAACTAAATATCAAGAACAACAAAGTTCGTACTTAAATTATAATAGTGTAGCAATACCTGAAGGTCCTTCTAAGTGGTTTGATATTAAAAAAAAGTTATTTGCATTTTGATCACTAATATGTTTCGTACATTGAACACATCAATCTACAAAGTTATATCGTTTTCGTATTCCACTTGTAACATTTATTAAATGCATACTTTATGTAAATTTAGGGCGTTGTCGCGGAATTTCTTTTTATAAAATGTCAATAAAAGTGTATAGGTTTTTTAAATACAATTTTTAGATGCCACTAACGAGGAAGTCTCCAGAGTGTAAATTTCAAGTACCAATTTTAATTTGCTATGCAAATGAACTCATATAAATATATTATATACGATAAAAGTTTTTATTAACTTTTTAAATTCATATATGATGAAATTTAATTCAATTATTACTTTAATATAATATTATGAAATTACAGAAAGAAATTAAATGTTCATAATTTATAATAAGAATAAATAACATGAATTTAAGATTTTCAAATAACATTTATTTAAAAGTCAAAAAGCAGAAGTTGCTTATTAATTCAATATTAATTTTCAGATCATATATTGTTTAATATATTTGGAACGTTATTTACTACTTTGAACAATTTTTAAAAACATGATTATAATTGTATGACAAATTTTCATCTTAATAATTTTATAAGTTTTATCGTTACAATTCTGAATCATAATTTTCTATTTTGAAGATATGAATTTGGAGAAAATTTTTATTTTGATAATTAAATAATTGTATTAACTTTTCGAGTCCTCATAGTACAGTTCTGGTACTGGGGTAAATCACTTTCGCAAAAGATTGATTTTCTCACCCCATAAATCACAATCTCTTTTGATCAAAAATGTTCAATAAATAATTACTGATCCTTCGAATTCTTGCTTATGAGCATTTCGATAGTGATGCCATTATCTTAAGAAACGTTTTGTTGTTGTTTAAAAGGTGAGAGAATAATGCATTTCTTTCCGAGAAATGAGTGAAATGATTTTCAATGGAAGTTATTGATTATTTTTCGTATCCTTTTATTAATACTTTCAATCTAAATATATTCTCACAAAAAAGGTTTCATTAAACAATATGTTTAACATTATATTTTTTATTTGAAAACAAAATTGATTTTTTTTATTTTTATATTAAATTATGAATTTCACAAACAACGTAAATACTTCAATAAAATAAAGAGCTACAACTTAAAAATAAACATTTCCTTGCTTTCCACATGTTACTATATGATTTTTATTTTATTCCAAGTCTAGAAAATTTATTTGGATAGAAAATAATTTTAAATTTATTTCTATGTGATCTTTTAGAAAATAAACGATTCTCTTTTGTAATAGATTTAAAGGCCGATTCATAATGCAATACAGTTTAAAAAATAATTGCATTTTTACTTATTCATTTTTTATGATTAACCCTTTTACTACCTTACAAGTTTTTTATATATCGCCCAAAAATACGTTAGAAAAAATGCATTTTAAAGACATTTATTATAGTTAACATATTGTTTAAAAAATGAAGATAACTTCAAGATTTTTTTGTATTTTATTGTAACATGTATGCAGTTTTACATAAGAAAAAGAATATTGTCCATGAAAAAAGGAAATGAAAACAGTTGTATTTAATGAAGTATATAAGTATATGCACTTTAATGACATAAATAGAAAGAAACTTTATATATTTGCGCTTATCTGAGACAAAACATGTATATAACTGTTCAATTCCTGTTCCTGACTATAATTTCTACAATAAAAAATGATTTTATAAAAATAAGGTGTCATTATATAAGTTAAAATTGTATTGAAAATAAAATGCCGATATATCGGCTCAAAGTATTTCTTGAGAAAAATGGAGTACCAATATATCGACTAAGGTACTAAGAGGGTTAAAAATCAACTATTATAAAACTATACTATAGAACATAACTAAAATAAACTACATAGAATGAAGAAGATTGAAAAAATGATGATTTTTTAATAAAACTAATATAACACAATCATTGTGCATAATTTTATGATGATATTATAATATGAAAATGCTATTCTTTTCTATAACAATATATTTTTTTTAAATATATTTAAAAAAAAATTAAAAAATAAATTTCAATATTAATAAAAAAAATTATTTAATAATTTTGTCATATATTAAAATATTATTGTAAAAAGAAATTCGTTGATATTATTAAATTACTTTTAATACTTAATTTAACACTTTAACAAACTTGTTCTTCAATATAGACTAAAAAATAATTGACAAACAGAATAAATATAAAATTTATTTTACTACTCACTACAGTTATATTAACTCGAATTTCGATTCATTCGTTTTTTGGATAAAATATAATTTGGAAACTGTATTTGCAATAAATAATATATTACTACAAAGTAGGATACTGCTGATGAAATAATATCCGTCTGGAAGTCATTAGTTTCTCGTTTGTTTACTTTTTAAAAAAGAAATATGAATAATTATCTATTGCTAGACTAGTAATTATAATAAGAAAGGTAAAATAGCAAGTATAAAGAGGGGGATTATTGTGACTAAAAAGAATTTATTAATACACATGCAAACATAAATTATACATTCAAACATAACTATATTGTGCTTGTATTCATATATATATATATATATATATATATATATATATACAATTGTATTCACTTTTAATGAAATATAAATATTAAAAAATATTCTGACGATGAAGGTATAATATTTAAAGATCCGTTTATGTTTCAATTATATATAATGTTATGGTAACTACTTTACTGATTTAAAATTGTACAACTACAGAAAATTGTAAACCTCACATTGTCAATTGAAGCGTAAAAACGAACAACTTCCTAGACACGAGTGGCTACGTAATTTAATATAATACAGTTCATGATCATAGGATATACAATCAGCATAATCAAATAGCAGGTGGATATTTAAACGCCCCGAAGTAAAAAAAAAACTTCCTTCGAGAGGTCGAAAGTTCGATGTACGGATTCACACATTAAAAAAAACAAATACGTGAAGTAAAATTTGATCTATAAATTTGATATATAAATATATTTTAATGATCATGTAGTCGTTCTTATAAGCTAAGTGTAAAATATGTAATAATAAATACAAATTAATATTATCAACTGATATATTTTTAATTATGAATATAAGCATTATTGAAAAATTGCATTCATGCTTCTAATTTAAGAAAATACTTTAAGTATCTAATTTTCTAGTTTTAAGCAACCAATTTTAGTGGCAAGATTTAATTAAATGTCACTGGAATACTTCTATAACTGTAAATTATATTTTAAAATCTTAATTAAATAGGTCATTATAATTGCATTAGACAATTAATTTTTAATTTCATTATATATTGATTTTAACTGCTAATTAATTAAATAATTTCTTAATGCTTTCATAGTGCATCAATAATTTTATATATTCCTCATTTATAACATTTTAAAATTTACTGAATGGATAAATTTCAGGGTACTCAAACTTCAGGTAACTCATTATTTCAGGGTAAAATAACATATTAATTTTTTTTATGCTCTAAAAAAAATAATATTTTTTAAAGTTATCTTATTTTAAGATATAAATCTTATTTATATGGTCATAAAAATACTTTCGATAATTAATGTTTTATTATAAGCAGTACAGATTATTAAATTTGTATATAGGATAACAGGTACAAATATTACAAAAATAATACAAGTGAATAATCTATAAAAAAATGTAACGCGATAGAGTATTTTATACAAATATTGTTTCTAGGAATCTAAAAAAAGTTATATTAAACTTTAGTTTAGTTTCCATAAAGTTATTTAACCCTTTGGATCCAGGGAGGGAGAAAGAGAACTAAAAAATTTTAAGAAATGTTTTTTAATTAATTGGACATTCTTTTATCGTAAACAAAATAAAAATTTGAAATTTGTCGATTGAAAGAAAAAATATTATTAATTATTAATTCAGATTAGGCATTAGAAATTTTAGATCTATCTGATATATCGTAGAAAAACGTTTATAATATTGGAAGAAACATAAATCTTTTAACTGGAAACATATATTTAGACACGGAAAATTTGAGTACAATTAAAAATTTGTAGAAAGAACATTACTGTTGAGAGTGAAAAATATTGAAACAATCAAGTGTGCATAAAACTGTTCCACATCGGTCACATTTTGTACCTGGACGTAGAGTCTTGAAATTTTTTATCCGCTTTGTTCCAATGATGAACTTTTGGAAAAAAGATTATTCAACCCAATTCTCAAATTTACAATTTTTATAGATTTTCAAATGAAAAAACCTGGATTTTCTGTAATTTTTTTCTGATGAAATAAAGAGTTATAAATTTAGTCTTATTAGAAAGAGATTAGTGAACTTTAAATATATCATCCAAAAGATAGCGCTCTGAGACCATAGTTTTTTTGGAAAACATCAACGCATTCCTAGATCCATGCCCGGCTTCAAAAAGTTACTAACAATATTCATCACATTAACAGTTATGACACTGTGTTCACTTTAACAAATTAATTTTTTTTCGTCCCACAAATCACACATAATTTTTCGATCAAAAATATTCAATAAATTATTATTGATTGTTTTCGATTATCGCTTTTACGCATTTCGATGGTAATGCCATCACCCACGGAGCGCCAAGTTATCGAAAAATTTTAAAAGATTTTTCGGTCACTTGATTCTCTGATAAAATTTCGATGATTATGTGAATGTACCAAAAATTCCAAACACATCAAAGATAATTAAATTGTTTTACTGAAAAAAATCAAAGAAAACATTTTATAACTCTTTAACACAAAATTTAATCAAAAGCTTGAGTTGAGAAAAAGCAAATCAAATTTTAATCCAAAATTTTAAATATTTATTAAGTAACGAAAATGTCTATAACATCTTTTTTACAACAAAGATAATCAATTATCTAGTTAAGTCATTAACTGATTAGATAAATTAAATAAGCATTATCTGACCGCATGCTGAGAACTCGATTATTTTTTTCGTATTGGTTGAGATGTATAATATATTTCATAAATTATCAGGTAAGTGCAGAAGTAATATTACTTTATTACATCAAATATATTATTTTAATGATGTTATATACTTGATACCCGCATGAAGTATTTATTTCAAATATATTAATTAAGTCTTGCGAAAATATAAATCTTATAAAATATAAATATTACTCTTCTCTTTAGGGAACATTAAAACTTGTATACACCTCTAAGAATATAAATTTCATTAGTACTTTTAATGAAAGTGAACTAAATTTTAAATAAATATTTGTACAAGTATGTCTGATAAATGTGTAACTGGTGTAATTGTATTTTTTGCATTTTAGAACAAACTTAAGATCATTACACTTTCAAAATATATATGTTTGGACAACAAGTGATATAAATCTTAACGATGAGTATAAACATATTATACGTAAGTGGTGCACCCAGGGGTGGGTCAAGATATCCGGCACCACTCAAAAGAAAAGTGAAAAAACACTAGAAAACAAAAGAAAATCATCGCATGAAATTGCTCCTATATACACAGAGATATTAATGTGACCATAACTGAAGTAATTTAAGAGCTTTGTGAAAAGAAAAGAAAGCTGGATTTTATTCTTTAAATAATTTTTTTATGATCGCCTAATGAATTTTATTGAATTCACATTAAAAATGTTTTTCCGTTCAACTAATCATTCGATACAAATCATTTCTTTTTTGAAATTTTTATATAAATAAAAATTTCAAAAAAGAAATGATTGTGATTTAAGTTCTATTAAAAAAAATATAATCTCTAAATAATAAAAGTATGCTTTAAATTATTTAACTAATAGTTAAAGCTTTATTTTCGTAATATAATGGCATGAACGGTATTAAATAAAATTCGTTTTACTAATCCAAAATTTTCATGTAACAAAAATGTATTAGAAATATAGTGATGCATACAATATTATAATTCTTGTATTATTATACAATTCTGTACATTGATTGTTTCATAAATTTGTACAATTTTGCATGGCTACTTAAATAAACTGGAAATTCGTACTACAAACACAACATAGTATAAAAAAGTAATGTTCAGTCTTTTATAAGTTATGGCATATTTCTAAAAAAGTTTTGAGAAACCTTTAAAGCAAAAATAAATGTAAAAAGCAATCATTCTCGAATTTTCGTGGAATATCAGAAACATCGGTTGAGAATAACTAATATAATAGAAAAGTTTGAAAAAGTGTTGTAAAAATTATTTAAAATATTTTATTTGATTAATTTGACACAATATATATATATATATATATATATATATATATATATATATATATATATATATATATATATATATTGGTCTATAACTCAATGTTTCGCCAATAGGTAAAAATAAAATAACGATATACTAAAGTATGCAATAGCAGATGTATATTATTTGTAAAGATGTTTACGATTATATAAGTATAACACATAAATTTTTTAGCATGTTAATTGAGCACGGATTTTTTTCTAAGCGTATATTATCATTATTAGTATATCACTTGCGCTTTACATTAAGTTACATGGTAACCGTCCGTTGTGGATATGTATGCCCTAGTTTATTTAATTGACTCTTTAATGTAATTGTATAATGAGTAAATGCCATCACAGTTCACTTTTAAAAAGTCTGACCGAGATCAATGATCGATTTTTATAATTAGTGAATGATGGGCATGACTCAAGTAAACGTGCTTTATTTGCTCGTTGCAGAGATCATTGATGCAGTTATGATGAGGCGACCGGTCTCGTATTGTTTAACACTTTATTTTGGTTTTATTGTTAAGTATGTGACATTCTTAGATTAGAATAACTATCACCTTGTCCTAGTTACACGCAATTATTGTTTTTAAATACAAACGTAAGCGTGATTTATTTGCATATAATTAAATATATATCTCGAATTAATACGCACCTTACCCACGCTTGTTTTTGTTTGTACGTGAAGTATAATCTTTAATGAAGTATGTAACATGTAATCATGTAAAAACGCTATTATGATAATGTTGAGTTGATCTAATAGACTGATCAAAATATAAAAAAATAAATAAATGCGTACTATAGTGCTATTTTTATTACACGCCTGTAGCGAAATTTAAATTATTTCGTGTTGTATGTATTTAATTATATACCTATCCATATATACATATATATATATATATATATATACATATATAAAAATAATTTAAAATTACTTATTTGTAAACATTGTGTTGTCATTTTTCATTTCAAAAATATTCTCTGAACTGCAAGAAAAATATAAAAAATTTTTTCGCAATCATGACAACCAACCACTACAATACATGTTTAAAATCATCATAACAAATTGTAAAAACAATACATTTTATACAATAATACTGAAGTTACTAAAATTCTTTTCATTAGTGCTATAATACATAAAAGCTAAGATCATACTTTTCTCAAGGTTGTCATTAGTCACAAATATTTGATCGTTTAAAATGTATTGTCTTTCTTTCTATATATATATATATATATATAGAAAATATTTAGCCACAAATAAATAAAAGATTTCGAAAAATAATCTACTGTTATGTTTATAAGTACATACTAACACACACATACGTATATATATATATATATATATATATATATATATATATATATACATATATATATATATATATATATATATATATAGACATATATATATATATATATATATATATATATATATATATATATATATATACATATATATATATATATAACGACTACATTGCTATATACCTGATAATAATTATATAGACATAATGAGTTTTAGAAAATATGTTTATTGTTGGTGAGAGAAATGAGCAGGGGGTGAAGGCTCCTAAATTTTTACAAAAAAACAATCAAGAAATAAAAAAAATTTAAAGTGAATTATTGTTGAAATTGATTTGTTAATAAAATAGTTTATGTTATTAATGTTAGTATACATTGTACTTTTAATAATATTCATGAAATAAAAAGAAATCCATATTATTTTCAAGTAAGCTATATATATATATATATATATATATATATATATATATATATATATATATATATATATATATATATATATATATATATGTGCTTTATATATTTTTTTTACTTTTAAGACAGGGTGTTCAGTTCAATTTTTGTTTTTTCGTTTATATTTTAACTAAAATATAATATTGTATATCTTCTAAAAATGTAAATTAGATGAAACTTAATATTCATTGGCTGATACAACAATCACTTGGTTATCAAGTGAACTTGAAAACTACTGTATTAAAAATACTGTTAACTAAATCCCAATATTAAATTAAAACAAAACAATCTCGTTTTTGAAAATATATTTTCTTTTATTAATGCAATACGTTAAGATCACAATACATTTTAATGGTGAATATTATTATAAAGTTATCAGTTTCTAGTTCCTGTTTAAATTAATGAAAATGCATAAGAAATAATTAATCAGTAAAAAAGATGAACTGCTAATAAATTCTAAAAATATTTTATTATATATATATATATATATATGGTTTTATTTTCATTTCAGAATAAATAAATAGAAATGGAACAAGCCGTTCGAAACGTTGGAATCAAATTGATTGCATCAGAATGTCAAACAGACGTTGTTCTGAGTTGCGGAGGAAGAAAATTATATGCACACAAAGTCATGCTGTCTATTGCAAGTCCTGTTTTACATGTAAGTATTCGTTTACATATTTCTTTATTATTACTAATAATTCTAAACTATTAATATATATTTATAGTTTAATTTATATATATATATATATATATATATATATATATATTAATAGTTTAGACTAATTGTAAGTGACAATTTGTATAAAATAATATTCAAATTAATATTAATAATATTTAATATATAGAAGTCTTATTTTAAATAGTTTCTGATATTTAATGTGTTAAAATTTATTAATATTAAATGTAAAACTTCAAACAAAATATTTAAAAACTAACTGTTTTTTTACTTGTTTCTATAAATAATTATTTTCAAAGTATACAAATTTGAAAATTCATTACAAATGAACATGTCTTTTTTTATATTCACAGGACATCTTACTGGATCCGATAACAAATCAGCATCACGGAATAATATTAATTTTTGCTGATTTCCAATACGAAATTTTAACTTTGATTTTAGAATACATTTATAATGGTTATGTAAATTTGCCAAATTTTTTATTAAGAGATTTTGTAGATGTGTGTAATCTGTTTAAAATTAAAACTGATTTTAAATTGGACCCTTTAAGGGTCAGTGTTAGTTTTAAGGACGAGTTGTCAGTACAACATATAAAATACTATGTTACAAATAAAACAGAAAATAAAATAGAGTGCTGTGATAAAACTAACAGTGAAAAGTATCTGAAGCCATCTAATGAATTAAATGAAGGTTTAGAGTTATGTTACAATAAAATGATGAATCAACAAAGTAAACATGAAAGTAATATTGAAGAATGTTTCAGAAACGAGCCAAACACAAAACCGAATTCAATGTGTGTTAAGAAGAATCAAATAAATCCGAGTAGCGCTTTACAAATCATATCATCATTGGTTTCTAGAGACAATTCTCTTCACAGTTCTGGACGTTTTAATTGTATTTCTAATGAACATTCTTCTGAAATAGGAATTACAGAGCGAAATGCTAATAGTAAAAGTCACATTGCTACAATTCAAGAAATGTATTCAAATAATAAATCAAAACCAAATATTCAAAACTCTAGTGAAAAAAGTCGCTTAGTAAATCATTGTCATTCATTCGATCAAACTAATAGTGATATTAATACAAGTGAATACGTATCGACATTAAACTATTTAAGAAAAACAAACGATCATCATTACAACATGGAGCATAAAACCAATAATCATTTAATTAATAATAAAGTTCGTAATAAACAAATTCCTGAACTTGTACCTATCAATAATTACCATTTAAATAAAATGAATAGTTCCTGTAATAATAACGTGCTGAGAATGTCGAAATTATATAGATATAATAAAGTTACCCCGAGTCCGTGGACGCCACGTTTATTACCGATCGGTTCAGATCCACGAGCAACACATCCAAAGTATGAAATTCGACGAAAGAAAATACATCAACAGGTATGAATAAATATTGATTTAATCATTCAATACCTAGGTACATAAATGTGATTTAGAGCTATATAAAAATAACTTTCAAGTACAAAGCACATGCTTTGAATATGTTTCGATTTAGAAGTCTGTATTTTCTCTTCAATGTAATAAGTATATTTTCAATATTATTTTTTTTATTTTTCCATTATATAAAATGCGTATACCTTTATATCTTTCAAATTTTCAAATACCATCAATCAATAAAGCGATTTTATTTATATAAGAGAAAAAAAATGGTATAGGATACTTCAAGGAATAAAATATAAGTTCTGAAAATAGTATATATATATATATATATATATATATATATATATTCATAAAATTAACTTTATTAGCATATTAAAAAATACTACCAGTGGTAAATGAGACACTTACTTTTTGTATATTATATTCTTCATAAAAAAATTACCGCAAATTTCAAAAAGCATTTGAAGAATATTTTATAATAGAAATTATCAAACTTTCATAAATTCATTTCTTGTAACAATACTTACTGTAACATTGTTTTTTCAATATATGCAGTTAATAAATTTAATTGAACCCATTTACATACTCAATCTAGTAACAATACACAATTTTTATATTTCCTTTATATCACCACTGAAAAAGATGTTTATTTATTTTATTAAATTTAGTACTTTCGTATTTCAAATCATATATTGTTTAAATATAAGTGTCCAGTTTATTTTTTTTGTATTATAAATAAATTCGCAAATAAAATTGTTACTCCTTAACAAACTGCTCATTTTTTTATATAAAAAATGTCTTAAACTGTTTATTGATGATTTTAAATACTACTTCTGAGTTACAACATAACATATTTGTATAAAACACTATTTTCTATAAGAGTATTTATATATAAATGATTTGTACACTTAAAAATTGTAAATGAAAATGTTATATCTTCATTTAATCGAAATATAAATAGTACATAAATTACTATAACATTTTATTGATGAACGGACTGTGAATAGGAAAAACACTACTTCTACATATATTAAAAACAAACCATACTACAATACATTGCAAACCAGAAATATGTTTATTTTCTATTATTATAATGCATTTATTTATTCTATAGCAGTGTATATTTCAATATAACATGACTCAAAAAGTGGTTGGTTTAATTAATAGATTTACCACAAAGCATTCATAATAAATTTTAACCACAAGTAATAAACACAACTTGTATCTTTATATTACCTTATACAAAACAACAAACAAAGATTAGTGTTTTATTTTTTAAATATACCTCTATTTTATATAGAGTATTGCTTCATCTGTCGGGTAACTGACAAGTCCCTTGCAGAGAAAAATGACGGCTTTGACTCGATGAAATTGTAATACATTTTAGACCTGTTTCAATGTTTTATGAGTCACAACAACTCTCCCCAAGGCTGCAAATCATTCACAATCACTCCCGCGGCTTCGACAGTATTTTTTTTTACTGGAATACGAAAAGTATGCAGTACTTAATATATTGCTTTTCGAATACCATCGTGTTCATTACTGTTCTATGAGGTTATGTCAATTGCTTGGCTAAGATATATATAGTGTTTTAAACGTTAAGGTTGGAACTTCAAAATCTTAAAACGACGAGAAAATATTTTAATTCAAAACAAAGTTATGATTGATTCAATGTAAAAGCACTGAATTAATTTTTGCACCATATATATATATATATATATATAATATGTAATATATTTTACAGCCCGAAAATGAATCAACTTATAAAAAACCAATAACAAAACAACCAAATACTCCTATACAATACAATGATAAAAATAATAATAATAGTTCGTATTTTCCAATTTCAATGGAGATGTCTACTATGAAAAATGATGAAATAAATTATATTCAAAGTAATGCCCAACCAGAAAGTTGTGCCATTTTAGAGGCAAGGTCTGACTCAGATATAAATAATCAATACGAAAATGAATCTATTTGCTCATTGAAGGAATCTGAATTTAAAAAAAACCGTCACGAAGTTATTAATCATTCTTTAAATACAATTAATCTGGCATTAAGTGGTAAAGAAAAACACAAATTGGCGAGAAACCATACATTAAACAAAAATATTCGAATTCCAGACAATGATACAGAAGCTGAAAAATATGTATCAAATAACGAGAAATGTCAAGAATACGATACTCTTAAAACTATAAGCACACAAAAACAGTTAGTTCAAGAAACACATTCTAAAAATGATCTGACAGAAAAAGTTGAAGAAAGCAATATTTTACAGAGTACTGAACAACAGGGAATATTCAATAACGCGAACACAGAAACAATATCTGTAATTGATATCACAGAAAAAGTGCATACTGAACATACAAATAATAAAAATGTAGACGTTCCTGATAAATCAGATTTAAATAAAGAAGAATGTACTTCACTTATTTGCGGCTCGTGTGGTGATAAATTCGTTAGTAAAGAGACATTAAAAGAACACGTACGTCGTCATATTGGAGAAAAGCCATATTTTTGTTCAGAGTGCGGAAAAACATTCAGTCAACTTCGAAATTATAAATATCACAGGTAAAGTTGTCAAACTTGCATATTTGTTTTAATATTTCTAAGCGTTTCTTTTTTATTTTTGAAAATATTAATATGTGAATGATAACAAAAATTACAAAAATCACTGGCTATGAACTAACAAAGTAACGCATGGCGAACGAGCGTCTTTTGTTTGTGCAAACCGATTTTTTTCGGTAACTTGACGCTCTGAGGATGATGGCGTTATCATCGCAATGCACATAAGCGACAATCTAAAATAATCAATAATAATATATTAAATATTTTTTATCGAAAAATTTGGAGTGATTTATAGGGTGAAAAAAGAATTGTATGTATGTATATATATATACGTGTATATATATATATATAGAGAGAGAGAGAATAGAAGAAACACACACACTTATATATATATATATATCTATACGTATATATATAGAGAGAGAGAGAGAATGGAAGAAACACACACACTCATATATATATATATATATATATATATATATATATATATATATATATATATATATATTATAATATTTGATTCAAAATTGTAAAACAAATTTAGGAAAACAAAGAATTTTATTTATACAATTTCAAATCAATCTAAAATTACTTTTATTTTTTCTTTTCATTTATTAAATTATTTTTTTGGTACTCTTAAAATTTAAAAGTATCTGCGTTTTAAAGTATAAGATAAAATAAATGTTTAATAATTTCCCATAAACACCATTATATACATATTATATATATATATATATGTGTGTGTGTGTGTGTGTGTGTCGTGTGGGTTTATAATTTGCACGCAGGCACGTGTGTGATTCCATTAATATATAGTATATATTTCTAAATTCTTTGTAAATAAATCTGTATATACAAAAATTAACAAAATCGATTCTCATTCAATGCGCATTAAATTAGATCTGTACACGAAGGAACTCGGGAATTCGCAGCAGAATGTCCTGAATGTGGGAAACATTTCAACGACCGTGGTTATCTGAGCTCGCATCTCAAGATTCACCGCAACCGCAAAGAATACAAGTGTCCACATTGTCCAAAGCGATTCAATCAACGGGTTGCGTATAATATGCATGTTCGAATACATACAGGTTAGTCGAACGACTCGAACGTTACATGTTCTTCATTGCAGTTATTTTAAAGTAAAAGCGAAAAATGGTAAATGAAATAAACATCGCCGTCAATTTATTATTAATAAAATTCATAATTCAATACCGTAACATATTTATTAAAATACTAAATAATATTTTGTGTATATTACCACTATTTTTAAAATAAAATACCTTAAATATAATAAAAAATGATATTTATATAAATAAGTATTTTAATATTTCATTTATAAAACAAAACACATAATAAAATTATATATATATATATATATATATATATATATATGTATATTTAGTATTGTTTACTGGCGTATTCAATAATAATATTCCAAAATTAGGTATTAAACCTCATCAATGTACGGTATGCGAAAAAAGTTTTTCAAGAAAAATGCTTCTTCGACAACATATGCGAGTTCATACCGGAGAACGGCCATATTCGTGTACAGTATGCGGTAAACGATTTGCAGATCGATCAAATATGAGTTTGCATGCCCGTCTTCATACAGGTAGGAATATTTGTGTTTTATTTCTTTTTAATATACAAATGTATTTATATAAATAAAAATATAAAAAAAATATTGTTCGAATATATATGTTATTATAAATATATTCAAGTTTTTGTTCAATGTAAATTAACTATCATATTCATATACAGATATTTATTTCATTTATAGGTATAAAACCTTATTCATGTACGATATGTAATAAGAGTTTCACGAAAAAGCACCACCTCAAGACACATATGAACTATCATAGTGGTGCAAAACCTTATATTTGTCCTTCGTGCGGACTGGCTTTCAGTCAAAGTTCGAATATGCGAACACATTATAAAAAATGTAGCGTAATTTCTAACAGCCGACCGGTGCTTTCGGACATTTCGCAAAAAGAAGAATCTAACGATCATGAAAAATCAAAATTAATAGAAATGAACAGATAATTGATACATGTTAGATATCTAAAGATAATGCCTGTAAATCAAAACACGAGACGAAACATTTTCTTTAACGCTTACTATTTGATATCGGGATTGATAACAAATAATTATTTAACTTGTATGAAACAAATACATTATACTTAAAAATTCATTATTTATATGTATTTTCAATTAGAATTTAAATCAATAATGTGTGAAATTTTGTCTTGTTATCTGTAATTTGCTGTATGGAGAAATATAGTTCTAAATAATTTATATATATATATATATATATATATATATATATATATATATATATATATTGAACTTCTCACAACATCAAAAATTATACATTTTGAAGTACAATAAAATTTAAATAATAATACGCTTTGATAAAAATATCGATTCTCATATTTATATTATCTCATATAATATAATAGCGAATAAATTACTCAGCGCTACAAGGGTCAAAAGTGCCTTAATGTAATTTCTTTTGTAATATTTAAGACTAGATTTTGTAGCGTATAACATAATAATAAATATCCGAATCTTTAAAGACAATACAAAAAGACTGATATGTGCTCAATTCGATTATGAATATAAAATTGAAAAATGATTGTTAACATTATTTTACTATAAAAGTGGATTTTAAATCTCACATAGAAGTTAATGTTTGCAGATTTATTTCCTCTATGAATTCTCACGTGGCACTACATAAACATTTTGAGAGGTTTAAAGAATAGTATCTTTTAATTTATGTATTTTATTTAATGAATTTCAATGCGGTATAAAAACAACACATCTGGTAATTTCTATCCGTCGATTACCACATACTTCTTTTGAATATTCGAAACTGTACAAAAGCAAATAAATTAATTTAAGACAACACTACAGGTGCATAAATTACAATGAAAAAATAACTGAAGATTTAAATCTGCATTACATTTATTACAGCCAATTCTAGATCCTTAATTCGAACACTTTGTTAAATGAACAGTTGTATCAAAATAACTATTTATCAAATTAACAGCTATAGCAAAATAACTATTTCAATATGCTTACATAATAAGTAATTAATACGAAGTCTATTCCAAAAAATAATTCTATTAATTTAATTTATTTAATGGATATTTAATTGCTGTGTATTTTTAAACAAAACGATCAATATTCTCTAAATGAAGTTAAACACAATACTTTATTTTAAAAAATACTTTAAAACTATATGCGGTTAAATAAAATTGTACATTTCTTTACACGAGCCAATCAGAAAAAATCTTTCATATTACTCACAATAAATATGATCCTACTAAATTAGGAAATCTGCATATTAATACAAAAATCAGAACAATCATTTTTAAACCCAAAAATATTATAAAACCCCAATTTATTATGAAATGATACTTTGTTATGTACATTTTTTGTTATTTATTTTATACATTTAAACGAAATATTTAATTTTCTTGAACTATTAAATATAATAAAAGACATTAGATGTACATAATTACTATCCTATGATTGATTATTAGTCATTTTTATATTTAAGTTTTTTCTCAATTATAATGTATATTAATAAATGATAAAATCTCAAGTGTTTATTCTATTCTTATCCATATTTCATCAAATTCATATTTAAGTCTCTATACCATCCTCGTTATACATCCTCTAGTTCCACACAATATGAAACTCACATGGAAATTTGTACACATATATGAAAATCAGTACTATTTAATATTATCTAATTTTATAATCATAATTAAATTTTAAAAATAATAAAATTATTTTGTTATTTAATTTTGTAAACATTCTAAAATTTAGTTTTTGTTTTTAAAATTCTTTTACTAACTTTTATTCTATTAAATCAAATTTTTAATCTTAATTTACAAAAAAATATTATTTATTCCTCTAGCCAAGTAAATATCGCGATAAGTAAAATCTACATGTCTAATTTTTTTCAGATCGATATACTTTATTTAACGAAAACGTTTAATATATATTTCAAATTTTCTAACTATAAAAAACAGTGACTTTTATAATAAAATTTCTTCGTGTTATTTTTTTGTACAGTACGTAAGTATATAATTTATTGTATATATGATATATTTAAATAATTTATGATGGGTAATTAATTTACAAACATTTTTTTTATTTCTAGTTTCTTGATATGGTAAGTCAATTATGTTACAATTTTTTTATATAAAAAGCACACATTTTATGTAATACAATAATACGAAGAGCAACTGAAATTGTTTGTACACAAGTTCATAACTTTTAAAAAGTTTGAGTTATTAGAATAAAAAAAGAACTAAGTCATCGCATATAAGTCTGTTTAGAGTTTCATTAATCTAGTTGCAATGATATACTAAACAGTAAACGTAAATATGGAGCAGTGTACAAACATTGTCAGTGAATTTAAAGCAACGCTACAAAATTTTTGGGAAGATCAGAATTTTTAAATAAATAATGGACCATATCATACACATTTTTGAATATAAAAAGAATTATGCTTATTCGTACCGGAAATTTTGACCACAGAAATAAGAAATGATTTGAAATCTGCCCGAAAAAATGTGTCGTGATATGAAACTGAATGTAACGATTTTTTGAAAGTGATGATCTAAAATGAAACCTGAGTGCATCATTTTAATCCTCAAGAAAAGCGAATCAATGGAATATTATTTTTTTATCAATTTAACAGATTTTTGATTTCATATAAACACTATTTTACAGATATTTAAATTTGATGGATATTAGGCAATATTGAACACCTTTCTTCCGAATGGTTCCTCATTTAAGATATACTAATTATATAACGATATGTTTATCAATTCTATTTTTTAATAATAAATTCGAAAAAACATATATTTTACAGAAAAATGCGCTTCCAAATCGCTTCACTTTAATTATTTTCCAAGAATTAAAAAAAGAATACCATAAAACAGGCACCTTAAAATATACATCACATTAAAATAAAATTCTGTTTAAGATTGCAATTATCGACATTGTTTTAAGTTAATTTTAAAAAAATATATATTAATAATTGATTTAAATCGACACAGCTATTTCGAAAGAGAAAAAAAGTAATTTTAATTAGAAATGAATTAGAAACATATCAAACCATTATATGAAATAAACCATTTTCAAAAATGATTTTCTTCTGTACTCAGCTCACTGAGAATGATGGAATTGTCATTTAAATGTACTAGCAATAAGCAATAATCACAATATCAATAACTATTTATTAAACATTTGTGACTAGAAAAATTTGGTTTGTAGGGTGAGACAAAAATTCATTTGTGAAAGTGAATTTAAAACCACTACCAGAATTATATTGTAAACTGTTTTTTAAAGCGAATTCAATTTTTTTAAATATTTGCAAATATTAAATTCTCATATCGATTAACTGTAAATTGATGGAATAATAATAGATACTCTTTGATTCTTAGTTTTACTGGTAGCTAAGCGACTAACTTCCTAATAGAATTGAAAATTTCAAAAATAAAAACAGATTCCACTTGCTTTAAAAGGTTAATAAAAATTAATCCGAATCAAAATTATAAAATATTCCACTTATAAATATTCGTTAGTAATATTTGACAAAGTTTTACTGACAACATTAAATATTGCCAAAAATTAATAAAACTCCATTCTTGAAACAGATATTGTTGTCAGAAAACATATTTCTTTAAATCAAAACCCCGTTTATAAAAAAAAATCGATTTTTTTATTAAAAACCCAACATATAGTTGCTATCACCGAATACTTCCAGTGATCTGTGTTCTAAAAAGCAAACACCTTCATATAATTATATTTATATTAAAGGCCAAAAACATTGAAGCTTTAAAGAGTATTGTCACGAAACGCAAACAGACAACTGTATTTAAAGAATATATTACATTGAAAATCGATATTAATGTCATAAACGAAACAAAATTAAAATAACCAAAATTGATGTAAAAATAAATATAGGTTATCTATTTTAATTACAGCGCACTTCTAGTAACGATTTAATTCCTATAATTATGAAGCCAGGAGCAATAAAACAATTAATAAAATGAGGGTAAGTATCTAATATATCAGAAAAATATTTATTCTCACATTTACAGTTTAATTTATAAAAAATGAGTACGTTTGTATTTTATTATTAAAGATTTTCATCTTATTTTCGTAAAGAACACTTGAAAAATATGTATAATTATAATATGCATTTTACAAACAAGTTAACACTCACTAACTGTAAAGTTTTCTTCATCCCAGTTTTTAGTGTTCGGAACATTAATTCATTTGTGAAGATACATTGATTAATACTGCTCTATTTTTATAAAATATATAGTTAATTTATTATTATTTATATTATTAACTAACTAATACTATTACTCAAACAGATATTCTTGCAAATCAATACTGCGCGTTTAAAAAGACTTCTATAGGTTTGTAATCATTTATAAACCGTGTCTAATAAAATTTAAATTAATAAAAAAGTAATGATTAATACTTTGTATTATTTGAAACAAATTTTAAAATAAAATATGTTTAAATGACTTCAATATCAACGTTAATACAAGAATAAAATACAAAAATATGAAATAATTATTCATCTGCAAAACTACATTTTAGTCACTTTCATAAAAGTAAGAAGCTTTATTACGTCGTAATTATTTTTATTCTAAACAAAATTGTTCGAATTTACGTTTATTATAGTCATTTTTTTATTAAATTGAGTTAAGTTAATGAAAAAAATAACAGTCCGAAAATTTCAAATACTTTTCAGAAAAAGGCATTAATGCGATTTCTCATTATATCAATTATATCAAATGACTATAAATTATTACATTCCAGATATTATTTTAAAGTTTATAATGACAATCGAGGCCACTGCAATATTTATTCGCATAATTATATATACATGAATATAATATTTTATAATTGAGATTACTTTTACGTTTCATAAAATTGTGATATTTCAATTGAACCTTCCCTAAAAGTCTATATTTTATACAGAGCCGATGAAAGACAAATAAACGAAACAGTCTAATTACTTAAACCATTTTACAATTCGAATATAAAAATAAAATATATATAATGAAGTAATAGAGTGTATAAAAAGGTTGAATACAAATGTTAATTTTTATTAAAGAGAACGAATATTTCATATAAAAACATATTTACTAATTTACGAATACACCTGACAAATCTAACTTTAAACGAAAAATATACATTAATATACGAAATATGGTTATAAATTAGAATAAAAAATACAATCAACATATAAAAACTAAATTCTTGATAATAAAGTAAAATGATATGTGATTGAACAGTACCATTGGAACCCACTAGATAGAAACTTTGTAAAATTCACTAATAAACGGAATTCGTATAAATAATTAACCATTGTACTAAATTTTCTTTGTCATGGAAATAACGACAATATAATAAATGTTAAAACCCGAATACCACATGACTGTATTTCGTTTAATGAAGAATATTTTTTAATTAATCGTGATCATTCCTAATTAATCCTGACAATAATAAAAAATATCGATTAAATTATAGAACATGAGTGCGTACATACTTGTAAGTGCATACTTGTGCGTGCGTACTTGTGCGTGCGTACTTGTGCGTGCGTACTTGTGCGTGCGTACTTGTGCGTGCGTACTTGTGCGTGCGTACTTGTGCGTGCGTACTTGTGCGTGCGTACTTGTGCGTGCGTACTTGTGCGTGCATGCGTACTTATGCGTTACGTGCGCGCATATATACATATATAAAAGATAAAAATTTGAAAAACACGGATTTTTAATTTAAAATTTCCAAAATATTTTTAATACGTTATTTAAAAAACAAATGTAGTTAACCGTTGACAAAATATATTTTCAAAAACATTAATTATATATATATATATATATATATATATATATATATATATATATATATATATATATATATATAACAGTAAAACAAATCCATTGAAGCTGCCAACACTTGCATTGATTTATTTTTTTAAATCTTGTTGAAGTTCATTTTACAAAAATATTTCAGGATTTATACTTTAAATTTCATATAAATGGATTCATTTATAATAATAAATGTGTAAAACATCACTATTATATATATATATATATATATATATATATGTATGTATGTATATATATATATATGTGTGTGTATGTATATGTATATATATATATATACATCAGTTCTTGTAAACAATTAAATGTTACTGTACGTATTTTATTTTCTTTTCAATCCAATTAAAGGTCGAACTTGCTGTTTCTTACTCGTTTTAACTTTTTTTCTCTATCTTCTGTAACGATAATAATCAATTCTGTAACAGTTTGCTCTTTGGATACATAAAACTACTATTTCCGGTTTTACTGAGCTTGTTATATTTGTTAATATCTTTTTTAAATATCAACAACTATACTGTACCCGGGAGGGCTTCAACTACTATGTAAGTACAAGTATTTTGATGAATATCTCTTAAATGTAAGATTTCATTTTAACGTTTACGACCGCATATACTATTAAAGTGAGAATATCATATATTTAGACATGCCTATGCGTCTGTGTATATATATATATATATACATACACGTACACACACACACACACACATATATATATATATATATATATATATATATATATATATATGTATGTATGTATGTATGGTTATATACTAACGAATATTGTTTCCTTAACCTTTTCATAAATTATTACTTTGTGATAGTAGATAAGCAAAGCTGATTATTGCCAAAACGTTTTAATGTTTGTAAGAATATAAAGTGTTAGTAAGTTCGGTTAGTCTTATTAATATTGAAAAATATAAATGTCATTCATGATTTAATGCTACCAGTTGACAGATACGTGGAGCGTTAATTGAATTTATTTGTATCAATTTGATGCAGGGCGGTAGTTATATTTGTCAATGAATACATTAATGTACATAAAAAATATTTTCAACTGCGTATTTTTGTATTTTAGTAAGAAAATTTTCTAAAACTATATATATATATATATATATATATATATATATATGTATATTACTTCATCAAATAAATTTGACAGTGTCTTCAACATGTCACTTTATTAATTAGAAATTCTAAAGAATTTCTAATTGATATAGCGGACCAAAATGGTTTTGTCATAATACAGTTCTGGCGCTAGCTTAATTCGTTTCCACAAATAAATTCTTTTCTCACGCCACAAATCATAATTTTTTTATGTTCAATTATTACTGATCATTTTTGATTCTTTCTTCTGCGTATTTTGTTGACTATGCCATCGTCTTCTGACCGCCTAGGTACAAAAATATCTGTAATTTTATCTTGGAGTTCTGAAGATGATGGTATTGCTATCAAAATTAATCAATAATAATGTATTGAACATTTTCGATCAGAAAAAAATTTTTTGTGGCGTGTGAAGTGAAAAACATCATTTGTGAATCCAAAATGAAACATGAAAAAAATATTAACTTTTAAGAAATTTCTGAAGTAAAGTAAAAAGAGCAAACTGAAAAGAATAAAAAGTATCTTTAAAGGTAATTTTTACAGCAAATTTTGTAATGAAATCATTAGTTTGACCAACATTCTTTAATGAGCTTAAGAAATAACACTTTTTGTCTCACTTTAATTTAAAAATTATAATATAAAATCTTATATTATAATTCTTCATACATAACTTCCGGTACACTTCTCTCTGAGTATTATACTAACAGACATTATTTTAACCATAAAAAATACGATATTAATTATTTGATATGAAATACCAATTTTGTTTTGAAAATATTTCTTTAATATTCATTATTGACGTTTAAATATTACTCGTAAAAAATAAACATAATTTTACAATTTCTTGGTTGCCATTTTGTTCTGATAATGAATGTCTAAAAATATATTATTAGGAATACGTGATTTTGAACTCTTCTACTGTGAATTAGAAAAAAATTTGAATATATCTTTTATTTTTTTTTATTTGAAAAAGTTTCCCACAAGTTTGAAACATTGCATTTTGGGAAACATTGTTTTATTGATAATTTTTTTACATCTATGTTTTTGGCCTTTTTTCTGAATGTTATTTTTTACTTTTTAAATTATGGTTACAGTTCAATAAGGCCACTGCATTTCTTGCACATTTGAATGAGTTATTATAAATAATTTTTTGACACTATAGAAAGTGAATACATATATAATATATACTTATTCATTTTTAAAAAACTCTCTCTACAAAATTAAGTAAAATCATTTCTTTTTTAATTTTCTGGCAAGTTTTATCTTCAAAATCTTCACTAAAAAATTAAATATATTTGATGGAAGAGAATGGTACAAAATGGAGTATTATTTACTTTTGATTTTAATATTCAAAATATGGTCGCCAGAAAAAGTATTTTGGAAATAATAATTGACATATGTATATACATGTATGTATGTATGTATGTATGTATATATATATATATATACATATATATATATATATATACATATATATATATATACATCTATATATATATATACATATATATATACATATATATATATATACATATATATATACATACATATATATATATATATATATATATATATATATATATATATATATATATATATATATACTTATTAAGAAAATTAAACTATGCTCAATTATTTTTTTTACATAAACCAATAATAAGATATTTTTCTATTTAATAAAAAATAATATTTTTGAGATTTTTAAAATCATAAAACAGTAAGTATATTTTTTATATTTTAAATAATTAGTAGTGTTTCTATTGAAACTTACTTGACATTGTTTTATATTTCTAATTCACAGAGTTTTATAATTTGATAAATTTAGTGAGTATGTATTATTGTCGCTAAAAACCTTACAAAAAAAATTTTTACTACAAATTTTTAAAAAAAATATTTTTTGAGTTAAAATGTCATAAAAAACCTAACCAAATAACCTAATTTAACATACATCAATAATTTGCTTAATAATATATATATATATATATATATATATATATATATATATATATATATATATATATATATTACTTATACATTAATGAAAGATACTATAGTTTCAAACAATCCATTATAAAAAATAAAAAGTTAAAATCTCTAATAAATGAAGGTAACTACTTATTACACAAACACCTTTATTATATATTCGTAACATTTTACATGTCAGTTTTGCTCTACATACAAATACAAATTATTCATTATATAGTAATTTATTTTTATGGCCATCAATATGCCCACCATATGATTTTTTTATTCCTTGATACACAAATGTCAAATGCCAATAGTGAAATTCGATGTTTTATTACTGCATCGTTCCGTTTTATCTTCGAGGCATGTGTGACTCGATTCTTTAATACTAAACCGGCAATGATCGTGAATCAATTAAAGATAAATATATTCGGTGAATCACTTTCGATTTTAAAAGATTTTTTCTCATCCACAATAAAAAAAAATAACACATGTTTTCTCAACTAACATACTTTTTATTAAATCATTTAATATAAATCAAATTTCTGTTGAACAGGACTTTGTTGTTTGATTTTCTTAAGTATTTTCTCGATATAAAATTTCAATCACTTTACTTTTAAATAAAAAAATTACTAATAATTTATCGGATTTTGTTTGACCCAAATTATTCAATGACAAAAATGTAATAGCTATTAAAAACTAAATCTAATAACTACTAATTATTTATCATCACCATGCATGCTCATAAATAACTTGTAAAATATTTTTTACACGATTCCTATCATAAGTAATCTATTGTTTATAATTAATTGACATTCCATATTGAATAGAAATGTATAATAATCACAAAAACTAGAATAAATTATTATCACTATCAATACTTATAATTAAATGCTGACAGATTTTATTAATTTATTGTTTCTCAAATGTAATTATACTACGACATCCTAAAATTTTCAATAAATATTGACACTTCCTTCTTCATGAGTAAGAGTAATGAAGATTTTCTTATAGAATAATTTAAATTTAAATATTAATTAATTAAATAAATATTTCAATAATTTATGATTGCTAATATTTTATCGAAAAGATATATATATATATATATATATATATATATATATATATATATATATATATATATATAATTTGGCATCATATTTGTTTAACAGAGAGTTTACACTCTATAATAATATTATAATCCAGCATTTTTATGTGAACGAAATGAGGAATTTATGTTTAGCAACTTAATTGGCGAAACAAATGTTATCAACATATTTTAAATTCATTCATCAATTCTTACTATGATTAGAGATGATTTTTTATAATAAATTAATTTCTTAATGTTAAATTTAGTAAAATAACGTTTTCTGTGATGATTTCTAACTGATCAAATAATATTCATTATTATTGCATTTAATTCCACATCTTAAGGTATAAAAAATATAATACAATTTGTCAATTTTATTTCCTCATTTTCAGGTATTTATTACATTTATATTTTATCGTTTTAATATTGAAATCATGCAATAAAACAAAAAGTGAACAATAAAAATATTTCTATTCATCATTTCTTTTAGAACTCATTTTTTTCTAAACTATTTTTTTTCTAAATTATAATTCGATAAGGGTTTCATTTTGTCCTGCAATCAAAAAAAATGTTTAATTACTCAAAAAAAGAATAAAAACACTTGACATTAACAACGACTAAAAGAATGTTAATAAATCATTTTTTTATAGTTATATATTTCAAAACTCATTGTATTATAATTTACCCATTTTCTTTTTAAAAAATGTCTTACGATTTATCGATATTTTATTTTTTATTGTTTGTTATTATTATAAAAATTATCCCGATTAAAAAAAAAAACATATTTTTTTAATTCTACTAATAAACAATTAAGAATTAAAAACATACTTTTTTCAATTCTATTCATTCAAGCATTCATTAAAAACATTCATAAAACAATGTTTTTGTTATTATACATGAACATAGTTTATAATATATATATATATATATATATATATATATATATATTGTATTGATTATTGTGTATTTCGATTGTGTATTTTTCTTATTCTATAACAATAAGATTTAAAACGATATGTGTTAATAACTCTAAAAACGATCTCAAAATACAGATCCATGCCGCAGGCTCAACCCTGGTCGAGTATTTTACTATTCTACAATAGTTATACTTGGCGCTGTTTATTGATAGTACAACCGGTTTTATTAGCATATCTTTATATTTTGTCACGTAAATAAGTGATGTGTAATAAATAAAAACATGTTATGTAAAAAATAGATTACATATCATGCTACTTCACTAATTTGAGATACGCGATCGAGGAACAGTAACATTATGTTCTTTAAATATCACTTGTTTTAAGCTGAACTACAAACAAGTTCGAATAATATACTAGCCCACCTTAAAATTTAGACCAAGGTCAGATGCAACTTCAGACGAGCCTGCCGGAACGCACCCAGTTTTCAGGTGCGTAATCTGGAGCAATAATTACAAAATACATACATATATATTATATATATATATATATATATATATATATATATATATATATATATGTATATATGTATATATGTATATATATAATGTTCGCATTGAAAACTTGTTATTTTTATTATGAAATTGTTATTTTAGTACATTATTAACAAACTTATTCCTTCTTATAACACAGTATTGGTCAATTTATTTTTGTTCAAAATTTATTAAAAGAACATTAAAGTGACTCAATATAATTTCAGTATATTCTGAACAACATTTTTATTTTGTAATTCAGTTCTATTAAAAAATAAATCTATAAGATTTATTATCCACAATTAGTATTTATTTTAGAAATTTGTCACAACTGAATTTCATGCATCATGACATATTGGCTAAAATTTATCATGATAAGTTTTCTACGACAGTGCCTATTTTAAAATAGATATAGTACATATACATATGCTATATTACATTTTATAATTGTCAATGGAAACATAACATATTAAAAATAAGAACAAAATAATTATAAAATTACACATTAAAATAATAATAAAATAATTCTCTACGCACAAATTGTTTAGAAAAATAAAGGTTTCTGAATTTGTGTAAGAATTAATTTTCTAATTAATAATCACTTAATATTTTGAGTTGTATCTATAATTTATACATGTATGTATGTATGTATATATATATAATAGTATAGGAAATATATTTTAATTTTTTACTCAATGGCTAATTTATCAAAATATAATTTTATTTTTGAAAGTAATATATTTTTAACATCAATAAAGTAAATATACTTAAAACAAATCTATGTATTTATAAACTGAATGTAAACAATCAATGACTAAAATGAAAAACTCAAAGTAATATGATGATTTCAACAAAAGTAAATTTTCGAAAACAGCAAATTTAATTCAAAGCACTATATTTTTAATCTTGAAAAAATATATTAAGCTAGGAAAAAAAGCCAACAACGATCAAAAATCACTTTTATCGCAGTATTTTTATATTAAGTTATTTTCGAATTTTAAAAGTAAATAAAAGTATTTCAAACAGCCCAAGGAATTCAGAACTTTAATAGTATAAATAACACAATCGTATCATTTGTATTTAAAATGTCTATAAATACAATAAACAAATATGTAATAAAATATCATAAGAAAAAAATTACTTTAAAGTTCGTATATACTCATTTTAAATATTCTCCAACGTACACTTTTTCTCTTTTATATATTTTAATAAATAAAACATTTTAAGAAATTGACTTGTTTTTCCAGAAAAACAAACAACTATGCATTATAATTGCTGCATAATCATTCGAAATTGTATAGAAAAGGTATATGAACTCACAATTGTAAAATTAAAAAAAATAATATTAAATGAAATTATGAAATAAAACATTGTTTAAAATTTATCCTGCATAAAAAATGTGTTTCAAATCAAATATTATATATATATATATATATATATATATATATATATATATATATATATATAAATGAATATTAAAAATGGTAGCATCATAAGTAAATCAATAATGTTACGAAATAATTTTAACATTTAAGATAATTGTCTTAACCCACGCCCAAAAAAAAATATATATTACGCACCTGGGATACGCCCAAAATGGTAATTGATTCATATAATCATAGTATGTTGCGTACAGCAAACAAAAATAATTTGTGCTAGTCTTGATCAGGATTCGGTCATGTTGGCAAATGTCACTTGTCCCTGCTTAAAATCGTCGTGTATAACGATACACATACGAAATGAATGACGCAATATGAATAAAATCTTAAGTCATTTGTCATTTTGGTGTGATTTTCACTAAAATACTATAAATGATGTAACAGATAAAACTGAACTATTTAAATTTATTTATAATTCATTAAAAACGTTAATAAATAACAGAACGCTTATTTAAAAATTTAGATTAACACTATTATTATAATAATTAAACAATATAAACGTAAATAACAGTTAATGAGGTTAAAATAATAGGCAACTGTATTAAAATTCATTTAATAAATAAAAAAAAAATAGAATTTTGTCTGAAAATAGTACATACAAATATATATATATATATATATATATATATATATATATATATATATATAATATACAAATATTCATATATCTACTTTTATTTATCTATCATATATATATATATATATATATATATATATATATATATATATATATATATATATATATTGGTTGGAACAAAAGTTCTTAGCATTTTTAAGGTGAAATTCAAAGACAGTATTTACTTATTTATACATACATTTATTCTAATACATATATATCATTGTGATGGACCACCTTTCGCCATCTTTCGCATAGTTTCATAACTCCGTCCTCCCAGAACTTGGCATATTTCTGGGCGATGAATTGATCCAGATGGTTTCTACAGGCTTTCGGCGAAGTGAATTTTTTTCCCTTAAGGGAACTCTGTAGGTACCGGAACAAATGATAATCTGAAAGTGCAATAGCAGGTGAAGGAGGGCGATGTAGAACATCCTAGGCAAACTGCACTAATTTCTGTCGGGTCTGCAAAGAGACGTGAGGTCTAGCGTTGTCTTGGTGGAAAACGATACCCTTCAGATTGGCCAATTTTGGACTCTTTTGATCAATTCCCGTATTTAATAGGTCCAATTGAGTACAATACTTCTCCGAATTTATCGTCTGATCATTTGAGAGAAGCTCGTAATATAGAAGACCCTTCTAATCCCACTAGATACACAACATTACCTTCTTCGGATGAAAACCGACTTTTGGGGTGGCTAACGGAGGCTCATTTCGTTTTTCCCAAGATTTTTTTCGATCCACATTATTATAAACGACCCATTTTTCATCGCACGTGATTAACCATTTCAGGAACAGGTCGTTTTGGTTCCTTTTAAGGAGAGAATCACTGACAGAAAAGTGTTCCATTCCTTCAGTAAAATTATGAGGTACCCAAATATCGTAGCGATTCACATAACCAAGTGTCTCCAAATGTCCCACAATACTCATATGAGACACCTACAGTATCTCTGCGATGTCCCATGTCGTGTAACTTTGATTATTTTCAGTAAGTGTAGCAATTTTGTCATTATCAACAAATGTAGGCCTACCGGAACGCTCTTGATCCTCTAGGTCGAATTTTCCATCTCTGAACCAAGCGAATCACTTTCGCACAGTACTGTCAGCTACGGTACCTTCTCCATAAACGGTATATATCTTTTTTTCTGTCCATACAGCAGTGTTTCCTCTCCAGAAATAAAACAGAAGTAAATGACTTAAATGCACCTTGCATTCCTCCATTTTCAATTTTAAATTTAGAAAACTTAAAAGTCATAAAGTTGCAAAAAATAGCAGAGGTAGAAACATTAAAATGTTACCTGTCAAAATAACACAGTCATGTCATATAATCGAACTGCGCGCGAAACTGTAATTAAAGACATCTATTGAAAAACGCTATGAACTTTTGTTCCAACCTATATATATATATAGAGAGAGAGAGAGAGAGAGAGAGTTGTGTTTGAATAAATATGCTAAAACATCTCTTTTTTAATGAAAGTTTATTTTTATGTTTATATCATTTTCCCTATTTTTGTATCGCAACCTCCTCTTTATTCTTTTTATTCATAATTTTTCCGCAATGCCTCGATATAACGTAAACATTAGAAAATTATTTTCAATCACAACCCAATTGATTAAAGAAAAGAATCATGTAAATGATACGACAATAAATTTAATATTAACTATAATGTACAGTCATTAAAATATATTATACAGGAAATTTTACAATGATAAACATTTTTTTCAGATTGAAAATTCCAAAATCTACGTGATACATTTTATTGAGGACTTATAATCTATTGATATCGGTTTTATAATCGGGTTGATATAATAAAAATAAAATTACAATCGATGTTTCATATAATTTTAGTATGTTAGTATTATTCATTACTTCTATCCACCATTCATTTTTCCAACCATTGTTACGCCAATAATTTTGTTTAAATAATATTTTTACTATTATATTTATATTTGTTTAATAAATGAGCTTGTTGATTTTTTAATTCTAGTTTGCTTTTTTTTCATTAAAAAATATGTTAAAAAATTTCTTTGATTTTCGTATATATTACTTTTTGTTGTTTTTTAATTTTTTTTGTAGGTTTATTTTTATAATGCGAATTTTTGTCATCTATACAAACATACACACACACACACACACATATATATATATATATATATATATATATATATATATATATATATATATATATACAGTATATATGTATATAAGTATTTGATCAGATATGGGTATTTACATAGCTATGCGCATGAATAAAACACAATTTATAAAACTTAACTTTAACTGAAAAAATTAACCACTAGCGTAAAATTGCATATAACAAATATGCATAGTAACTGTTTATTTAATAATATTTGATTATTCACAATTGCAACTTATTATTATTTAATACTCTTAAACTCAAATTAAAAATAATATAACACTAATATGTTTTACTTTAATATTTAATTTTTTTATTTTTTGAAATACCAAGAGACTCCTTACTCGCTACGCTCGCCTACCCCCGTGAGGCTCCGTCCTCACTTCGCGCGCTCTTGTTAAGTATTAACATTTTTTAAATGAAAAATCATAAACGAAACAATGATATTGTCTAATGAAATTTATTTTTTTGACTTTAAATGATTTTAGTGAAACTGAAAAGAAAACTTACTGTAACTTATTCTAAAACTTTTGTGTACATAAAATTCGTAATTGATTTGTGTTTTTCTGGTACTCGAAAGTACATTTAGAGCGATCAAAACACAACTGGCCGTGTCCAAATACTGTTTCATTGCAATCGACGAGCATGACGATTTGTGAAACATCGAAAATGATCGGAAATGGAAATGATTAACCTGGTCGTTGTGGAGTGTAGCGGGGGAAGCGGCGTTACGAGAAGGTGGTCTATATTGAAAAAAAAATTGTTTTATAGAAATTTTATGATGGAATTATTTTTTATACATAGATAGATAATAAAAATGTACAAGAAGTATTAAAATATTAAATGTGCCTTTGTCTAGGTAAACAACGTAGAAAGTTGATAAATAATATTAATTAACATAATATAGTATTTTTATACCTGTATAATTTTGAGCAAATCAAAAAGAAACAAAATTCAAATAGATACAACTTGTCTGTAATTTAATATTTAGGCTAATATAAGCTAATATTTTCAATTCCCTAACTCGAACACAGTATATTTAATAAAAACTCGAGCAAGATGTCTTTGTAGTTTTAAAGATCTAATTAATCATTATCAAGTATTAGGCAACCATTTTCTCTAATGTTAACTAATGGAGATAATTATAAATGAAGATAATTAGTATCATTAGACAGTTTTCGTAAATACGTAAATCATTTAACTGAGAATAACTTGTTTAAAATACTAATTTATCTACATGCATTCATCGTATCTTCGGTAAAAAAAAAAAAAAAAAACAAATTTATAATTTTATTATAACTTATACAGCCTCCATTACAAGCGCAAATAATATTTACAAGAACGAAAACATGTTAATGAAACTACATGAAAAATCAAAAAAATAAAAATAAAAAATGAAAATATAAAATTATTCGTTTCATTTTAAAATTTATGATTTTACATAAGTGTGTATATCCTACCTACTCAAAAAATTTCGGTAATTGTAAATTAACTGCAACTAAACTCACCAACCGGTAACAAATAAATTTTTTCTCCCTCACAATACCATGGTCGCACGACAAGTGATGATATTTCCGTTAAATGTAAAAAAATACTTAATATTTGTCTTGACGTTTCACTTTCCTTAATTCAAATGTTTTTGTTTATAAATTTAATTATAACAAAAAATACCAGTTGTCAAAATTCGTTCTCTTGTACACTTCTTTCTTTCTGTGGATCGCAAGTTGTAAAAATGTTTATGGTTTTGACCAGATGAATCGTTTTATATAATCAACATATCAACTTTTTATGTCAAGTACTTAATGAAAAGAACTTCCTCACATTTAACAACATATATATATATATATATATATATATATATATATATATATATATATGTTAAGTTTATAAAACATAAGAACAAATTTGACATCTTAAATTTACTGCAATGAATATTTTTTTCTAAAATGACAAGTTCAAATCAATAAAAATATAAATCGAATTACATTTACCAAATTTTGTGTTGACGTATATAGAAACAATATAATCGAGCTGTAAACGTTTATGTATTTTAAAATTACTAAAACTCACAATACAATTCTAACACTACAGATAAATTCACATTCACAAATGAATTCTTTCTTCACTCCATAAACCACAAAAAAATTTCTGGTCAAAAATGTTCAATAAATTATTATTAATCATTTTTTTATCGTAGATTATGCGCATTTCGATGGAGATTCCATCGTATTTAACGTGCCAAAGTATAGAAAAATCTAAAAAAATGATCAATCATGATTTATTGAACATATTTATCAAAAACGTTTTTATGGTTTATGCGGGGTAAAAAAAAAACACTTATAAAGATACTAATAACTTGAACGTATAAGTCAAAAAATTAAATAAAAGGTATATATTGTCGACTTTAATATAATGGTATACTTTTTTATTTGCATCGTCATTTTACAAACACAATTTTTGTTTCAACATTTTGTTTGAAAGCGGTTATACATGTGTAAAATGCCCATTAATATGATCCAAACCACATAAAAGACTCTCATCTATAGATAAAGACTCATCGAAGCCATGAACCGCCGTCAACATATATAAATGTACATATATTTGTTCTAACAGGAATGATTATGTGTTTAATTACTGCCATCTATAAATACATAGTAGAAGCTCTACTTTATGGAATAAAAAAATAACTATGCAACCTAATACAAATGGGACTATTTTTCATAAATGTAATTTCTGATTAAATTTGAACATAGAAATTTAAAGTTTTTATACATTTTTCAAAAAATACAATTACCTTACGCTATTATGAAATGGATAAATTATTAAAATCTTCTATTAGAACGGTAATCTTCAGCAAATCATTTAATACAACATTTTTTTTGTAATCATTTGACATTTTTGTAGCTTAATAAAATTTATCAAGAAAATGTTGTTTCACCGATAGAAGTCACAAACGCATGTGTTGAAAATGCATGTAAAATAAAACCTTTAAATGCTTTTCTCTCGGTGACTTCTTCAGAAGCTGTAACCCAAGCTGAAAAATGTAATAGTAGAATGAAGTCTTGTAAACGTATAGGCCCATTAGATGGAGTACCAATAACATTAAAAGATATTTTCTGTACAAAAAATATTCCAACTACATGCGCTTCAAAAATGTTACAGAATTTTGTACCGCCTTTCAATTCTACAGTGTATCAAAAACTTTTAGATGCAGGTGCAATATTAATAGGCAAAACAAATTTAGATCAATTTGCGATGGGGTAAGAAATATGTTATCTTTTTTAAATAATTCAATAAACATTTTTAATTCATATGGATGTTAGATCAGGCTGTGTTGATTCTCTGTATGGTCCTGCTAAGAACCCCTGGAATTTTTCCAAAGACTCAAATGATTTTCATGTAACAGGAGGAAGTTCAGGAGGATCTGCTGTTACAGTAGCAACAAAATGTTGTTTTGCGTTAGTAAAAATACAATAGACTATATATAAATATCAAGTCATAAATATAAACTATGCATATTACTAATATAACACTAATAGTTCAATAGGTTCAGATACCGGTGGATCAATACGAATACCTGCATCATATTGTGGCATTGTAGGTTTAAAACCTACTTATGGACTTGTATCTAGATATGGGTTAATACCACTAGTGAATTCTATGGATTGTCCTGGGATACATACTCGTTCAATTGAAGATTGTGTTATAATTTTAAATACTATTGCTGGTCAGTATTTAAAATGCTTTAAATTGAATATTATTTAATTAAATTTTTATTAAAGGCCCTGACCCAAAAGACAGTACTACAATAAAATGTCCCTATAATAAAATAAGACTTCAGAATAATGTTTGTCTCAGAGGATTAAAAGTAGGAATACCAAAAGAGTATTTCTGTGATAATTTAACTCAAGAAGTGTATGATACATGGAAGTGTGTAGCTGATATACTTGAAGATGCTGGTGCTAGCGTAAAACAAGTTTGTAACAATTTTCAATGAATAAATGTTATTTTTAAATTAAATTGTAATGTTCTATAAAATAATATAAACAGAAACCTGTTAATTTTTAGATATCAATGCCACACACAAAATATTCAATAGTTTGTTATTCAATCATTAACCAATGTGAAGTAAGCAGCAATATGGCACGATATGATGGTATACATTTTGGTTTTACTTCCGAATATGATAAATGTTCTGAAAAATTATATACTTTGAGTAGAACTTCAGGTTTCAATGATGTTGTACGTAGTAGAATATTAACCGGCAATTATTTCCTTATAAAAAGGTATTTAACATAAAAATTCCATTCAAATATTTTATGTATGTAATATATGTACCTTATTAATACATAAATAGTGTAACAAACTATTAATTACTTTCAGAATTCAGTAAAATTAAATAAAAGTCTATTTATTTAAATAATAAAAACAAATATTTTATGTACATCATAATTACTAACCAACTATTTATACTTTTATTGTACAAAGATACTTTCACACTATTATAAATAAATAATTATATTCTTTTTATATAACTGTATAATGAAAATTTAAAATGTGTATATTTTTATAAAATAATGAAGCTTAACATAACCGAAAATAGTAAAAGTAATATATTTAATTGATTTCAGTAATTATGATAAATATTTCTTAAAAGCATTAAAAATTAGAAGATTAATACAAATGGATTTTGATGAAGCTTTTAGTAAAGTCAATGTTTTACTAGTGCCAACTACTTTATCCACTGCACCTTTATATACAGATTTTGTTTCAAAAAATAATAGAGACCAATGTGCAGTTCAAGACTATTGTACACAGCCTATAAATATGGCTGGTAAGTTAAAAGTAATGGTAATAAATTGTAATAAAAATGAGCAAATTACTTTTAGGTGTACCAGCGTTATCACTACCTATAAGACTATCATCTTGTAGTGATCTTCCAATAAGTTTACAACTAGTTGGCAAACATTTAAGTGAATGTGTACTTTTAACAGTGGGAAAATATATTGAATCAGTAGTACAATTTCCAGAACTTCACTGTGATTTATAATTAACAAATAAAGTATATTGGTTTTTTATTTATTTTTGATTGTAAAAAAATTATTCTTTATAATATAATTTTTCTTCCTGTTTAATATTAATTTTTACTCTTCACCTGCTGGTACAGCATCCTCAAGTTTACGAATAAATTTTACACGAATTTCTGTATTAGCATCTCCTTTAAGTTGATCCTGCAAAAAGAATAAATAAATAAAAACAAAAGCAGAAAAGCATAAAACAAAATATAATTACTGCAGAAATCCAGCACTGAACTTCTAATTGCACCATTTCTAAAGCACCTCTTATTACACCACATAAAAGAGCACAATATTTAAGTGAAGTTCTAAGTTCATCAGGTAATTCAACTTGCTCAGTAAGTGGATTTGAATCTATGGTTATAGAAAATTCATCACCTGCAGCGTTCCATCCACCAACACCTACTGCTACTCCCAAAAACATTCGAAAACCTAACTGAAAATTGAATATTTAAGATACTACAATAAACAATAGATTGCTATATATATATATGTATGTATGTATGTATGTATGTATATATATATATATAAACACACAATACGAGGGTGATCTGAAGAGTAACTTAATTCGATATTAGAGACAACAGGTTCAGTTTCAAAGTGTACTTTATTTTTTGCTATAATTCCCTCAAAGCTGAATGCACTTGTCCCAAAATTTCTCCAGCTTTGTGATTTCCTCCAAGAAGTGGATTTTTTTGAGGTTTTTAAAATAGCTGCGGCCTCTATTTCCTTTTCATTCAACCCAAATCACTTCTAGCCAGGAAAATTTTAAGTTTCGAGAATAGATGTAAGTACAAGGGAGCCAAATTAGGTGAATATAGTAGATACGGAAAAATATTAAACTTCAATTCAGTCAAATTTTTGGTCAGCGACAACACTTGAATGAGCCAATGCATTATCATGGTGAAACAATAATTTTTGTTGGCCATTCCAAGATGTTTTTCCACAATTTCTGCCTTCAACTTCTCCAAAACTGCTGTGTAATATTGGCCAGTAACTGTTTTTTCCTTCTGAAGATAGTTGATCAAGAGAATTCCTTTGCACCCCAGAAAACTGACGTCATCACCCTTCCAACCGAGAGAACCTTCTGTTTTCTTCGAAACCATTTCAGCATGTTCAATACCCTGTTTTGATTGTTTTCAATTCTAGTGTGTAATTGTGAATCCAAGTTTCATCTGTGGTCACAAAATGCCATGTGAAATCCATTAGATTCTTCTCAAAAAGTTCCGAGAAGTCGACTAACATTTGCGTATAAACTTATTTTGCTCTACAATGAGGAAACAGGGTACTCATATTGTAAAAAATTTTTTCATATGCAATTCATTATACGAAACGAAATGCGTTTGCTCAGTTAAGATACATATGACCTCTACTACCTAGCGCACTTTTACTAGCCGCTCAGACAAAACCATACGGTGGACTTTATCGATAATTTCTGGAATAACAGCTGTTCTCGAGCCTCTTGAGCATTGTACATCTTTAATACTCATCTACCATATTTAAATTCATTCACCCGAACACGAACAGATATGTAAAAAGAACAAGCTTTATCCAATGTAGGCAAAATCTTCAGATGGATTTCCTTCATTATTTTCCCTTCCAAAAAAAATGAACTGAATCATGCCTTAACTTACAATTTTATCATTTTTGCACTATTGTACAAAATGCTTATGGTGAAACAACTGTCAAACAAAGAATGGCAGAATATCTTGCAACTTCACATGAGTTACTAAAAGGGATGGAACTATATAAAAACACTTACAGGTGTTCCCTTCTCCTTCAGCAGTACACAAACCAATTTCTCTTCAGACTGCCTTCGTACATTTATTGTATTAAAAATACCTGAATTTTGTCAGCTGTATCCCTTAAATCAAGACAACGACCAGATCCACTTTTAGCAAGAAAATCTTCTATGAGACGAATTCCTATATTATATCCCATACGATCCAACTGCCGATTTACTTCCTCGGAAGTTTCTAAATCTTTAACTAATTGAACTACCAAAGCTCCATAAGTTAAAGAAACTAGTTCTGAATTCTAAAGAAAAAAATAACATTTTTATTTAACGAATTAATTTTAAAAAGTAAAAATATTCAACACTAACCACTTTTTTGGGATCTACTTTAGTACCTTGACGTGACATTTTAAAAAATTACTATTTTATTAAAAATGTTTTACAATCGAATTACACTATTCAGTTTAACATATTACGATTATGCACTACATATCAATAATTAGAAATTACAATACTGTTTATTTTTGAAACTTCCTGTTCAATTTTATTTTCTTTGATCCATTTATTTTATAAAATAAAATAAATACTCATTTCATTTTAACTGACGTTTTATAGTAATTGCTAAGTTGATACAAATGTCATACGTGTTGATAAAACAGATACCTATACACACATCAATCCACATAGACTATGAACATGGACAAACTTGAATGAAAAAAGAATGCTTATGTTCATAAACCATTTTATATAAATAAGAATTCTCCAAATATTTGATATACTCAACCCAATGAAAATAGTATTATAATCAGATAAATTACTATCATAATAAATCTTACGTATGGTAAAATGTGGAAGTAAATTTTACAGAAAAAATAATAAAAAAAAGAGGAATAATTTAAATAATTGAATATTATTCAAAGAAATTATAAGCAGTTAATAAAGTATGTAATTTAAAATGCAATCTGTTTAAAGTGTCAAAAATTAAATTTTGTAACAAATTTAAATCTAGTGGGTGTTAATACTTAAAATAAATAAAATCCATCGTAATTGTATTATAATTAATATTTTTGTTTTTTTATTATTTTAATATGAATATATGTAGGTATTTAAATTTTAAATAAATTCGGCATGATTAAAATAACAATAAAATACGGTCCTTATTACGCCAACAGTATAATAAAACATAGAGAACAACGACTAAATGGACTAAAAGGTTATTTATAATTATTTTTAAAAATAGTTTTCCCTTAACATTTTCAACCATAGCAGTAATAAAGTTTTATGTAATATATTAAATGTAATTATCGTTTTACAAATTTGATGTGAACCAAAATAATTAAATATTTATAAAGAACAGCATATTCATAAATATCTTTTTTTAACTTATTAACACATGCTTCAATTGAAACTGTTTTCAAGTAAATTTATTTTTTATTTAGTAACTAAACTGCAAAATAATAACTAGCTAGTAATTGATCTATAAAATAATTACCATTAATGAATTAAATATTGATATAAAAAAATGTGCTATCGACTTATTTAGATATGTGTTATACACACGAACAATATCAATGGCACTATTAATTGAAGATTTAGATAACTGAGCAGCTAACATACTTATAATAAAAACTAGTTATGAATCAGTTAAAAATAAAAATATGTATTTATAGATTGAATATGTTTTTATAAATCTTTTTTTAAATTATAAAAAGTAAATTTTCCATGAATGTTATTAAAAATAATAATACTTTAAATAATAATATATAAAAAATATTACTTTAAATAACTTCACTAATACAGAAAAGTATTAATAATAGATTTTTAAAACTCTAAATTCAATTTATAGTAACGAATGTTTCATATGTCTATTATTTAGACATGATTTAGTCTATCTAGAAAATGTTTGCAAAAAAATGTTCTGAACTATTTAATACATGAAATAGATGTAATGTATTTACAATTATTAAATGTGCATTTTATATTTTTTAAGTAAAAATATTATGCAGATAAATTTAAACAACTTGGATATGATTTCATTATTTTGAAAACTCGATATTTAAATTTAATGTCAATAACTATGTTGGAACATGAAATTTTTCGATGCAATATAACAAATCTTCTGTTTAATATGGATTTTGAAGAAGATATAGTAGCACAACATGCTATTTCAGCTGTAGAAGAAGCAAAAACAAGGTATTCTTCTTCAAACATAACTATTTTTGTAAAAATATGTATTTTAGCTAATCTGTATTTTTACTTTTTGAATTAGACACCTGTTGATTCTTGGTTAACTAATATTTTTTTTCTGAAAATGAATACAATTACAAAAAAAAATTATACTTTAAAATTTTGGAATGTTATAAAAAAATGTTAATAAATAAATCAATTGAAAAGCATGTATCATATGTTTAGTTCATGTGATCACAAACACCCAAAATAATTCTATAGTAAAATATTTATTTTGTATGCTTTTGTGTTGGTTTGTTGAAAAATTAAAAAATAAACTTTGTATATTTTAATTAATACACATTGTTTTATATTATTCACATATAAATTCCAAATTAATGTATGTTTCATTTTTAGATTTTTTACTGAAATACATTAAACCTCTCGGATAAAAATGCACAATTATGGATATTTTATGTAATCAACAATCCATTATTTTATTATGCACAATAAAATACAAATCAAAATTATATATATATATTTACTAAATTAATAAGTTTTATCAATAACAGAAAAATATTTTTTTCTGAAATTGTATTGTTCTATATACATATAATTACAATATATTAATTTATTCCCTATTAAACATTAATAAAAATAAAAATTATATTTTTCCTTTAAGAACATAATTTACAAATAAAACCTGTTATAACCCATTATTAGTACATAAAAATGACTGACTATTATAATAACTCATGAGCTATTATAATGAAAAACATTTCGTTAAACAGAATAATTTATCATTATTTTATACGAAAAAATTTCCTGCATGTATTCATCAAAATAAATAAAGTATATATAAATAAAAACTAATAATCTAATTAAGACATTTTTATAAAAAAAAAACTAAACAGATTCATTTTAAAGCAGTAAAAATAAAATAAATAAAATTCTGATGGATACTATTAATATCCATAAACTTTAAATTTTATTACTTACTTCAATGATTAAGAAAATACTGATTAAATTTTATCATTAACATCAGGAAACTATTAAACTGAATTAGATTTATAACAGATAAAATAAATATGTTATACAAAACATTTTGAATAAAAACCTAAATAAAAGTTTAATATTATTTAGAAGTAGCAAACGACTCTTCTATTAAAGCAGCTAGCTCTTTATAATGTTGTGCTTTGCTACCAGTTGCAGGACTGGCTGCTGATGGTCTTCCCGCATAACTATAAAGAATAAAACTTGATTGTTAAACTATTAAAACAAAATATTAAGATAACTGGCAAACACAATATTTGTTATAAAATATGTTATATATACACACATGTACCCATAGAGACAATAACTGATTTTTTGTTTTTAAAAATTTAAGAAACAGCCAGTACTATATTTACATATTTATATTTTCAATTGAATAGTTTTTAATTTATACTTAAATGAACATGAAAATATTATATTTTACAAAAAAATCAATTAAGTAATAGTATGTTTAAAAGTAATCGATAAAAATGTATCTTTTTTATCACATGAAGTGCAACTTGTACAATAAAATAAACATTGGAATATTGTACATTAAACAATCTAGTGACATTCAATAGTTCAAAGAGCACTATACAACTTTGTTTACTACAATTGTAATTGGAAATTATTAAATTTGTTTTAGAACTACAGTGCCCGGAAAAATCTAAACATATTATTTTTACTATTATGTGAACTTAAAGTAAAAACAAATATCATTTATGTTCTATGCTTTCATTTTGTTTTATTATATATATATATATATATATATATATATAAATAAATAAATAAACTATTATCATGTTATATTATTTTTTTTTCCGAAAATTAAAGTTATTCAATGTATTAATATTATTTTACACATAGAATATATTTATTTTGCTTTTTTAATTATATTTTACAATTTGAAAACTATTAAAACTAGAAGTGTATATTTTTGAGTAATTTCTAGAATCTCCTTAGATTTCAAGCATTTTCATGTAGTTTATGCATAGTTTATATTAGAGAAATCAATAAAGTATTATGGGATTATTTTTTAAGCAATTTCACAAAAGTCATGCATTACTGTACATTATCATAAAATCAATCATATTATGAAATCAATAATTATTGTAAGATTATTAATATACAACACTACAATAATGTTATTGTACAATCACTGATTAGGTCCAAATATATGAACAAGTTGTGTTCATAAGATTGATACAATACTGTTTTTATTTAATGCATTGAAAATATTAAAATAAAGATGTCAATTTAATATTTTTTTAATAACACAAGAATAGCTATATAGAAATAAAAAATTGAATAAGTAATAAAAATATATAGTAATAACTGGAAATCTAAGTGTATTAACAATATTTATTTTTGACATCTTACATATACTTGTGTTCTGGCACATATGCATTTATACAAGATGTATAAATATGTGTTTATTTGTCTGATTACCATTTTAACTGTCAAAAAAAAATATTTTTTTTATGAATCTGATTATAGAGAAAATTACAAGAAAAATAAAAAAAAATAGATTATAAGATATATACTAACCCACACACCCTAAACCCAGAAAATTGAAATATAATACTATAAAATTAAAAAAAAAAATATTTAAAATGAAACAAAACAAAATGTATAAAACAAAGCAAACAAATTATTCTCAGAGTTCTCACCTAATAACTCTGGGTTTGGGATGTGTAGAATTAGATGTAATTTCATTAGATTTTGGTAATTTTTCAATTTTAGTGCTACTGAAGATATTAAAAAACCACCCACTAGAATTTTTAGAGGAAATGGACTGATCCTTGAAATTATAACTGGAACATTATAATAAATATTTATAATTTACGTCACACATGCAATAATAACATATAAATACTATATCCAAATGTTAACACCATCTGATAAAATATCAATAAATGTTCAAAAATAATACATGCTTTTTTGATATTGTGAAACAGTAAAATTATTAAATTCTTCATTAAATCAAGCAATCATATGAGCGTGTTTTTGAAAATATATAAATACACAAATACAATGATTACACACACACACACACGTGTATACAAATTATATCATCCAAGACATTATTCTGCACAATAAATAATATACCTTATATTACGTGTTCCATTTAAAGCAGTTGAGAATCGAGGTTGCACATAGGTCCATGAACCTTGATTTTTATGCTCTTCTTGAGACCAGCATAGTTCAGCTTGCTCATATTTTGCGCATTCACGTTTCACAAGATCATAAGGGAATGGTGAAATCTGAATGTAATTTTAAATATTATTAATTACTAGTAATTACTAAAACTTTCAAGTCAAGAAATATTAATTAAACTAACTTGTTCTACACGAGCAATTGCTATGGTGTCCATTAATTTCTTTTCATCTCGTGCTTTCAAAAGATCATAATAAACTTTTCCTGAACAGAATATAAGTTTTTTGACATTACTTGGATTTTGACTTGCAGGTCCCTTTTCAGGAATTACTCTAAAATTTATTTATTATCTTTATAAGTATAGTTAATTATTATCTGATAAATAAAGTACTAAAATAAATCTTAAATAATACAGTATTTTTTTTAAAAAAAAATATCAGTTTTAAAATAACCTAAGTAAATTATGTTCATTTAAAATCATAAAAATCCATAACACTTAAATTAATATACTGAAAAATTTGATTTTTTAAATTGTTATTCTTCTATTAAAATATATAAATAAATATATATATATATATATATATAATATATATATATAATATATATATATAATATATATATATAATATATATATATAATATATATATATATATATATATATATATATATATATATATATAAATACACACACACACACACATACATACACACTTATATTCATACCTCAAAAATTCTGTATTTTCAAGCATTTCATCAAAGGAACTTTTTGCATCTGGATGTCTAAGTAAAAATTTTGGTGTCATCATGATAAGAGGTTTGCGGAATGGAAGAGCTATTTGTCTTCGAAGAATATGGAAATAATTTGCAGGTGTAGAAACATTCGCCACAATCCAGTTAATATCATGAAGTTGTCTTACAGCAAATTGTTCACTTTCTGGCGGAAAATAATCTGGATCATCTGAAGACATTTGTAAAAAGCGTTCCAGCCTTCCAGAAGAGTGTTCAGGTCCCTACAAAATGCATATAGTTGTTTTCAATCTTTAACATATTTTAGGGATTGTGTGTTTACCATTCCTTCTAGTCCATGTGGATTCAACATTACAAGACCACTTTGACGAACCCATTTTGCTTGACCACTACTAATAAACTGGTCAATAATACACTGTGCAGTATTATTAAAATCTCCAAACTGTGCTTCCCAAAGCACTAAAGCATTTGGATTTGTCATACTGTAACCTAATTCAAATCCAAGTACACCATATTCACTAAGTGAACTATTGCAAACGGTATACGGTGCTTGGTCTGGATATAAATTGCACAGTGGTCGATAAGTTGCATTATCTACTGTTTGGTGATGCAAAACATGATGGCGGTGACTGAAACAAATGTCAAATATACAAAATTTGTTATTAACATTTTCATTTAGAATTTATTATATGAACTAGAAATGACTAAAAATAGTTTTTATATTCAGAACATAATACAAAAATAAAATTATGTGTCTGTATATGTGTATATTTTATATATATATATATATATATATATATATATATTTATATATATATATATATATATTTCATACACTCACATAAGTATAAAAATAAAAAAAATGTACTGATACAAACATACTTAAAAGTATATTTCAAGAAAATAGCAAAAAAAAACTATTAAAACTTAAAATCTAAAAATATTCATACCTAAATGTTCCTCTTTCAACATCTTGTCCCGATAAACGTACATGAATACCTTCTTTCAACAGTGAACCAAAAGCCATAGCTTCAGCAAGAGCCCAATCCACAGTTCTATTTTCAACCATTTCCATACGAGATTTTAATATACGTTCTATACCTATTATAAAAAAATGTTTAAATATAATAAATAATTTACATAATTTCTGGAGTTACTTTATATAATATACAAAAAAAAACTAGTAATTATATTTATTTTATATACTTTTTACTCCATAAAAATAACAAATATAATTAATAAACAAAATTGAAAGAAAATTATATTTTACGAGCAAATCTTTATACATTTTTTTTAATATATGATACGAAAAATTTACAAAAGGTTTGTATGTTTAATATATACTGATTGATTAAATAATTAAAATATTTAAAAACTAACATTTGAAACATATAATAAATAATATTGGTGAAAATAAAATTAAAATATGAATGTTTTTTTTTACATATATATTTTTTAATATACCTTTGTGGATAACAAATTCTGCAGCATTTGGTGGAGGACTTGAAAAACGCTTTCCAATATGCACTAACGTATCCTCTTTTATTCCAGTTTGTGAAACACGTAAAGGATCTTTACCTTCAAAAAATCCTGACCAAGGAGAATCAAGCCAATCCTAATATAATTTATATATAAAATAGTGATATAAAAAATAATTAAGCACACACAACAAAAATTTTCAATGCAATATTTCAATTACCTTGTATTTTATATGTGTTTCTTTTTGTGCATTCTGTAAGGCTTCTTCACAAATTTTTTCATATTTATCTTTAACATCTTTTACTTCTGCATCTGTGACAACTCCTTCAGAAATCAACTGAGCTGCATATTTATCCAGGACTACAAATTATTTATATATATACATACATACATACATACATACATACATACATATATATATATATATGTATGTGTGTGTGTATGTATATATATATATATATATATATATCACTCAGAGGTACATGTATATATTGTATATGTATATGGTTGGCTGATTATTGGAGTTTTAAGATGATTTGACAGCTACAGTCATTAGCAACCAACATACATATGTGTGTGTATGTGTACACACATACATATTGTATGCATGTGTGTAACCTTTTTTTGGTGTTAATTTATTACTTTTAGGGGTATTCCTGATTCTACGATACATGAGTGGTTGTGTGAACATCGGTTCATCAATTTCATTGTGACCATTTCGTCTATAGCATACAATATCAATAATAACATCTTTATGGTATGTAGCACGCCACTCTGCAGCAACATTACACACGTGCATAACAGCTTCAGGATCATCACCATTAACATGAAATATAGGAGCATTTACTACACGTGCAACATCTGTAAAATAGAATAAAATATTATATTTATTTAAAAACACTACTTACTATCTACTGAAAACTGCTTATAATCTAAGAAATAATGACTCACAGTTTTTTACCTATTGAAGAAAAAATTTTCAAAAATTATTGACTTAATTATACATCTATGTGTATTTGTAAAATTTAGCTAACACAGGAGTAAATAACTAAATTAAGAAAAACATGTTTAATTAAAAAAATTTTTTTACTGTTTATATATGTACTTAGACATATATGCAAATAATAACAATAATAATGTGTTTGTGTAAACATAAAATACTGAATATCCCATTTCAAAAATTTTCTATAAAAAAGTACCTGTACAATATGGAGATGATCGAGAACGCCTTGGATCAGTTGTGAATCCAATTTGATTATTTGCAACAATATGAATTGTACCATGAGTTGTATAGTCTGGCAAATCTGATAAATGCATTGTTTCATATACAACCCCTTGACCGCAAAATGCAGCATCACCATGAAGAAGAATTGACATAACCTACAAAAAAACGTTCTTACAAAATAATACTTTCTATATTTTTATCAGTGAATTTGGAAAAAAAATATACAAACCTTTTTTCCTTCTCCATCACCACGATAAAATTGTTCAGCTCTGGTTTTGCCTTGCACAACAGGATCAACTGCTTCTAAATGAGATGGGTTTGCAACAACAGCTAATCGTATGTTTTTATTTGTTACACGATTTAATCGTTCAATGTACGTTCCCAAATGATATTTAACATCACCTGAGCCCTTTGAAGAAAAATTTAATTACTTATATTCAATACAAAAATAAAGCATTAATCCTTAATTTCAAACTACTTCACTCACTACAATTTATAAGTTCTACTTCCGAGTTAATTCCGATATCAGAAATAAATAAATAAATTATACCAAAGTATTTATTCTAAGGAATAACTAAAAATTTACATGTAAAAATATGTATTTTTATATTATATATGTTGTTATTTAATACTGTGAATATAAAGCTTATTAAGTATTAAATCTTTTAAGTATTTTACTCAATGAACAAAAACAGAAAATCTACTAATTTAGTGCAGTAATTCTAATATGTCGATAGCTTTAATATAGCTCAATATGCTAACTCAAATTGACAATTCAAATAAATAAATATATATATACACACACACACACGCACGCACATACATTTTTAAACTTTCCACTTTCAGTATAATTATATAAAAAAATACATATTTATAAATTAATTTGAAATTAACAATTAAAGTACTTACATCATCAGCAGCTTCTAAACCAGCAAACTGAGTGAATATTTGATTAAGAGGTTTACGGCACACATTGGCTAAAACATTAAGCCGACCTCGATGTGGCATACCCATAACTATACTTTCAACTCCATATTCAGTACTCTTATCAATAATTTGTTTCATTGCAGGTATAAGTATTTCACAACCTTCTAAACCAAAACGTTTCTCACTGGACCATTTACGTGCCAAAAAACTTTCAAATCTAGTACAAATTATGAAAATTAAGTTCCTTTTATATATAAATAAACATTTATTCACTAAATGACAGACTAACAACACATTTTTTAAAAAAAGAAGTAAGTATATTTAAGTATTTATCATTAAGTCAGATGAGTTTTTGACAACTAGTATGACAAATGATTAAAAAGAATTACAACAAACCATCTGACAGTAAAAATGTATGTAAAAAATTATTCCATTTTAATACATTACTGATTGTCACTTTATAAGATTAATTTAAGTTAATTTTTCTCAATGTTTCTGTAATATATTTTATATCATAACACTTTTAATACTTTATTTTTATTAAGTTTCAAACAATACTATTCTTGTAAACTCCAAAACTTAACAAAACCTTTCATTTTAAATATCTTTTTATTATTTATATCAAATTATGTTGAATA
>CM068320.1:12146686-12176686 GCA_034766995.1 Acanthacorydalis orientalis | reverse complement strand
AGAAATACGAACATACAAAAATGATGATAAGCATATTTTTACATAAAATATTTTTGACATTAATGTTACTAATTGATTAATTTTAAAATAATTAACAAAAATATTTACATGAATCTAAATTTAATTTAATCAAATTAATATACATGTATGTACATATGTGTGTGTATATATATATATATATATATGCAATTTTTAAATACTTTTTTTATTTACTAAACTTTTCAATAATAAATTTTATTGGTACAATACTTAATACTGATTAATAAAAAATAAATACAAAATAACAAATTACAAATATGCAATTATGTTTATTGGAATAAAATCAAGCAGTTAAAATTATAAAATCATATTTATACCTCAAATAAAATTACACACACGCGCATGTGTATGTGCATAAACATGAGCATTCAAGTGTACACATGCAAGAATACTGATGTAAGTAATTGTATGAGTGTATGAAAAATGACAAAATACATAATTCCTTAATTAATTTTATAAATAAAAAGATAAATGAGTCAAAAAGATAAATATAAAAAAGAAATATAAAAAAGATATCATTTTTTATCATCCCGAATTATATTAAATGTGTTAAATTACAAAAATTCTAGGGCACCATACTAAATTGATACTGCAGTATCCATTTAAAAAATGTGCAATATACACAAGTGTTAATTTTCTGTATCAACTGACTAAATGTACAAGACTTTTACAGTAAGTACATAAAAAAAATCATACAAAATGTTTGAATGCATATTTGTGTATGTTTGTGTATGTATATGTATGTATATAATATACATACACACACAGGGTGTTCAGTAGGAAATTTTAACCTTTAATAATCTATTATTTCTAAACAGCAGTACATGCTTGAATTGTCATCATTTTGTTTGTCAGAGATGCGGAATGCTCAGCTGCCATGGAGTATTGGTCAGGAGTGTACCATACTTATGCTGTTGAAACATACTGTACATCCAATTTTTCAATCGTAGAAGTGAAGTAAGATTTGTAATCGGTATAATTTACAAACATTAAGTGATGAACCGAGTGTTCAACTTATTCAATCATGGGTTAAAACGTTTAGAGAACGTGAGTCCACTATAAATAAACTGACACCCAGTCATCCAGTACCATCAGTATCAATAGATGAAGCATGTACACAATATTGCAGTCGCAAATCTACGACGCTCCATACATAAGCATATATCAGTTTTTGGGATTAAGAAATCGACTGTGCACAATATATTGAAAAAAAACATTCAGTTCTATCGTTACAAAATCCATATTGTTCAATCACTGTAGTCAAGTGACTTTCAAGCAAGAAAATTGTTTTTCGAAAAGATGTTACAAATGTTCCCAACTGACTATCACCTTTCAAACATTTCCTTTGGTGACGAGGCACATTTTCATGTGGATGGGTTTGTTAACAAACAAAACTGCTGCTATTGGGCCTCAAATAATCCGTACAACAAACATTCAAGACCACTGCATAGTCAAAAAGTTGTTGAATAGTGTGCTATTTCTGGAAATGCCACAATAATGCCTTACTTTTAAATGAACACCCATATAGCCAAACAATAAACATCAATTTCAAAAACTATTGTCAGATGATGGAACTTTCTAAAACCGGAATTAGATAACTGGTATTTGGTTAGCAGGTTTCTTAAAAAAAAAGATATCCAAATGCAGTGACATAGTGGCCTCCATGATCATCTGACCTATCACCGTATGACTTTTTTATAGAGCTATCTCAAATCTACAGTTTATCATGATAAACTAAATTTATTTATTTACATTTATTTACTTACCTACAAAGTGCACAATTTCCCACTGAACACATGTATGTATGTATGTATGTATGTATGAATGAATGAATATATGTACGTATGTACGCATACATTTTAAAAGCTTGTACTTTTTAAAAAATATATTGCATCATAACTACTGAAATATTAAATTTATTCTCATACATTACAAAACTTCTCATTCATTTCTTAATTTGGCTTATATGTAACCCTGATACAAATAACAATTTAATTCTTTCTCTCTCTCTCTGTATATATATATAATCATTATCATCAGTAGCCTCTGTCAATCCACTGCCGAATAAAGGCCTCTTCCATGATTTTCCATTTATTTATATATATATATATATATATATATATATAATACTTGACAAAAACAAAACAATAATAAATGGCACTTATTAATTTTATCTTGGCATTAAGAATTTATTTTCCTTCCCTTACTTTGAAAATAAATGGGCAAATATTTTTTTAAAAAATTATTCACTTTTTTAAATAAAGGTGTACACATTTTTACATCTCACTGGTTGGAAGTCTCTTTAGTTCGGCAATAATTGTGCTACTAATCGATTCAACTATTATAGCTTTGCTATACTTGTAACTTAATTTTAAAAATACTGAAAGTAAAATATTTACTATTATTACAATTCTAAACTATAAGCACTACAAACCTGATAACTTCTTATTATTGCCTGAACAGCAAGATGATCATCAATGACTTTCTCATCTATACCTCTGCTAGAAACACCACCTCCAAAATGAGGTACTAAAGCAGATACAGGCACTGTATTACGTGGTAATGGAGCAAGACTTGGTGGTGCTTGATAACCAGAACCATCCCCTGTACTATTACGGAAAAATGAATCCCAGGACTAGAAATAAAATTTTTTATTACTTTTGAAAATAAAGTGGTCTAAACATATACCAGTTAATACAAATATATTTTTTGTATATGTGTGAATGTATGACTATGTCCTTTTTTTGTATATAATTAAACATATAAATCATATCAATATAATAAGCTTAAATATATATAATAAAATATATAAATATATCTTTCAAGTTACATAAAATGAATGGTTTCAAAAAAACAAATAGTATAGTAATTATTGAATAAAGCTCTTTCTATCAAAAAAAAAATAATTTTGTCACATGACATTATTCTCAAATTTAAATCTAATCATTGTTTTAGTTTAATACAATTGTTTTTAATCATGCAAATACATACTTTGTACTAGTATATGAAATACACAATATTTTTTTTCCTTTGTATGTGTATGTGTGTTTATGTATGTATGTATGTATGTTTATGTATGTATGTACGTTTATGTATGTATGTATGTTTATGTATGTATGTATGTTTATGTATGTATGTTTATGTATGTTTATGTATGTATGTATGTATATATATATATATATATATATATATTTAAAGGAGAATGTAACCTGTTATACTTTTTTTTCATAATTATATTAAAATGTCAGAATTTAAATGCCACTTAAAAATACTTACAGTATGTACACTGTTTGGATCAGCAAGCCAAGCATTATACATATCTTCAACATAAGCACTAGAACTACCATTAAGAAATGGTTCTTGTTGGACTGGTGGTGGTGCATTGTAATTTCGTCGACTTATTATCTAAAAATAATATTATATGTTATTATTGACTATATATATATATATACATATATATATATATATATATATATATATATATATATATATATATATATATATATATATATATACGCATACATATATACAAAAACACGCAAGCATGCATGCAATTAAAAACCGATAAATTAAAAATAACTATTTTAATAACCATAATATATGGCTAACAAATAAAATAATTTTAATTTGATAACATTAATTAAAGCAAATAAAATTTAATAATCACTTAACCTGAGATGTTAAAACAGCTTGTTGAATTCTTGAATTTAGTACAAGCCATTTTGCAAAACGAACTCCTCCAAGTAATTGAGGGCATATTGCTGAACTGTGTTGAATTAATTGCTGAAGCATTTTTCACTGAATAATTTAAAAATAGTTTTGGATGTTAGTTGGTTACTAGAAAGGACAAATATTCTTGAGTTACTTTATACTTACATGTACCCTGACTTTTTCAATTAAATATTGTTTCAAGTTTCTAGTTTACACGAGTTTTAAATACACATAAAATAATTGTTTTATATAGTTTTAATTAAATGGCGCATACTTTTACATTAGTTCAATAAAGGCTTATACTATATATAATTAAAACTGTATGAGTTTTTTTTTTGTTTCTTGGAATGCTGGGGCTCTCTGAAACCTCTAAGAGTTCCGCAAGATCAAATATATTTTCAATGTACAGGATTTCTAATAAGGATGCAAATTTTTAATTTGAAATAAAACAGAATTAGCGCTGACAATTCAAATTTCTCTGTAAATAATAATTGGGGGTATGCCATTTATAACCGAAAAATAATATTGTGTAACCACCGCGTGCTTCCTTACAAGTAACTATTCATTTGTTAAAATTTTCAATATCATTCCTACACAACTGGGGCTCTGTCTCACCTCTTCGAATTTCATCTTTTAGGTAGGAAATTGTTTTAAGATTATTGGCGTATACGTGTCCTTTGTAGCGACACCAAAGAAAGTAGTCCAAAGGTGTTAAATGCAGGATCTTGGTGGCCATTTAATGTCTCCGTTTTGGAAATAATACGACCAAGAAATGTCGTCTTCAATAAATCAATTATTTCACCAGCTGTGCCGCTTTTTGCACCATTCAACTGGAACCAAATGCCTTCCAGATCAATATCATCTGATTGTATCCACAAATTGGTTATCATGTTTCGATATCTTTTTCCATTCACAGTGATCGCTTTATCAACCTGATTATAAAAATAGTAGGGATCAATGATTCTACCGGATCAAAGTGCACACCAAACAGCCACTCTTTCTGTATGCACTTTATCTAAGATTGATATTGAAGAATACGAATGGCGTTAAAATAAAGCGCATAAATTCAAGAAACCAATTGTTTTATGATTGTTATTGGATTAAAATGTTAATGAAATAAAAATGGTGATATTGTTACTATTTCTCTAAGTACTTTACTAATAACTTGTTATTAAAGAAAACAGAACTATGACAACATAACTGTCCTACATGACCCTACATATTACAGATAATTTCGTGAGTTAAAATTAATTAAAAAATCGAATAAATTCCAATAAAACAAGTCCAAATAATTTCTTTTAAATTTATTCAATACGTATGTTCGCTCTTTAAAGTAATTTCAACACTCACTTTTACACTTTTCATACTCTTGACTATAGTTTTAGCATATAGTTTTCCAGAAAGTTATATTTAAACTTGTTGATTTCAGTATGTTGTCTTCACTGCAGATAATACTGAATACATCAATGCAATTACTTATTGTAGCAATTACTATTTATTTAAATTGATGTATTTTGTACAAAAATTTACAAATGTCCATTTTAAAAATCAGTATACATCACTTATTAAATGCTACTATTAAATTAGACACATTATCACGCAACAAGTAATATTGTATACAATAAAGAATCATTAAAGAATTTATTTGAGACAATAAATTTAATTAAATATAAACAACTACAAAAAAATAAACAAAAAAAATCTCAGAAACGGATACTAACAAGTACATTTATTGTACAAAAACAAAGTATTTTTTTAAAAAATTATAAATCAAATAAACAAATATGGAATTATTAGAAGATTGCATTGAAAGCCGCTGTTTTTGTGGTTTTTGAGCATTTACTTCAATAACAAAATGTGTGAATATATTAACCGAAGTCCTCGTAAGCTATGACTTTCCCTACTTTTTTGGCAGAAGTTGAATTCCACGACGAAAGAATGGTCTGTCTTTTGAGTCAATACATTCAGCAACCCAATTTTCGACTTCTCTTTCTTCGACTTCTCGAATCATCATTCAAATGCTCCAATTGTTATTGATAAAGTTCGGCGGGAATTGTTTCCTTCGGTTTCAACAACCATACTACACGACACCCTCTATATCCCACCAAAAACAGAGCATTGCGTTGTGACCGTAGTTGTTTCGCTTTGGTGTCGAGGTTGATGATTGGTCAGGATCAACCCATGATTTCTTGGATTTCGGGTTATCGAAATAGATCCATTTTTTTCGCCAATCACGATACACCACAAGAAACTCTTCTTTTTATACCTTGCAAGCAAAGAAATCAATATGTTTAAACAATTATCAATAGCATTTTCGGTCAATTCATGTGGCATCCATCTCCTTTCTCTCTGGATCTTTCCCATGGCTTGTAAACGTCGTGAAAAGGTTGATTTATCGACTTCGAACTGTTGAGGTAATTCTTTAAGTGTTTGAGCAGGGTTTTCTTCCAATAGACCTTGCAGTTGTTCATCTTCCAACTTTTTCGATTGGCCTGACCTTTGTTTGTCATGAACATCACAATCACCACTTTTGAATCGACGAAACCAATCTCTACATACCATTTCCAATGGAGCAGATTCATCATAAATTTTAGCAAGCAATCGATAAGATTCAGCTGCACTTTTTTTCAAATCAAAGTAGTATACAAGTACATATCGGAAAAACAACTTATCGCGTCCCATTTTAATTCGGTTATAGAAAAGCACTTGTGTAAACAAAGGATGGAGTCTGATGACTGAATAATAGTACAAAATGTTCACACTTCAAAGTGACATAAGATACATCTGTCACTGCCCACATCATAAGCACTTAGACCCATCTACAAGTGAACAGCGACTTTTAATAAAACCTATTTTATTAACACAAAATGGATGAACTCAAAAAATAATCAAATATATATATATATATATATATATATATTCAAATAACAATTTAACATAAATTCTATACAATTTTTTTTGAATACAGTTGAAGTTTTTCAATTGGGTCACAAAACAGAAACGTGGATAACAAAAAATGTTCGTAAATAAAAAAATATAAGATTTTGCGTCTCCATGTCTCCATTTCTGAAATTAACTCGACCAAAAAATTTCGTTCTCAATAAATCAATTGTTTCACCTGCTGTGTGGCTTTTTGCATCGTCCTACTGGAACCACATGTCCTCCATATATCAATATCATCCAATTCTGCCCACAAAAAAATGGTAATCATGTTTCGGTATATTTCTCCATCCACAGTAATCGCTCTACCATCATGATTCTCAAAGTAAGGATCAATGTTTCTACTTGACCAAAATGTTCACTAAACAATCATTCTTTCAGTATGCAGGGGCTTCTCAACGATCGCCTTCGGATTTTCTTCGCCCCGCTTTCCAATTAACAAACTTTCAACGCAGCAAATGATCTGTTTGCTTCAATGAATTGAAGCAAACAGATCATTTGTCATTGTCATTGTATTAATTGAACCTTACAAACCTTCATCAATAAATCCTTATGTAAAATACGCCATGTAATCGTCTGTGAAAGGCTCAATTGTTATGAATGTCATGAAATTGACATTTTTGGCTCTTCCGATACAGTTTCACAAACGAAATCAATGTTTTCTTCAAAACAAACACTACGAACACGTATCGGTGTTTTTTTATGTTTAACCGATCCAATCTCTCCGAATTTACCCACTAATCAAAGAATTGTTGATTCAGATGGACAAGTATGTCGAGAATAAATATCGCGTAATTTACGAAATTTATTTTTTGTACAACGACCATTTTCATGATACAATTGTACTATTTCAAAACGTTGTTTTGTTGTAATTATGTAAGCCATAACTAAAAATGGCAAAATCAAAACTTAACAATGTCGACAAACAATTCGGGCGCTAATGACCTGTTGTCGAAGCGCCCTAAAACCCCAATAACCAACCAACCATCGACAAATAAATACAATTGTCATTTAGACGTCTGTAAAATATAACCTCTAAAAAAATTGCGTCTCTATTGGAAAACTCTTTTGATAACGATGTTAAAATATTAAAAAAATGGCGCGTGGAACTCGCGCGTAAAACTTCTTATTAACATTTTTCAAATATCAAAACCGTTATTTTTTCTTAATATAAATAAGTTTTAAGATATCAGAATTACGAGGTCATGCGGTATATAAACTGAGTAAATAAAATTAAATTAAATATTTTAATCATTATTCCTCAATCTCCATCAATTCATACTCAAAGAATGAAATTATTGGCTTATGATAACTAAAACTACACTTAATAAAAATACTCTGTATACGTAGCACACTACGAAAGCGCTCAGCTTACGCCGCTAACACTACGTATAAGGGCAGTACCCATTGCGCAAGTGCGTGACAAGGAAAGAGGGAGCGAGAGATCAGAAACGTTTCCCTCTCTATCCACTCGCGGATATTGTTTAAAAACTCAATTTTCTTATAAATATTACTTTCTATAATTTTCATAATTCATAATTATGAATGTTAAACATTAAACACAGTATTAAAACATTAGTTTAAATTACATAATATAATAAAATTACGAAGATATTTTAGTTTTACTAAATTATATAACAATTAATACCATGTTTCATTGAAACACAGAAATAAACTGTATCACAAATAAAAATAATTAACTTAAAAGTTTGAGAATTTATGCGCTTTATTAAAAAAAAATATTACCTCTTTGATAATTAAATGAAAATATAAAAAATACAACAGTTAAAAGAAAGTATAATTTGCCAGTGAATAAAATATTACATAAATTTATAAAAATTATAAAAAATAATACAATGATCATAAATTGAAAATTATGTAATATTATATATATAAAGAAATGAAATTGATAAATTTACTTAACCCTTTGCCCTTGTTAACTCCGCTACGGGGACACTCATCATATATTCCAAAAATCTGATGGCTTCGCAATGAGGAATTATTGCGATATTGTTTTTTGAGAAAATCAATTACGTGGTGACGGAAATTGGACTTTCGGGGAATGGAAATATCTGTTATCAATTCATACATTCTCTATAAAACTGTAAAACAACAAAAACGGGACTCCACTAACACACTTACAATGTCGAAAACTCTTAATCGATTAACTAATAGGAAATTTTCGTCAGTAGAGAACATGAACTTCTAGTTCCACTTCTGGAACTAAGTTAAATGGAAAGCTTCGCTTAATGAGAGAAGGTGAGAAGAGGAATTATGTTGCATGTGCAAAGAGAAAGAAAAAGGGTGGAATACGTCAAACGAGTGATTACTGCGATACTTGTTTAAATAAACTCAGAATGCGCATGGGAGGGTGTTTCCAAAAGTACCATACTATGGCGAATTACAAAAACACTTGTGATTTACATGGCGAATTGCATAAGTACTTGTGATTTTTTCCTTTCAAAACAAAACTTCTCTTTTCCAAAAGCTTCAGTGCAAGAGTGCCGAAGTTGCTGGTCGATCGTATCAGAAAATGTTCGAAGCGCAAAGGGTTAATATTAAAATGAACTGCACTAAAATATAGTGCAAATAATTTTACCTCTAAATAGAAACGCTCATAATATACTAACCTATATTAGAACAATAATAGAACTTTTTCAACTTGCCAAATATAAATTACGTTTTATTTTTACATTTAATAAACACATCTATTCCAAAATGGATACAATAAAAATAGACAGCCTCAAACATGTAATGTACCAATAACACTAAACAGGCATAATACATACATACGCGGGCGCACACACACACACACATATATATATATATATATATATATATATATATATATATATATATATATATATGATATAGATAAAAAGAGAGCACTAACTTCATATTACGGCGGTATATAAATCGCTTGTATCGTATATACAATTATTTCACAAAACCATTTTCACTTGATGAATAAGTATTATTAAACAACCAATTAATAAAAATATACTAACACCTCTCTCTTCTAATAAGTAATCTAAACGTAGGTTAAACATTAGTATTTTTTGGCAAAATGAGTTAGTGTATGCGTTCGCTTACTTGAAAATATGATATAGCTATATGTTGAAGTTTATTCAGTATTCTGATTCTGAAAACATTTTTTTCATATTTTCCAAAATAAAAAACTGCAGTCTATTTCATTTTTTTATAATTATATAACAGAATATTTGTTTTCTTTATTTATACATATAAAATGAAGTTAATGAATAAACATTAATTCTATAACTAAATATTTGAGCCTTCTTTTCAATAAGATTACATTCTAGTTTTTCACATTTACTGCATTACAAAACATGTAATGCATCAATATCTTTAAGTTTTGAAAAATAATAAAATTGTTTCGAGGAAAATAGTTCAGTTTGATATATTAATGTATTTTATTAAAAAGAAAATATTTAAATAAAGATGAAATAACATTTTCTTACATTTTTTTCGGAAGACTCTTTTAAATTTTGACAATTTTATTTCATAAAAAGATTTTTCACGCACTTTTTTTAACTTTTTGCAAACATATTCGTCTATTAAAGTATTCACGTGATATATGATCCCGTAAAGTGATCACGTGGTATATCCATGAAAAAATTTTATACCTTTCTCTATACACAATATTCCGTGGAATATACCACAAGAATACTTTAATATACGAATATGTTTGCAAAATAATGCAAAAAATTAAAAAAATTCATGAAAAAATCATTTTTTGAAATAAAATTGTCAAAATAAAAAAAAACATTTTTCGAAAAAAAAAATTGCAAGAAAATATTATTTCATATTTATTTAAATACTTTTTTAATAAAATGCATTAAATAATTATTCAAATGAAAAAAAAACTGCAAAGAACGAACAAGAATCGAACATGACACTTCAGACACTTGAAGACGCTGCTACCGCCTAGCTATTAAGCTAATTGACAATGAGTAAAAATCTTTCTCTCATAAGCCAATGCCAAAATTTTTAAACCTTTTTTTCGAAAATGACTAGATAGTGCGATAGTACGTTACTATATTAATATCTTTGTGATACCCTACCACTACACGAAGTTTGGTCTCAAACTCAATATCCAAAGGGGGTACCTTTCCCTGGTTAATTGAGGAACTTAGCGACAGTGGAACATTCATTGTGAATGTTAACAGAAGATTAAAAGAAAAAAAGTCTATGTAAGCTGTTTTGATTCAGGTCGGAGAATTCAATTATTGTAAATATTCAATCAAGATGGTTCCCTATTCTTACCTAAAAAAAAAATGAAATACTCATCACATAGAAGTCTTTCAATACGGATGAATTTTTTAAGAGGTTATATTTCATAGATGTCAAACTGACAGGTGTACTTTTTGTTGATATTTGTTTGGTTTTGACATTGCCATTTTTAGTTATGGCTTCGTATAACAAAATAACCCATTGAAATAATACAAAATGAAAATGGTATTATGAAAATGGTCGTTTCATAAAAAATAAATTTTGTAAATTACGCGATATATATTCTCGACAAACTCGTCCATATGAATCAACAATTTTTCGATTAGTAAGTAATTTGAAAAATTGAATTGGTTTAAGATAAATAAACACCAAAACGTTTTCGTAGTGCTCACTCTGAAAAAAACATCAACTTGGTTCATGAAGTGAATCGGAAGAGCCAAGATTGTCAAATGTCAATCCACGATGTTCACAACAATTGGATCTTTACAGAAAACCGTATGGCGTATTTTTCATAATGATTTATTGATTAAGGTTTATAAAGCTCCGTTAATACAAGAATTGAAACCAACAGATCATTCACTACATCGGAGATTAATTAATTGGAAATTGGTTACAAGGTTTTTTTGAAAAAGTTATCTTTGGTGATGAGACTCATTTCGAACTCTCTGGCTACATTAACAAACAAAACTGATGAATATGGGGTGAAAAAAATCCTAGAGTAATTGTTGAAAAGCCACTACATACAGAAAGAGTAACTGTTTGGTCCACACTTTGGTCTGGTGAAGTCATTGATTTGTACTTTTTTCATAATTAGACTGATAAAGCGATTGTGTTAACTGACTGTGAATGGAGAAAGATACCGAAACATGATAACCAATTTTTTGAGCAGAATTGAATGATATTGATCTACAGAAAATGTGGTTCCTGCAGGACAGTGCAAAAGGCCACACAGCTGATAAAACGATTTATTGAGAACAAAATTTCCTGGTTGCGTTATTTCCAGAAATACTCTTTAACTGACATTAACTGACCACGGAGGTCCTGCGGTTTAACACCGTTATACTACTTTTTTTGGGGTCACATTAAAAGACAGCTGTATGCCAATAATCCTAAAACAATTTCTAACCTAAAAGATGAAATTCAAAGAGTAATTGGTGAATTGTATAGGGATGTTATTGAAAATTTTAACAAAAGAATGATTACTTGTACGGAAGCACACGGCGGTCACTTACATGATATTATTTGTCATTTATAAATGGCATACCCTCAACTATTATTTGCAATAAAGAAATCTGATATTTCAGTGCAAGTTCTGAGTTTTATTTCAAATTGAAAAATTGCATCCTTATTGGAAAACCATCTACAAAAATAAATTCAATGGTTTGAAATAATGTGAATTAAACAAGGCATATTGCAAAAGAAGTCACCCTACCGATGCTAGAACTCTGGAAATATGATGACATAAATATGACAATAAACACTTAAAAAATTGGTATTTCTAGAGAAGCTAAAAGTTTAATTATTCAATCTTAATAACACTAAAACAGGATTTCAATCACTATCCTATAATTAATTATCAGAAGTGATTAAGTCTTATTATACATACACACATACAAATATATATATATATATATATATATACATATATATACACATATATAAGAAATTTCAATTTTTATCTAAATTAATCTGTTATACCTACTAATGAAAACTTCAAAATTATCTTGTTTTTTGAGAATACGCATGTACGTTAATTCTCCGAATACTAATTAAATAACATGCATTTACATTATTTATATATATATATATATATATAATCATTTTAAAGTAGCAAAAATTAAAAAACCGTTTTAGTCATATGTCAAAACTACGAGATGTAAGCATGGTCGAAAATAATATTTTATATATGCATATGTAACTAAAAAAATCAATAATTTTTGACCTCTATTACGAAAATTACATAACCTTCTGCGCATTATTTATATGCTAACCTACTTATAAAAGACATAAAATTATTATCTAACATAAAAATCTATATCACAATTAATAATAAAATGAAAACCTCAGCATATTTTTTTAAAAAAATGTAAAATTCTGACTCACCTGTCGCCCGACGTAACGATTGTTCGAGCACTTTACAGTAACTGCTTACATTTAGCTAACTTCGGATTTCATATGATTCAAGGGTTAAACAAAATGTACTTTTTTTAAAAAAATAATTATATAATTTTTTAAAATATTTTCTAATATAATCAATCACGTGTATTTACTATCTACAGCATATATAAAAATGATAATTCGAAAGAAGTGGAATTATTAATATTCAGAATTTATATGTGAAGAACAAAAAAGAATTTACAATTATTATTCTTTATCTATAAATTTTTATACATATGATCACACATAATTCAGTTATATAATTATTCACTGCAGAATTGTAGTTTTTATAATGGCATAATCGACAATATAACATATAGATTATATAAAAAATAAGTAAAAGTAGATATTTTCTTAATAGTTTCCTTAAATAAGTTATTAAGACAATCGGTTAATTATTAAATGTCCATATTTTGTATAAAATCGTTTGTATACTTTTCCATTTTTTTAACTGGCCATTAAATTTAAATATTTACTATTTTTTACATCAAATATTATATCAAGCATATATAATATATATATATATACAAACCCACGCTCGCGCATTGTTTTAATGCAATTTTTATATTAGCAGAGATTATTTACGAGAATAGCAATTTTCTTACGTGTATGTCAACCCTATTATTTTTTTTTACACAAATTTTTAATAACTGTTCCAATGCGTGTGTGTTTGGATAGAATTTTTACAATAGCGATTTTGTTGCGTATTGTTAATGCTATTATTAATGGTTTTTGTGTAACCTATGTGTAATATAAGTCATCCAAGTTGAATTTATATGTAGTACATAATTGTGTAAATATATATCTTTACGCAAGCTATTATTTTTAACTAAATTAATTAGTCTATATTATCTGATAATTATTTACATGTTTTTAGTAATTAAAATTATATATTAGTGTTATATAATTTGTCTTATTGTCATTAAAGTCATTAATTGTGAATAAATAATTTATACAATTAATAAAGAATAATCATTGTTATTAAATTATGATAGATGAAATGGATAATGATGTATGGGCAGAATCGCCCAAAAAAGGTAAATTTAAAAACATACGTTCATTTATTACTTAATGTCAAATTTGTCTAATTCTTTAGGTCCTACTTTATCAACTTCTACATCTAGTTTTGAAGCTTTAGATCCACATGATCCAAATTTAAGTCGTTTAGCAACAACAATGTTTCAGAAAACTGCTGATTACTTGTATGGAGAATTGACAGCTACCCACGATGATTATAAACTTTTAGAAAATATGAATCGTGCTTCTATAACAAAGTACAATGATATGAAACAAATTGCTACAAGTATATCAAAAACAATGACAGATTTAAATGACAAATGTAAATTTTTATGCCTTTGTTTAAATAATATATGCATGCATGTATATATTATTTACACATACCTAATTTTTATTTAAGATCAAACACTTCAACCTTATTTGGATCAAATTGATCAGATTGAAGACAGTGTTACAAAATTAGAGCAAGCAGCTTACAAATTAGATGCATATTCAAAACGATTGGAAGCTAAATTTAAGCAACTAGAAAAACGTTAATGTAATTTATATTATTGAAAAAGTATTTTATTTAATCTATGTTTTACATATTTATTTAGGATTTACAGGAATTGTAATTTTATGTAGTTTTTATATCAAATTTTAAATCTTAACATCTATTTTCAGTTAAAAAAATATAATAAATATGTGGAAAACAGATTTATATAACACATGTTTCAATGTATCTATTTATATATATATATATATATTTAATATAATTTATAAAAAAAAAACAATTTTCAATTCATATGGATCATTTTTAAATATAAATAACTTATTAAAATTATAACATTTTTTTACTTACAAATATCAAGATAAGTACAGCATTGAGTTAAAAAAAAGTTTATATAAATAATTATGTTGAAAATGATTGTATCGATAAAGAGAATACTTACAGAAATATAAATTCACTTAAAAATATTACAATGACTATATTTTTTTGCTGTAAATTACTAAAAAATTGAGGGAAAAATAATATGAAATATTACTGTTTGTACAACAAAACTCAGAAAATATCACAAAAATCAGAAGTAATAAACCATAGATCATTTCTGATACAATACATTTTAAAATATGAAAAAGAATAGGAATATATGAATGAAAGGTATTAAAAAAATGTTATTACAAAAATATACAAATATTATTTCAACAGTTATCTAAATAGTCCTTGTATATAAAAATTAAATAAATATTAATTTTTCTATTACTTTAGATTTCTTAATTAAGACTGTATATAATGTACACTAATAAAGGATATAATAAAGAAAATTTAAAAAGATTATTGTTTTTAAATTTATATATGTATGTATGTACGTACGTATGTATATATATATATATATATATATAGATACACAGATGCATACAGAAATTAATGTAATTGACTAATTTGTATCATTGTGGAAATAAATTTACGATAATTGGTAAAATTTTCAATCCCATGATATTCATCAATGTCAATAACCAATGTTTTTATAGTGTCATGTCAATCTTTTTAATAATAATTTTATTTAATATATCACTTCATATTTTTGTACTTTTTTATATTAGAATACTATTTAATAATACATTAATTTGTAAACACATTTTAAATACAAAATTATGTAATATTTATATTTAACAGTAAAAAAGTATTCAATTACAAATGAAAGTTTTCCAGCATTATACATAAATATATAGTTTATTTCAGTTCTTTTTTGACATATACCTCTATATATCAAGTTGTAATAATTTATATATCATTTTGATTTGAATACACATATTTCCAAATTAAATTGTATTAATAATAACTAAAATAAATCTGAAGACATACAATTTTTAATATAACATACAGTAGATATGCAATTAGATCCCAAAATTCTACATTTAAAAAAGTTGAAGAATCTATACACAATATTATTAAACTATATTTAACAAAAAAAAATATATAGCTATACGTGTATGTATATATATGTATATATAATATATATATATATAGTTTGCAAACTTATAAATAAAACTCTGTACATTAAATTAAATACATATACAAATAATATATATTGCAAATGTTTGTTACATTATTTAAAATTGTAAATAACAAGCATGAATATATTAATGATATAATTTTAAGAAAAATCTGTCATATTTTAAATAATAGGCTATTAAATTGTGTAAATGCTTATAGTATCATTGGATATAATGAAATAAACATACTATTTAATGTAATAATTATATCAAGAAAATATTAATTATATTGTATTAAAACTAAAAAGAATAGTTTTTAAAATGAGCTCTGAAGAATATAATTTTAAAAAGAAGAAAAAGTAGAGATAAAATAATTAACAGGAAATTAAATTATGAGGACTGATCATTTAATTTGTGCAATGAACCAAAAAAATGAATCTTCAAATTTAATTGTTTTTATCCCGACAGTTGTGTGGAATCAAACAAGTACAGATCTGTGATATTCGATGCGCATTTCCACATGAAATTTTTAATCTTTCAGCCAACTATCGAAGAGTAATTCGTCTGTCTTCATCCAAGATTTTCCGCGCTCATGAAATTTGCTCCGATGTTTACTGACATTGACTTGAATCATCTGCAATAGATTCTCATCCTTCTTTAAATTGTTTGTACCAATTGAATACTGCAGTTTTCTTCAAACCCTCGTCACCACAAGCCTTACTCATTTTTTTAAGCCTTTCTAAAGTACTTAAACGACACTTATTATAGTAACAAATGATGCTTTTTTGGGTATAAATCATTCATGGCACGACAACTTGAACACATGCTACAACTGTTGCTGCAGGCACTAGGCACGAAACAATGAGCATGCACTATGTAAGTTAATCCATTAGGACTGAACAAAGCACTCCTAGCAGTTGGAACCCAAAGTTCACATGGTATTCAAAAATAGAGTTTTATTCCACGAATTAAATGATCAGCCTTCATATATAGTGATGCTTTTTAAATATCATTTCATATAAAATTAAAAAAAGAAAAACATCAGTTCCAATATTCTTTAATGAATTTTGTCATACTAATATTTGCTGACTGAATGGTAAAAAATACATTTGAGTAAAATTTATTTTATTGCAATATATTAAGATTATTTTTTAACAGAAAATAAAATTTGAACTTTTCCATAGTATTCTTAGCATTCTGTCAAATTTAAAATAAATAGTAGTAGATCATTAATATCATATGATACCAATTATAAATAACAATTCTCTACAAAAATATTTGTTTGAATTTTCATGCATGAACAATGCTCATATAAGAAATAATTCAAATTTCAAGTGTATTATTATTATCATTAGAAAATAAATATATTTTATATATTTAAAAAAAAATAATAATTTTTGATCCTTCCAACTCAATCAGTGTTTTAATCATACATACATACATACATATATATATATATATATATATATATATATATATATATATATATATATATATATATGTATGTATGTATGTATATATTATGAATGCCATGCATCAATGTAATAGGCAATATGACTTTTTATGTTACAATAATAAATCTTTGACTGTCTTTGCTTTTACAGTTCAAAAATATGTTAAAGTGATATGAGATGATACAACATTTTTATATAATTTATAATAATAGTAAAAATTGTCATATCATACAGTCATTTAATATCAATACTAACGTGCACTGATTGTTTGAATACTATACAGTACTAATCGATTATAATTACGAAGTTGAAATTTACAATAAGAATTCAAAATACAATATAATCTTCCTATATAACTATACATTGAAAGATCGATATAAGTATGATTCCCTCAAATTATCTTTCAATGAAGACCATTTTTTCTCCACATTCTCCACAACATTCTATTGTTTCAAAGTAAATAGTTCAAATTTTATGACTACACTTGCATTTTTTTTTGTTAAAAAAAAGGAAACATTAATATAATCTGAAACAAAAAAAATGTCAAGATGCAAATTTTCTTAAAAACACAAACTTCTAATATAAAATTAAAATAAATATTATTATAAACTGAATATATATATATATTTATATATATATATATATATATATATAGCATTTCTACAACAAAATCATAATTATATAATTATCACAACTATACTCTGCATACATTTTAACTAAAAAAAAAAAACATTTGTTTAGATTTTTTAATAAATGTAACTACTAATATAATAATAATTACATTCATTTAATAAATACTTTTAATATTTAAAATATCAGTAATGTACATGTTATTTGTCTTTACAGTGTTCTAATTTGTTTATGTCCAGAAACTTTTCAAATTCATCACTATTTTTTTTAACCAACTTTTCTTTATGTAAACTTTTATCCCAATCTTGATATTGATTATTTTTTAAGTTCCCAAACTCATTCCGTGAATACTGAGAACATGATGGTAGAGAAGTAGTTGAAGATATACTTTTATATGAAATATTTTTAATGGAATCTGTCTTCTCATAATATGATTTTTTATTTGCAATATTTGATGTATTATAAATATTTAAATACCTACAATAACTATAGCAGAAATTAATTTCTGTATAGAACAACCATACATATTTAATAGGTTCAGTGTCATGAAAAGCTTGAGATACAGACAGTATTATAATGCTAACTTATTTTTTTACCCTTGACACTGAACCCTCTTAAACAGTACCTTAAATTTAATACATATTTAATTTTATTAATGCACCATAAAATCGTGTTTTGGACTATTGTTTGTACACTTTCATATTCATTCGGAACTATTCCATCAACACTACTTTCAAAATATGAAAATAACGGGAACCTAAAAAAGGAATAATGTATCTTAATAACGAATAATTACTCTAAAAAAAAAAAATATATATATATATATAGAAGAAAGAATTTATATCAGTAGTATTTAATAGTAAAATAAATAACAGTACTCATATATATATATATATATATATATATATATATATGTATGTATGTATAATACTGACTGTTATCACTATTTTTGATTGAAAAGTCATTTACAATTTACCTTGATAAAATATTATTCAATTTTATAAATTTCAAAATAAAAAATAAGTCAAATACATTGGAATGTAATTACTATAATAATATAACAATATTCTGAAGTTTAATAATAATAATATAAAAAACAATTACCAAATGCGTGTCCTTGTTGAATCTCTTTGCATAAGAGCTTGATTATTGCTTAGAGTATGATAGTATAGAAAGAGACGAGATGTTATATAGAATGCTACAAACACATCTATACTATAATGTTCATGCGCAGCAAGAATGAAAAAAATGCCAAACATGTTCATAAGCCAAGTTAGCGTATGCAAAAAGTAATAATGTCGAGGAGTATCTGTAAAAATGTAATTTTTTTACTTTAATAATAATCAAAATATGCACATTATACATTAAAACTAAATAATAATACTTGATAATCAAATATTGCTTACATTCAGTAATAAAAAAATTGAGCATTGTTAAAGCAACAGTATGGCCTGAAAACATATAATCTCCACATGTACGTACACCTTGTATACTCATACCTGCACCGCGCCATATAGCGTAAGCTCGAGCAATCTACAAATAAATAACATCTGTATATAATATAAATAAAATACATTACTTTTGTATATTATAAAAAAAGTGTAAATTACATTACTTGTTTTAATATACTACCATACATATTAAAAAATTAATTCAAATTTCTTTTTTATGTTTAATATGTGTTATATTAATACCACTATAACACAAAATATTTTGTGTTTATACTAAATTTAAAAAAAATCAAATTATAACATCTTACACATACCTTATTGGCTAATTCAGTTGAATATATAGTTGCATTATCATTGATGTCTTCAAGTGAATTAGTGCGAGGCATGCATTGTAAATGTGTGCCTGGAACGCTAAGTGAAGTAATCAGCATAGTTACACAACGTAATAAAAACACTGTACCAGACAATGCAAAAAATCGCCGAACAAGAATAAATCTAGAATGTAATACATATTATTTTCTCACAAGTTTATTACATATACACAAACTTCTGTTAAATTAAAAAATGCAGTTTAAAACACAGGTTAATAGATATTTAAAATAAATATGAAAAGTATATTGAACTAAAAACTATTAATACTATGCTAATGTGAATTACCTGTGTTTATGAAAAAATAAGACTATAAGCCAAATTGTAAATAAAACTGTTCCTGTTAATTCACACATTTCAAATGCCCATGGAATGTGTGGTACATTATCTAAAAAAATATCTGGTAATGGAGGATAACGTTTCATATCTGGAACTCGATCGTGAACAATAACCATAACAAAAGCTGTAATCCATGTTACAACAAACATATATCCAACTGATAACAGAGCTTTCCATAATTCTGGTGGTAGTCTTACAGCCCTTCCATCCTATTAAACATAATTATTCTTATGCACATTAACTGATAATATAAAATTTTAAATATTTATACATTGTTTCTACTTATAAATATTCCACAACCACACACATATCCTTATGTAAATATATAAGTATTAACATAAAAAATACAAACTTTTATAATTACTTTTATTAAGATATTTTTTCAAAATTTAAGTTTGTAGTATGTAGTGACAAGCAGCACTCTGCTCTCTATTACAAGCTTTTGCCAAATCCCAATTGTTATTCCTCAATACCAAATTCACAATTTTTGGAGTTGCTTCATTTTTCTACCCCATGTAAAAATACTAATACACGCACAATCCATGTACATACATACATAAATACACACTTTAAAATAATGTCATACTTCACTTAAAGGTGGAGATATTCTTTCTGATTCACAATATTCAGAATATTCATGTGTATTTCTGTAAGTAACAGGAGTATATATTCCGACTGCAGGTAGTTCTGAAACACCCAATTGGATTAAACTTGATTGATTTTCTCGTTGTAAATTTTTTACACATAAATAAAAAATTTTTCTGTCTCTTAAATTTAACTTTATAATAGGTTCCTGCATAAAGTCACTTTCTGACAAAATTAAGAGACATTTTCCATCGACTCGATTTTCATCGCACAATATTTTTAACACATATTCATCAAAATTTCCTTCCAGACATAACCATACTTTTACGTCTTCTGGTGTCCAATCCAACACGCACAGTTCGCTCATTTTTTAGAACTAAATAATATGAAAGCAAATTATTGTCTTGCTATTATGTATAGTGAACATTTGTCAAAGTTAAACTTTGATCTATATAAAAAACTTTTTTGTAATCTTTATGTCGTATTTATATAAAAACAATACACTTGTGACAGCTGACTCATGTGTACATACAATCAAAATATTAAGTGTTGACGTCAACATAGGTTTGATCATAGGTTTGATGTAGTTTATATCATAGATATCTGATATTCTTCTTTTTACAATTTGAATAAAGAATTAACTTTATATATGATTTGTATAACTAATATATTTTAAATATTTTCTTAAATTCAAACGTTGATTTAAATAGATATGAATATGAGTTATTATTTAAATTAGATTATTTTTTTAGAATTAATGTAAATGAAATGTCGATTTTTTAACCATTGAATTAAATTTTAATTTCTTAATCTCAATTTATGGGTTTCATTTTAAAATGTATAGAAACATGAATAAAACTACATCTTTTTAACATATATATATATATATATATATATATATATATATATATATATATATAAATTTAATATTATTTCACAAAATATTTATATTTTATTGTAATAAATTATAAAATAACAGAAGACTGAACTTCGAATTATAAAATACGATTATAAATATGGTTATTTTTTAATAGATTTTTTTGTAATGGCAATGTTTTACAACTTGAAAAAATACATTCATAAATTAAAAATTGATTAAAATATTACTATATACATTTATGTATAATATAGTAAATATATATATATATATATATATATATATATATATATATATATATATATATATATATATACAGCCAGATACTTTATCTATGTATACAGCTGATTGAAAGTATATACTATTGTATTATATACATTCAACTACACATAACATACTTATAACTACTAGCCATCTACTAGCATTCTATGTCTACAGATTTTAGAAATATCTATCTCAATGGATAAATCCATGTTATATCATTGAAACCTAGGCTTTATTGTAGATTAACGCACATAGATAAAGATTCTGTTAACGCAGTTGTCGAAGTTATTAGCATTATAATCCATGGCAGATTGTATTGATGTTATTTAAGTAGTTTTAAACGTCAGTTTTAGTAATTTATTTCGTTCTACTGAACCATGAATATCTTAAGTAAAATTATATATTTTTCTAATCATATGAAATATACTTGTGTAGTAAATCATTTTAAAAGAAATAATACGATAGAAAGATCAATTGTAACCTTAAATAAGTCAAACGAGTTTATCAATTATGTAGAAAAAGACAACCGTCGTCAATATTTAGTTAACAATTTTAGTAAACGGCAATTTAAAAATTTTGGTCATAAACCAGATCCTGAACCCCTTTTTTCAAGATTATGGTATTCATTTTTATTTTTAATGTTTTTGGGCCTTACTGTCAATTTTAAAGGGTACTTTTCGCATTTTTTATATAATATTTTTTTTTAGTTTATTATTGATATAATAAGTGGATTCAATTTTATTTTTAGATTAAAAGAATTATTCACTACTAATGATACCAAACTTTTTCCAAAAGTCGATGCTGCTAGTTCAATACCCTCTTCAGTTGATGATTCGAGTGAAGAATCTGAGAATGAGTTACAAGTTCAAGATGGAGAAGAAAGTAAAAAAAAGAAACATAGAAAAGAAAAAATTGGTTTTCGAGATAGAAAGGTAATTCTTTTTTTTTAATAAAATAAAGCGAGAATTATTTATCAATGTTATTTATCCAAGAAATTACAAAATTTTGTTTTTTCTTTTTTTTTGTTCAAAAAATAATTTCTTTAAATTATGAAAATATTTAAAAATTCAGTTTAATAAATTCACACATTTTTATATAAATATATATACATACCCACACACGTTTTTTTGTTAAAAAATTAGATAATAGAATATGAGAACAGAATGAGATCATACTCAACTCCAGATAAAATTTTTCGGTATTTTGCTACTGTGAAGCTGATAACAGGAGATAATACTGAAGTTTACATGACTCCTGAAGATTTCATTAGAGCAATCACACCTGGCATGAAACAACCTGATGGTTAGATTTTTTTTTTGGATTATCTTAATTCTTTTGTTGTATATTTATTAATGTTTTTAAATTTGGACTAAAGTATACAAACACAATTAACATTTTAAATGCATTTCATAATTTAAGCTATTATTTAAATCATTTCACATGAAGGCCATGGATAATTGAACTTTATTACTAAAATCAGATTTATATTCATTATTAACTTAACATTTAAGTATATTTTTGTTTTATTTTATAGCATAGTGTTTTGTGTTTTTTGTTAAGTATAATTATATAAATATTTATAATTATTTTCCAAATTGTAGTAATTTTTTGTATGTAAAAAAATGCTTTTGTAATTTATTGTGCAATTGATAATTGAGATAATTTTAAGATATTGAAAAACAGTTATGACAAAAATTAAATAAACTAGTTTTGACATATTTTTTTTATTTTTTAACATAAATAATATATTAATGTTTAATAAAAAAAAATCATTTTACGGTGCTATAATTTCTAAAGAAAAATTTTTGATATTAAATGTTATTATGCATAAAAAACAACATTTTTATAGTTGACTTTAAAAAGTATTTTAATTTAATATATGAAAAATGCACGTATATTCTTATGTTATTAGCATGAAAATGTTATATTAATAATAAACCTTTAAGGTGTTTGTCTTTTGAACTTGGTTGTTCTGGTATCTTTTGTATGTTGATAGCATAAAATGTATAGTCGCAAAACATTTTAAATAATATACCAATTTCATCTTTTTTAATATCATACAATTAACTTTATTATAGTAACTTGTGACTGCCAATGTATTATATCTTATTCACAAACAATTTTCATAAAATATCTATTTAATATTACAAGCTTGTTTTTCTCCTTTTAAAATAAACTAACATTAAAGTGATTTTTGTATTCTTCGAATATTACTTACAATTTTAATAAAATATTAACTTATTAACATGATGAGAAGTTTAATACATGTTTTGTTAATAATCAAACAATTCTATTTGAATACAGTTTGCACATTTTCAGAATAATTTATAAATATTTTTGAAATATATGAATTAAAAGTACACTTAATATGTATGATGATTACTATATAGTAATTATATAGCTAATACGTAAGAAAAATTATGTCATATGTTAAGTAGATTTAAAAATAACTTAATGTACAAACAAAGTAGTGTTATGTACATTTTTTCCAGAACATGATTTAAAAAAAAATAGGAAGTATATTTTAATAGTAATTTTTGTTGAAATGTTCTTAATATATAGAAAATGTCTGAACTGTATTTATTTATTTTCCAATTTTCTGTTGCATACTAACGTTTCCACCTGCTTTGGTATATCTTATGTGATGTAACTGAATAGATAATAGAGTATGAAAATCGTATTCGACATTATTCAACACCAGATAAAGTTTTTCGATATTTTGCCACGTTACAAATACAGGGAAGCCATCCTGATCAACATGAAATCTACATGACGCCAGATGATTTTTTACGGTCTATGACTCCTGGCATAAAACAGCCTGAGGGTTTGTAACAAATTAGTAATTTAAATATTGTTTTATTTGCTACTTTTATATTTGGTTGAGTTTTTTGTTATAATGACTATAATTTTCTTAAGTATGCAAGATTATGCGATTTTCATATTTTTTTCTTTAGTCTGACATTTTTTTTATCATTTATTATGTTTATTTAAAACTTAACGTTGATATGTTACAGGTTTAGGACTTGACCAATATAAAAAATATGATCCAAAGGTAAATGTTTATACTTTTTCTGTTTATTTAATAATGCAACTTTTACTGTTTTTCACAAAAATTATTTTGTTCTCTTATACTTCTGATCTACAGTATTTGTGCTTTTATATGTCTAATAATTTATATATTTAATTAAATTAATATTGAATACAATAATAAAACTTCCACAGAAAAGTTCATTTAATGTAATATACTATTTCCACATTTTATTTATATTATATAAAATTATATTGGAACATGCATTTTTACAATTTTGAATTCATATTGATTATTGACAGTCATATTTTGTTATGAAAGATGTGTCTAAAAAACACATTTCGTAGCAGCACAGACATGTTCTTAAAAATACTTAAAAAATTAATATATTTTATTTTTGTATGTGTGTGTATATATATGTATATATATATGTATATATATATATATATATATACATATATACATATATATATACATATATACATATATATATATATATATATATATATATGACAAAGTTCTATATTTTAATATTTTTAAGTATACATTAAATTAACTTGACAAAAACGCGATTAAAAAACAGTTTTATATAAATTATCACATAATGCATGTTTATTACTCAAATCAATGAATTCAATTATCTTTCTCCAGTTAAATGTTAAAAATGCTACTGTCTACTCTGTCTCTCTTTTTCATTTACAGAATCATGCCGAGGTAATTTCACCAAGAATATTTCATTTCTCAAACACTATTTTTTTTTTAATTGATTCTCAAATCTCACCTGCACGCATGATCAATTTTCTTATTTTGGAATGATATCTATAGTTGAAGTGATGATTTTTTATAGTAGTTGATTGATAATATAATATAATTGTGCTGACATTTAACCAGTAATAAGTGCCTTTATTGCATTTGTGTATCGATTTATGTACAAAATATACAGATAGTTCTGAATTGTATGTATAATTATGTATAAAACAATACTTATGCAAATATCTAAGTGGTACATACACAGGCATATGCTGCATTCAAAAAATATTTTTAAGGGTGAAAAATATTTTGTATAAATACACAAATATGTCCACACATGTATATCAATATGCATTCGTACATACGTACTTACATATATGTATTTGTGTGTGTGTGTGTGCGCGCGTGTGTATGTATATGCAAATGTAACTTATTAGATAAATGTTGTATTTAATGTCTCCATGTTTGTTTTTGATTTCATTTTCTATAGTATTTTAACTATTAAATGTTTATAATTCACTTGGAGATACATTTTGAAATTAACTGGATATAACATAAAAATAGAAGTAAACAAATCATAAAAATATTTTGTTATACTTTATAATGCTGGTTTTAAAAAGTATAATAAATTAAAAAAATACCATTTTTTCTGATCACTTAAATGAGCAATTTATAATTACAATCATTGAAAGACATATTAAAAATATATATTAAAGTTATTAATTTAGATTATGTATATTTGCAAAATGTTTTTTATATGATATATACTGTTATAAATTATCAAAAAGATTACTTCTCTAAATTACTAATTTGTTTCTGTAATGGTTTTTTGCTCATTCTATAAACCATAAAATGCTTTTCTGATCTATATGTTAAATAATTGATTATTGATCATTTTTCATTGTTCAATATGCATATTTTTATGGCAATTCCATCATTATGAGTTAAGATATAGAAAAATTATATTTTTCTATACTTGAGTAATTAGAGGATGATAGCATGTGGTGTAAGTGAATTTAGCTATAGTACCAAAACAATATTGTTCCAATTTCCTCTCATTAGAATTATTAAATTTATATATATAAATATAAATTACGTATATATGTTTGTATGTATGTATGTGTGTGGAGTATTTAATTGTACAAATCTTCCAAAAAAATTTTATAATTTTACAAGTGTTTTATATGTATTATTTTTTGTGAAAATAACTTATAAATATCCTCCTTAGCATGTTTTATGCTATATTTGAAATCTTAGTGCAGTTTTTTATAAAAACATATTAGTTTTTAGAGCTGTGGTGCATTTTGTATGAAGAATACGATTTTTTAAAATTTTTTTCTAGTTTTGCCATGGTTTTAAGATGCTATTTTAGGTTTTAGCTTTGTTTTGTATATTTTACTAGCAATTAATGAATATTTGTTTTTAACAGAATGTTCTTAAATTGGAATTAGCATTAAATGAAGATTCTATATTTTATAAATTGGGAAGTTATGGACTTATAACATTTTCTGATTATATATTTTTGCTAACAGTATTATCAAGTATGTATATTATTATTTTATTTTATCGATGTGTAAATTTATTAAGAAATACAACATAGTATTTTTTAGCTTCACGTCGACATTTTGAAATAGCTTTTCGTATGTTTGATTTAAATGGAGATGGTGATGTTGATAGTGAAGAATTTGAAAAAGTTGCAACACTTATTAGACAACAAACTAGTATTGGTTCAAGGCATAGAGATCATGCAAATACAGGAAATACATTCAAAGTAGGATATTTATTTTGATATGAAAAAGATGTTTTTATATATTAAACGTTTATGTTTAAGGGCGTTAATTCTGCATTGACAACTTATTTCTTTGGTCCACGCAAAGATCAAAAACTTACAATAGAAAAGTTTCTTGATTTTCAACAATCCTTGCAACGAGAAATTCTCAACTTAGAATTTATGCGAAAACGACCAGATGAAAACGGACATATTACAGAAGCTGATTTTACAGAATTACTACTAGCATATGCAGGATATCCACAAAAAAAGAAAGCAAGAATGTTAAAACGAGTAAAAAAGGCGTAAGTTTGTGAAATTATATGGAATACAAAAAAAATTAATATTATACTTTACGTTGTAATGTTTGAATTTAGATTTCGTGATCATGGAATTGGAATTTCTAAAGATGATTATTTAATGTTCTTCCATTTTTTAAATAATATCAACGATGTAGATACAGCGTTGACGTTTTATCATATTGCTGGTGCTTCAATTGATCAGGCTACATTAAAACATGTAGCAAAAACAGTTGCTCATGTTGATCTTTCTGATCATGTTATTAATGTTGTATTCACAATTTTTGATGAAAATTGTAAGTATATTTAGAATAAAATGAAAATTATAATTTAATTAATCAAAAAAAATCTTCATTAATTAATATTGTAACAAATTTACAGTGGACGGCCAACTGAGTAACAGAGAATTTGTTGCTGTTATGAAAAATCGTCTTCTTCGTGGTTTAGAAAAACCAAAAGATACTGGTTTTGTGAAACTTATCCAATCTATTCTTAAATGTGCGAAAGAAACAAAACCTGTACTTCTCGATATTTAAAGAATATTACTTATTTACTGGATATTTAATAGTGTTTGTTTAAAAGTTAAAGTGTTCAGAAATTCTAAGTGAAATCATTAACTTATTTCATTGATTGCTTATTTATATATAGTTTGCAATATATAATAAATTTAAAGAATGTTTTTTTTATATATAAAATGTATGTAAAAAAACGGAATGTATACAATAGTTAACATTTAAATAAAAAAAAAGTTTAACGTGTTGATTTTGTGATTGTGTACTTATTTTACTTACATATAATATCAATATGTTTTTTGAACTTACTATTTAATAAAACCCATACATAAAATACAAGAAATAATATTAGCAATTTCATTAATCTATTCAATACATTCTGAAGTAAAATTATATTAATATAAAATATAAATTTATTTAATACATTTATTCACTACTAGTCTATATTTCATCTATATACATATTTTTATATGGAATTGCAAAAAATTATATTTTTACATAAAAGGAACTTGTAATGTTTTTGAAACAAACTGCATATACATAAATCAAAAATATTTATCAAGTAACTTATTTATAACAAACTGATTTATTAATAAAAAATGACATATGCTATAGACAATATCCATCATGTACATAAAGAATATACCATAAACTATAATTAGAAATATTTATTTTTAGTAAAATAAAGTATAGAAATTTCAATAAAATATATTATTAAGAAAAAAAATAAATAAAATATTAAATATAAACAACTATAATACATATTACTACAATAATCATTTTGATCTCATGAATATTTTTTAATATCAGTATAATTACAAAAAATTGACAATTAAAATGAAAATAGCAATTATTTTTAATTGACTCAGTATATCAAAAACCAATATATTATCTTCATAATTACAATCATATAAGTGTTCCTAAAATAAACACACAAATGAATATATTGCAATTTTATGTACAAAAATAATGCGAAATGGTAATGTTTTTGATCACTTTTTGTATTTGTGGACTAATACTTATTCTACGAACATTTTTTATGCAATAGTTCCTAAAATGAGTGCACAAAAATATAAAGTAATTCTTTTACATGCAAAAATAATACAAAATGACAATATAACATGTCTTCGAAAATACACTGTTTTCCCATTAGGGTCTATTGATTTGATAGTCTAACACTATCTTGCATGCAACTTTTGTGAATAATTTATGAAATTTTTATAACTTATCAGTGATTTTACACTCAAATAAAAAAAGTAAATATTTGTGCTATTGTATAATTTATTCATAACTTGTTCACAAAAAATGGAAGCAAGATAGTCTTAGACTATCAAATTATTAAATAGACTATAATGGGAAAATGGAACACTTTTGAAAACATGTTATAATGTCATTTCATATTATTTTTGCAAATATGAAATGATATAAAAATGAATATCAATATACGTGAATGAACATTTTTAGTTGGTACTGACAAAGTTTTGTAAAATTATTCATAAAAACTAATTAAATAAAAGAATGACTTCTAATTACAAACAGGAATAAATTTAATATTTTTTTATATAAATACATTAAAATTAAT
>CM068320.1:12091686-12141686 GCA_034766995.1 Acanthacorydalis orientalis | reverse complement strand
TAAAAATATCGAATCATCAAATTCCTATTCAAAAACAGCATATTGCATTAAGACTATATCAAAACAATTACATATTTAACTCAATACCTTTGAATCATCATGTTTTGAAAAAACAGTTCTGGAATCATTAAAAATATCCTTTGATGTATTTCCATATATACATGATTTTTTTACACTTTCAGGTGTTTTTATATAACTGTTGATAAAATCATTATTAAACATATTTGTTCCACATTTACTATCTGACAAACTATTCGTGCAAAGTTTGGATGAAAATGACCTTGATGGGTTATTTACTAATGCACTGATTCTCATCATAGAGTCGTTTAATTGGCTGTTTGTTGAAACTGAAGGTGGAACACATTTTGTTTTATCATTAAAATTACTGGAAAATGGAATATGGTCCGTTTTTGAGTTTAACATAAATCTACTCAATGATGGATCATCAAAATGTCGCAATAGGTCTGATGTTTTGTTCGGTACTTGAGTAAGGTTTGAACTGTTTACATTATTGGAAACTTTTTGTACCTCTGTAGACCAACAGTTTACTTTATCCAAAAAATTTTCTTTATTTTCACAAATGTCATTAAAGTGACTATCACATTTTTTTTCACTATTTAAATTTAAAGACACTGAACTGTCTTTTAAAACAGAATTGCTTAAACAGCCAAAAGAAGAATCATTAAAGCTAATTCTTGAATCTAATTTTCCATTAATATCACTATTACTAAACATTTCTGAATGTTGCTCTTGTGAAATAAATATAGGTGATCCATAAGACACTATTTCTTTTTTATTTTCAAATTTACTATTTATACTTTTATCACTAATGCAAATTAAAGGAACACTTTCTTTGTTTTCTGGATCATCTTTAATATTGTTGAATAAATTTGTTTCATATTCATTATTTGATAGTGAACTAGATGAACTTGGTTTTGGTGCAAGTAATCCCGATAAAGTTTTTAATGATGCACTAGTTTTCAAATTTCTGTCATTCAGATTTGACTCAGGGACTGAAACTGAATTTAGAATATATTTAGTTTTTTTTTTTAGAATTATTATAAAATGTAATCAAACCTTTTTTTGATCCAGAGATAACGTGATTCAATGATGGATCATTAATATGTTGAAATAGATCTGATGTTTTTTTCAATGCTTGTACACATTTTATGTTTTCTCTATCGGAAAATTCTTTTTTCTCTGTATATTTATAATTAACATCATCCGAAATACGTTCTTTATGTTCACAAAAATCATCGAGAGAATTATGTACTTTGTCATTATCCAGATCGTAAGAAATTAAACTTTCCTTCAAAACAGAACTATTTAAACATTGTAAAGAAGAATCATTCAAATTAATTATAGAATCTAATTTTTCATTAATTCCACTGATATTAAAGATCCCTGAAGGCTGTTCTTTTGCAATACATAATGGTGATCTACAAGAAACTCTTCCTTTTCTATCTGTAAATTTACTATTTATACTTGTATCACTAATGCAAATCAGAGGTACATTTTCTTTGTTTTCTGGAGTTAAGAACATTTTATTAACATTTGATTTTTTATTTACACTGCAAGTTTTTTCCAGTACAATTTCAAATGGATCATTATTTTTAATGTGATCATTTTGAACTTGCTTTAAAACTCTGTCAAATGGATTATTTTCCAAACTATCACGGTGCAATGATGCATCATTATTTAATTCTAAAATTTGTGGTAATGGAATTAATGGTGGCATTACTTTTTCAACTGAACTACAGAAATCAATTAAATTCTTTGTAGTAATCATAGGTGTTTCATTGCTTTCCGATTCCATTGTCACTGTAAAGATATTTGTAAAATCAATAACCATATGTAAATGAATGAAAAAATAATTATTATTTTAATAATAAATGAAACTACTAAATATGAACTTATTATTAAAATAAATTTTCTTATGTTTTTTTCATATTTAGACATATTTTTATTTACATAATATGTTAACAGTTAAATATTATTATTTAATTACCTGTTTCTAAAAATATGAAACAGTAACCAGTCAAATCCTAATATCAATCGTTATTAGTTATTACCAAATGATAATCAATTATAGAGCAGTAGTCATTACCAGTAAATGATTTAATTTTTTTGTGCTGTCATTAAATGAAGGTGAGTTTACTCTTCAAGTAAAATTTGGAAATTTATTTAGTGCTAAAATGAGTTACAAAAAGTGTATTAATACTTAATACACACCTTGAGCTAAGTGAATGATTTGGGATCACTTTTAAAGAAAAGTAATTTATCTATGATTTATATATTGTTATAAAAACACTAATGAGAATTTGAATCTTGTTCTACTAGTTTCAGTAATGTGAAAATTAAGATTGAATAAGATTTATAGAACTTAAAGACAGATTATTTCTATACTAAATATAAATAGTCTAAATTTTAATGAAATAAACACCAAAATAATGAACGATTTTAAATTAAGAGTAAAACCTAAACAATGTGAGTATTTTATTGAAACTTTTGGTAAACATTTTTGGAATTTAATAAAAATAGAATGTATTAATTAATATAATTTTTCTAAAAATTTCATAAATAATCCAAAACTTCCATTCAGGATTTTCTACATTGACTGCCAACTACCTAATGGAAAAAAGTTTTACATGTAAATAATTATATTAAACTTCAATAAAACTAGCTGACTGAATATTTGTGATTGTGAATTTAAACTTATTCCAGAACACTAAGCTCTTGATAAATTTGTAGAAAAATACATATTACACTACTTTTAAAACAAGCGTCAACATTTATCTATGAAAAAATAAGCAAACATAATACTATGCACAATTACAAGAAAACTTTAAAATAAAATATAATTACAACATTATGTAAATATGAATTACAATTCATATTACTTACAAAATTATTATGAATTGCAGCATATATACATATATATACATATATTTATATATATATATATATATATATATATATATATATATATATCAATAAATAAATAATCGATTGGAAACACATTTAAATATTTATTTATTTTCATACATATATATATATATATATATATATATATATATATATATATATATATATATATATATATATATATATATATATATATTTGATATATATATATATATACACATTGCATGAAATTCTATTTCATTTTAAACATAAAAAATGTTTAAATTTAAAATAAACAATTAACTTACGTCAATGAAAAGAAACAACTTCGACAAATTTTAATTCTCTGTAATATCACCTACTCAAAGTCTTAGATACTAATGAACAAACTGACAGTACCAAATTGAATAATTTTAAACTTTATGTAACGGTTAACAACGGTTCGGAAGAAAATAAACTAAAAAGTAGCGGCAATTTCAAAATAACAAGGAATTAAAAGCATCCTTCAAAATAACTAGTAGATACTATTTTTAGATTTTTATTTATATACGCACTACTCCGTTCTACATAATACACTGCTTTCGAAAAAGTTATAATATAATTTTGATATGACATATAATGAATAAAGGTTGTTGGAAAGTCAATGAAGATGAAAAAGGTAATTATTAATTAAAAATGTTTCAAATATTGTCCATAAATTTTATTGACAAACAATATAGTTATCAATAATTATGGTTCATTTATTTTTCCATGTATTAATAAAAAAGCACAATAGCATGTATAATAATTTTTTTTATCAAAAAATAGCAGATAAATTTGTTATCATCAATCTTTGATACTTAGTAAAAATTTCTTTCAACTTCAGTAGTCCTGTGCTTCATTTTTCTTCAGATTTATAATCTTTCCGAACTCATAAATTATAATATATATATATATATATATGCGTGTGTTGCACACACTGCAGACACAATTTTTATATTAATAAGTTTAATTAATTTTTTAATAATTATTTTTAATTTTAAAATAGATTATTTGTATGTATTGAATTAAAAGAACATTTCAAATATATAGTAATAAAGATTTAAAAAATACTTTAAAAATAATATTAACTGCTTTAAAAAATAATATAAACATTAATATCTTATTATTTTTATAAAAACATCTAAAAATTAAAATCTTTCATGTGCTTAGTTTTATTATATATTTTAATTTGAACGTCACTATTTTCAAAGTAAAACTATTGATTGAAAATAATATTTACATTAATAATTAATTATTAAATAAAATTATGTATTTTTAAGAATGTAGTAAAAATTAATGAAATTGTTAAATTTTGGTTTATGATTAATAACATATGTTTTTAAAGCTGTCTATATTGATATAGAAGAAGATTCGGATGATAATGAAGAAAAAGTTTATTCTCAATGGCCTGAATTACCGAATTTATTATTAGAACGTATATTTGCTCAATTAACTATTAGACAAAGATATTATGCCAGTCTAGTATGTCGTTCTTGGTTCCAAGCAGTTTTCCACTTACCTGCTGTTTGGTCTCATTTCATACTTGAGGACACTACGTTAACTCGTGGGAAATTTAACTATTATTCTGGTTGGCAGGTAATATATGATTATTTTTTCTTTTTTGGTGTAAAATAAAGTTTTTATTTTTAATTTTTTCAGTATGTTCTAGATCACTTAAAAACATCACAATGTTTATATCGTATAGGAAAACATATTCGAGAATTAACATTTGAACCTATGTTAAATTTTTATAACTTGTATGAGTTTATGAATATGTTTTCTTGGTTTATTGAACAAGGTAAAAGTGACTCACCATCTCCAGAATTTAGAAATTTTGGTATAAAATTGAGAGCTCTTAAATTCACATTTCCATGCAACATGGCATCTAGAAATGAGACCGAACGACTTAGACTTTTTGGAACAGGAGGTAACAGCATAAATCTAAATTTTAATTTCAAGTTTAGATCAGTTACTTCAGGTTTAACAATTTTAAATAAGATTAGTTCTTTTCTAAAGAAAAAATGAATTTAACGCATGCTTTTTTATTCTTGAAAATCTACGTTTAATATTATTTACTTTAGGAAAACTATTAGAAGCCTTAAAACGTTTAATGGCCAATATTAGTAATTTGAAAAGATTAGAATTAATTGATTTATTGTTGGATCGAAATGAAGCTCAACATCTTTTAGATGATGTTTGTGCAATAGCTTGTATGACTTTAAGAATTTTGGTTGTTCTTAATACCACAAGATCTCATTGTCCTTTGTTACACTTGGGTGTTTTTTTAAACTTGCATGTAAGTATTTATAAACACAGTATAATATAGATATATATATATATATATATATATATATATATATATATATATATATATATATATAATATTAAAAATAAAATTTAAGTTTTGTGCCTGAATCATTTGTGATTAATTAATGTTAAATATATTAAGTGACTAATTATTATCAAAAAAATAATATGACCTTCAAGTTCCTTTATTTATGGTTGATGTTCAAATTTTTCATATGTATCTATTAAAGCAGAAATATTTTACATATCTAATATTAAGAATAATACACATCAAAGTTAATAACGAATTTACAAAGTTATGAATTTGTTTCAAATATTAATAGTGTGAATAAAATTATTATCAGTTATTAACACAAAAATATATTAATATTTAACTATGTAAAAATAAAATACAATCTAAAAGTGTTATGACACACACACAAACATATATATATATATATATATATATATATATATATATATATATGTATATATATATATATATATATATATATATATATATATATATATATTTATGTATACATATTCATTTATACTTAAATATATTTGCATGAAAAAATTTTTTCTTCCTTTCTATCTAAAAACTTAGTTCCATTATATGTACTCACTATAGCACATCAATATTTATTCATTTAATAAATACATTAACTAATATAAATGATATCTGTATTTTTTTCAAATAAAAAAATACATAAAATTTTTGAAGATTTTCAAAAGCCTGACACAGAAGAGAGGTCAACATTTTTTAAATATTTCTTTTGGAAACATATTTCCAGTAATATGTTGAAAATATATATTTGCATACAAATTTTTCAAGAATATGAATTTTTACTTCATTTCTTATATATTTTCTTGTATTTACATTCATTTGTTGTAAGCATTGTCATATAATTTTTTTAATTTTTATAATAGCGCTATACATAAGACAGATTTGTAATCTAGTTGCATTTTATTAATCACTAGATATTTTACTTTCCAAGTGTATTCTTTTAAAGATATTTTGATTAAATTTTAATTTTAAAATAATTTTTTTGAAATAAAAAATACTTTTTTCATTTCATACATATAAAAATGTTAGTTGTATATATGTATATACAATAATTCTCTATATTTTTAGACTTTAATAATAAGTCCACAGAATCTAGATAATGATGTTGTTGATCTCTTGGGATACACAAAATTATGTCATTTACATATAGTACAAAATCGATTTACTCCTAATGATTCTACTGTTCGAGCAGTAAACAGTAATGTGTGGAAACAGTGTAGAAAAAATAATCCAAAATTGGCTGTTCACTTAGAAGTAGAAGCAGTTCGAGAAAAGGAAATTTTATGGCAAGAAGGAGCTCCAGTCCATACCATATTATTTGAATCATCATATATTAAGGTATTTAAAAGGATTTGCTAAATTATATCTCAGAGAAATATAAATAACTTAATTTTCATCAATTTCATGTTTATTTACAGTGTATGAATTTTTCGAAATTTAATATTTTTATTATAATAATTTTAAATAAGTTTCATTTTTATGTTATTGTTTAACTATTTTTAAACTAACCAATATTTAAAATTTTATTTATTAAATAAACTTTTCTTTTTTATTTAATAGAACTGACATTTTTGAATTGATGTAAAAAACAGAATTATTTAATATATAATTGATATAAAAAATAAAACAATTTACAATAAAAAAAATATTTAAAAAATTACATGGAGTAATTTTAGATATTAAACTACAAATAATAAAATCAACAATACCTATGAATATTTTGTATAACCATTACAATTATATTATCTAAGTATATTTGTTCATTACAATTAATAATTCCTAAATAAGATTTAATAATTATATTAATAATATAAAAAAACAATTTTCATTTTATAGGTACAAGCAGCTTCATTGTTAACAGCCATTCAATTGTATAAAAATACTTTAAGAACATATGGACATAAAATGCTGCCACGATTTTATCGACCAAAATCATTTCATGAAAGAATTGACGGACTGCTTGTATTAATGTGTCGACAAGTACCTTTAATTCATACACTTGTAAGTATTAACCCTTTTAAAATTAACTCATTAAAACAAAGAAACACAACTTTTAATGGTTTCAATTAAAAAATGAATATCTTAAAAACATTTTTTCAGTAAATTAATTTTTTAAGAATGAAACAATGCTGCAGCTCAAATGACTAGCAAATCAAATGCACAGAGACAAAATAGTAAAAATAACATTGCCTTGTTATGTGTACTTCCATCTACTTTTGTTCATTTGTTGTTTGCTATATGAGTCTATGTCTGAACTGTTGTTGTTTTTACCTTAATACATTATTTGAATTAATATTTTTAATTTGATAAATATAAACAAAAAAAATGTTATGTATATATACATATATGAATACACATACATACATAAATATATAATTTAATTTAAAAAAATTTTAGATTATAAGAGAAAGAATATCTACTTCAACAATACTACTGATAGCATTTACAGCAAAAAATTTACGTTTTTTATACATACGCCGCAACGCTGTAATATTACGGTCAGATTGGCCAAAATCTCCAGAATGGACTTCAGAATTCCACCAATGGTTAACAGTAAACAGTCATTCATATGATATGGTTGAAACAGAAGTTTCACAAATTTTGGGTTACAGATGGAAAATGTTATCAGATAAAGAATTTAAAAGTATACCCGTAAGTGTTCATGCAATGGGATATTAAATACATATATTAATAATTTACATTAAAAAAGTGTGATATAGCTTTTATATATATAATAAAGATTGTATTGTTATTGTAATTTTAATATTTATTTTTACATTATTAATAATACATATTTATAAATTGTAATTATTATTATAATAAAAATTACTTGCCATTACTTAGATTTTTAATATATATGTACATATTTTAAACAAATTTGAATAATTCTGCTAATTACTTTTTATATACAAAAAAAATTATTCAAATTAATTTAAATGATATTGAAGCAAGTAACACTAATAAATATTTAACTTTTTCAATATGACATGCTTTTACAACTAATTCAGAAATTTGTTTGTTGATGTGTTTGAACGTGTATGCTCAAGTGTACATGTATATATATATATATATATATATATATATATATATACATATACAATCTTGAATTATAAACTTACTTCTTGAATTTGGATATTGTAAAAACTGAAGTCATGGAGGATAATCATAATGGATAGTAATAACATGATTTTTGGAAAAAGTGGATCATGAATTATTCAAATAACAGAACAGCAATACTTTACATAAAGATAATTTTATTTGATAGCTGAAATGCAACATAGAAAAAATTATAAACTTATGGTTTTATTACTTTTTATATTTAAATATCTAAATTCCCTATTCCCATAAGTCCTATTATTTCTATCCATTAGGATTATTCTCCATAGTTTGTTTTTCTACAATTTTCAAATTTAGGACATGAGTATAGTTACAGTACTGCATATATATATACTTACATACATACATACATATACAAACTCATACCCTCATATATGCATGAAATTGTATTGTAATTCATAAAAAAAATAATCATGAAAAATTTATTCATATTCATTTATTTACACGTTTAAGTTTAAAACAAGTACATATCTTATGAAGATGTATTTTTTAAATCATCTTTTACAATATTTAATTCATTATTCTTCACTGCTTTTTCATTACTTGTTGATTCATAAAACTCATTGTAAGTATTATCATCATTTGTTGTATCAAACATTAGCCAATAATGTTCTCCGAGTTTATGAATATTCCTTTGTAATATTAATCGCAAAGGATCAGTATACTGATTAGAAGGTCTCACTGATTCAGGATCTCGATAATGTCTTCCAAATGTATCTACTTTAAACAAAGCTGGCGATGGAACATGCTCATTTGGTCGCATGTAACTCCAAACAGATTCACGAATCAATTGTGATACCTAATTAAAAGTAAAACTTATGTACATATACATAAATACACATACATACACACACACACACACACATATATATATATATATATATATATACATACACACACATGAATTTGTGAGTATAAAATTAAAATATTTTCAGTTTCGTTTTTTTTTCAGAAAAACAATCTAATAATAAATATATAATAAACAATGTAATAATAAATACAAAGATTCACTGTTTATTGCATATGCACATTTTGTATATGTGTATGCATTTTTGTTCATATAAATGAACATGTTTTGTTTTAACAGAATAATTTCATTGTAAAATCACATTGATATTATTATATTCATGTGATTTCTTATATACCTGTTCAAATTTATTGTATACACATGAATTGATATTAATATATGTACCTATTAATATTATTTGTATATTCAATATTTTCAATTTTCATATATTATTAACAAATACTGTACATGTTTGTATAAATGTACAAATATATTCAAATTTATATTAATATCACTTAAATAATACTATTGTTTTGATTATTAAATTTTAATAATCTATAAAGGCTCACAAAAAAAAATTAACAGATACCAATAATGTGACTAAAATAAAACTTACTTCATTTGGTTTTAAAAATGGGACGACATCTCTGATATTTGACAACGGTTTGGGAAGTAATTGACCTAGAGTCATTAAATCTAATAATTTTGTAGTTTGTTCTGTTAGTGTATCAACTTGCATTTGTTCCTTTTCGGATTCAGTGGTGCCTCGGTGACCTAGACTATTCCACTGATGTAATAATGTAGCAGTTAAACCTCGCAGAAGAACAGAACAAAAACAAAGTGATGGAGGATATTTTGCTAGTAAATTCATTAAATCCCAGAGAAGAGGAACATCATTAAATAATCGACGTATATGTAAATCTCTTTCAATTGTAACCTGTGTAAAAATAATAAAAATATAAAGGAAGTTTTTTACAAAAATATTACATTATCATACAAATCAACACAAATTATTCTAAAAAATTAATGAGCCAAAACTGATAATGAATATGTATGTATATGTGTGTGTATGTATGTATGTGTATAGGTGTGTGTGTGTGTGTATGTATATATATATATATATGTATGTTAATATATACAATATATATATATATATATATATATATATATATATATGTATGTTTATATATACAATATATATATATATATATACACAATAAATATATATATATAAGCACTTACAGTCGTGTTAAAATTTTAAACAATAATTCAGTAAATTTGTGAAAATTGAATGAAATTTTTATGTTTTTGTTACTTATTTTATTGTCTCCACTAAAATATATTTTTTAATTTTAAATAGTTCATGAAAAATTCAAAAAGCATGCTAGCCATACTTTTTCTAAAGATTCTATTCATAACTAACCTTCATATGCTCTTCTTCAGGCCATGGTAATCCATTATACATTACATCAGAACTTATGTTTTCGACTAAAAATAATGAAACTTTTTCCATTGCTTCAAGTGATATCACTGTACTTTTATATTTATTATTAATTATGTTATTATCTAACTCAATATTTTCATCATTTTTCATACATAATTTGAAAGGTTCTGACATACAACATGCTTCAATAGCTCTTATAAGCCAAGTAATATTATTATTGACAATGTCTTTTTCTAAAGGATTATTGTATACAACTTTTTGACAGCCAGTTCCAATAATACCAGCATGAAATATAGAGGAGTCTCGTTGAAGTGTTGACATTCCCTTCAAATATATTTTTGATCATTTTTTAAAATAATAAAATTTAATTAAACTTTGGTAATAATTTAAAATTTACTCAAAAAACAGTAAACTAAAACAATAATTTAAGTTCTGATTACTGTAACATTAAAACAATAATTTAAGCTCTAACCATATTAGTAAATAAAAAAAATATAAAACAAATTTTAAATATATCCTTTTAAATTATGTATAAATACAATATTGAATGATGAATGGAGTTCATATTTTTCAATTCTGTTTATTTAATTAAAAAATATTTGAAATATAAATATACATATATATATATATATACATATATATATATATATATATATATATATATATATATATATATATATATATATATATATATATATATACATATATATATATATATATATACATATATATATATATATATATATATATATATATATATATATATATATATATATATATATATATATATATAAATAATATATATATATATATATAATAGTTCACTTATTCTTACCTATTAATATGATTTATATAATTACAGACAAGTGCATATAATAAAGAATATTGATATTAGTAATATTTAAAATATTTGAAATTCAAAATACAAACTTTGGTGGAAAAGTTATGCATGTAAATGCATGCATATATATTTAGTGAATAAATAAATAAAAATATACAAACTTGTTTAAGGTTTTGATATAGTAACATATCATCTGCGAAAGTTTTTTCAGGATTATATTTAGCACCGAAAAGAACTGACTGTGGCTTAAATAAAGCATGCTCAAGTAATTCTCGAATAGCTAACGTTCTTGCTGCATTTGCATATAATGAAAATCGATTAAGAAGTTCACAAATTCTACTACTATACAACGAACGTAAAGAATTATCTAAAAAGATTTTTCTTTTAGAAAAACGCATTATAATGGATTATATATAAATTTTGTAAAAAATAGTGTCAATACATACCTTCTTCTAAACAACAGGTAAAAAAATACTTTACAGTAACAGTTGTAAGATGTAAAATTAGATCTACTGATGGAGGATTTAAAGTACTTGTAGTGGAAGGCATGTTCAGTGTATTAAGAAGTTCTGCTATAACATGACATACTTGTGGATGGCGAGTGCAATCACCGAATATCAAAGATATTTCTAATAAAGTGTCAAATATTGCTTTTGAAACTGACAAGCTTGATAACAACGTAGATGATACGTCTTGATGCAAATCATTGTCAAGCAAATCATGTCTCTGATTTATATTTGCTGCATAGTGTTCAAAAATATTAAAATTAAAATCACTAAAAAAAAATTCAATTTTAGTAATAACTGAACCTTAATAATATTCAAATAATAATTTAAAAATATAATTAGTAAGGTTTTTTTTTTAAATTCAAAGACAGATAAGAGAAAGTCATAAGTGTGCAAATTTTAACATCTTGAAGACAGAGGGTCAATATTTGTGTCTTTAAACTGTTAAACTTTATGTACAGAAGATAGATTTATATTCTGATATAATATCATTGCATAGATCTTTTACTTTTAAGTTAAAATAACTTTTAAAAAGTATACTCTATTTGGAAATTTCAATGTATTGTATATTCTATTAGATTACTTAAACAATGCCAAATTACATGCAAAAAATACCAGTCCACGAGATGTTAAATATAAAAATGGACATATGTGTATATAGAAGTAAAATTATAATTGAAGCAACGATATCATTTAACTAGTATATAATCCCAAAATGCAACTGGTTAATTATTCAATTTTAATATATATATATATATATATATATATATATATATATATATATATACATACATACATACATATAAACAAAGAGATAATGGTATAAGCTATAAAATCAACCCCTCAAACTACAAAATTTATTTATAGTTTTTCTTGTAGTACATATTTATGAGTATTAAATATGTTAACTGCTACATACATCTCCAGTGATCTGTATTACATAATATGCAACCTGTAGGACCAAAATTCTTCACTCTTGATTATTTAGGAACATCACAAAAGCATCATTTAAATTTACTTTAATATTATAAATATCTTAAAATATTTAATCGGTACAAATGGTTTAAAACTCAAATAATTGAACATATTGCCATATATTTTATATATATATATATATATATATATATATAAAAGTGAAGATGACAGTATATATAATACAGTACACTCATGATATATATATACATATTACTTAAATATTTTTGATCAATTTTCACTTAAATCTGTTAAAGAGAAATACCTGGTATTTTCATTTGTGTTTTCTACTGAACCGTGTTCACCTACAAACTTTTCCCACCTGAAATATGCAACAGTACATTCAAGTAATGTCAGAAATAAAATATTTAAATAATTAATTAAAATGCATTTACTTTAAAAGTTTTAATAAGTTTGACCAAAACAACATCGCTTTTTCATTATATGACTGTTCAATGTTGCTACTGTGATTCTGAATTTTTGAATTATGCACTTTTTCTGGTGAATTTTTGTCATTTCCATAGTCTATATCTGAATTACCATCAGTATAATGATCTAAGTCAATTTCTCCTGCATAAATAAATAGCTCATCTTCTTCTTCTGAGTTCATTTCTGTAAAACCTATTGCATGTTCAATTGCAGTACCTAAACATCCACCATATGTTTTATATTCATTTGACATCTGGCAATTAAGACTATCTGATAAAATTTTAACCAGCAAATATAACTGCTTATCTGTTTTTGATTTCCTTAGCAAAAAACTAGATGATAACATTAAAGCAGAAGAATTTTTTTGACCTATAAAAATTAAAAACAGTTAAATGTAATCATAATATTAATTATATTAATTTTTTACCAAGTAAAATAATTATTCTACAAGCTGTGTCTGAACGTAAACAATTGGAATCTAAAAGTAAATGTTCTAGTGCAGGAAGTTCATTTCCAATAGAATTAAGCAATGGAATATCATTATTTGTTCTTATAAGTGAATCCATTTCAAGTAATATATTTTCTGAAATAAGAAAATTATATGAAAATTGGACAATTTATATGAAGTAAGTGAAATTCTAAGAATATTTAATTTCTGTTTATAAGCATTAAAATTTCAGAATTACTAATTATTTGTGATAAGTTGTTTCTGCCTAAAAATAAAAATGCAATTGCTTATATAGATACTTCTTATAAAATTAAGAAATAAACTTTTGTATTTCCTTATTTTATTCAGAATGAATAAACTTGTTAACAAACCTAAAAAGAACTGACAATATTTATGAACTATTTCAGGTACATCATGAAATAATATGCAATCCATTAAGAGATTGATAATTTGTAAACCACCTTGTTCACATCCTAACACTAGATTGACAAGTAAATCCTACAAATAACAACATTTTAATTGTAAATAAAATATACAGTTTATATATAAAAAATACCATTAATGCATCTGATGAGTCAAAATATCTCCACCACCACCATTCTGACATCAATGTAGATATTTTTATAATAACATTAACATTAACTGAAAAAAAGTACAAATTAATATGACTTATATTTGTTACATTAATCTACATATCGAATTAAAACTGTTTTTAAAATATTATACACTGAGATGTGAAAATTTTATAATTCTCTTTAAGAAATCACAAATTTATATTTTTCTAAAGTTAAAACTTTTAGATAAGTAATATATATATTTGATAATTATTTACTATATTAAAATAAAAATTATATTAAAAAGCAGACACAGCACCTGTTTCTTGAATATCCATAGTTAATGCTTTTTGTAAGGTTGTTGACATAGATGCTAATTGTAAAAGATATGGAACAGTTACTTTTTGTTGCATTCCCGCATTCAAATCTGAAGAATTACAATTGGATAAACTGTTCTGAAATGAATATTGAAAATATAACATTTAACAAATATTTTTTTACATTTATGTAATACATATAAAAATTAATATAAAATCTACTGACAATATATATATATATATATATATATATATATATATATATATATATATATATATGTATGTATATACACAAAATAAGATGACATAAAGCCATGCCCTAATGTTAAAATTGATAATAGAACAAAAACTAAGTGTACAGAAAGGTAATAAAGATTTCTGTGTACATATATGCACGCATTAATTATTTATACAACTCAAAGTTTTGATTTATAAACATTTATGATTTCTAACTGAAAATATATGGTTCATATATAATTTTAATCAAAGGTTAACCTACTTTGAATAAATCCAATAATGCTGTTCTAATATTATCAAAATGATTTGAGGCAAGATGTCCAAGAATTCCTACTATTGAGGCAAGTTTCTGAGCTCTTTCCGTAGGTAAACGATGTTGTTGTACATAATTTCTAAGACCACATGACAAAACTCTAGTAATAACTGTATCTGGAAAACATCCTCCTACATGGGCTACTACCCAATCGAAGTGAGGAGAATGTTGAACTGAAGATTCTTACATAATAAAAAAAAACAATTTTACTAATTTGCATTTTAATTCCTTAAAATAAATGTGTTATATTTATGTAGTTTTAATGGCATCAGTTATGTGCATAAGGTAATCCAGTATTTAGGCAAAGTATATGTTATATGTAAACACAATCACATATATACATAAATGCACAAATTTATAATTTTTCATATAATTCAAATCACTAATCTTTAAAAAAAAATTCTAAATTACTATGATTATTTTGTAAATTAATAAAAAAAATATTTTTACCTAAAAGGGCATTTATAGATGCTTCAGTATTAAAATCCATTAGACATGATAAGCATTGTGTAGTAATGTCCATTAAAGATCTAGTAGCTCTACATCCCATCCATAACTGCATTTTTTCACTTAATCCTGAAAAAATAACTTTTAATTTTTTAACACTAAAAATAAACCACCATTTACATTACTTCAAGTTACTTATAAATAATATATAGATGTTAAATAAAATTTGTATTAAAAAAAAACATTTTAATAAATGTTTTTTATTCATAGTCATGTTTATTGCATAATAGAATGTCATGCTGACATTATATACAATAATTAAAAAAAAAAAAATTAATAAATTATATGAAGAAAGTTGGTACTGATGTTATGAACAGAAAGCCACTGGAGTTTATATAAGAATTCATAATAACAGTCTAAATAACAAAACAATAGTAAAGTTGCACAAACCACATCGAAAAAACATTACATACAAAATAATTAACTACAATATTATAAAGTATTTTATTACTAAAAAATAATTATTTTTATATTTCCTTGAAATTCTGTTTTTGTTACTTTCTAATGTATTTATTATAAAAGTAGTAATTCAAAAGAATACACTGTTGATAATATATGCATAAGATATCTTTTTTTTAAATACATCTGTGTATATATGTCTATTTTCTTATGTGTATATATGTTTGTGTGTGTTCGTGTGTGTGTATGAATATATATATATATATATACATATATTAACTAATTAGTATAAAAAACATATGATTATAAATAAATATATTAAAAATAGCAATAAGTACTCTGTATACATATACTATAGATAAAGATTAGTACCTGCATTTACAGGAATGTGTGCTCTGCCTGCATAACGGGTGGATAATTGTCCAAGTAACTGCAAAGACCAAGTACTGATTATTGGTGCCCATGCTTCAGGACTAGCCATTACATATCCAACCAAAGCATTATGTACTTCATCAACACAAGATTCTTCTTGTGCAGTACTATCAGTTGATTCTACAGATTCTCCTGTTGCTATTTCTGTCTACAATGTTCAAATATTTGTTAACAGTTAGTAAATGCAATAAAATCTTAGTACTATTTATACTCTTACCTACATACATACACATATATACACATATACACACACACACACACACATATATATATATATATATATATATATATATATATATATATATATATATATTAAATCATTTATTTTATAAATCAACAGTTTTAAAATATTACGTATGATTATATAATGTAGGTTTGGAGACAATACAACATACACAAAGTAAAATGATATTATTTGTACGATGCATATTATTTCCAATTTCAATAAAAATAACTTATATATTGTTTAAATCAAATATCAAATGTTTACAATAAAGTTAATATGCAATAACTGCAATTATTTATGAAATAGAAGTTATATGAATCCGTGTGTATGTATGTGTGTGTGTACATATATATATATATATATATATATAATTACATGCAAGTTTAAAAAAATTAGACAGGATTAAATAAATTTAGTACATACTTCAATATTTGTTAGATGAGTTTTTACAGACAAATTGAAAAGGGTGCTGAAAAAGTCTAAAACAGCTTCTCGAATGGCTGGTGTTGATTTCAAAAGTGAAAGTGATACTTTAACTAATTCAGAAAGATTATTCTTATTAACATTTCCCACCGATTCTACAAATACTTTTAAATAATTTTCTTCTTTAGAATTCATTTTGGCAGGAACAACAATTTACAAGACTAAATTGTTATATTTTTTAAAGAACCATATGTGTATATTTGAATCATGTGGTTTTCAAATTAATTTTTATATAATTCTAAAATTGCTATTTTTCAAATAATTGTATTATATATTAAAAAACAACAGACTTAAGATTATCTTAGGTTAAATTTAAATGCAGTTCTTTCAGTACATTTGTGTCATGTTGGTGTTAGAAATATATTAGCGAATCTAAACATTTTTTCGCTATAACATATCTTAAATTTTATATGTTATAATTTTGGCAGTCAACTTTAGTTTTGATTAGAAAATTCATACAAAAGGAAATTATATTTAAAAATGTTTTGTTCATTGAGTATATTGCATATAGATAATAATACGCACGCACAAATACATATATTTTAAAAGGTTAGATATCACTGAACTATATGGGTTTCTTTATTCTTATTTTTATTTGTATGATGGTTAATAGATGCTTACTAAAATTACGAATGGGCTCCAAGCGTATATAGAAAATCTTTGGTATTGTAAAAAGGATGTCAAACAGCCTATCTGTAGGGTTATCGATAATTGGCATCGTGAGGGCTTACGTTCAAATGGTTTAAATTGACGTTTGAATTTTATGTTGGTACCACTTAAAATATGAGCAAGAAAAAGGTTATAAAAGATTTAGTCAAATAATATGTATGTACAACAAAGATCGCTATATTACCTAAATGTCTGTTCATAGAAGATAAGTATATGTACATGTATGTAGATCAAAATGAATAAGACATATTTTGAAAATTTAAAGTGTAAACCGTTTTGATGTTGCACCGTATTATATGTGAATTTACTTAACTGACTAAAATTTCACTAATATTTATAGATTAACATATAATTTGATGTTAAAAATATGTACATAGATACCTATTTATTTTAATAAATTAATTATGTCAAATATTTTGAACTGAATTGTAATTTAATTGTTTTTTTGTGTAATAAAAATATGAATCTAAATGAAGAAATGTTTTTTTATGAAAATAGATTAAAAACTTTCAAGAACTGGCCACACCAAAAAAGCTGTAAATGTACACCAGAAAAAGTAACGAAATCAGTTTGATCTTTTTATTATTATTTTAATGTCTGTATATGTTTATTTTATATTTGTATTTTTCATATATTATAGATGGCCGAAGCAGGATTTTATATGTGTCTTGACAAAAGCGGAAATCCAGATTTAGTTCAATGTTTTTTTTGTTATAAACAACTTGATGGTTGGGAACCGGATGATGAGCCATGGGAAGAACATAGGAAACATGAAAAGAAATGTTCTTTCGCAAAATTAAATTTACCAGAATCAGAAATTACATTAGGAAAAAGTTTAGATTTGTATCGTGAATATTTGATCAAACACGTAAGTGTTCAGTATGAAGAAAATTTGAAGAAGTTAAATATGTATGAAGATAAAATAGCTGCTTTAAAGTCTCATTTTCAGTAAAATATTATTTTTGATTAAAAAAATAATTAATATTAAATGTATGTAGTTTATTGGCATCATTGTATATAATCTTATTTTAAAAAGATTAATTATGTATGTGAACTTTATTTAAATTGTATTATTTGTAATTGTAAATGTTCGATATTATTTTGAGTGTCAATAGAAGTTCAATTTTTGAGGATTACTATTTGTGTGTGCACTTTTTATAAATAAATATTGATACACAATAGTAGTTTTTAAAACAAGATTATGTTATTTTATAAAAAAAACCTTTTGTTTTAATATTACAATGACAAAACGTCATCGTAAGAGAATCATTTATACTTGTTGGATTTTTTTTAAATTTATTCAAATGATAAATGTAATTAACAGTACTTGTTTTAAGAACAGTATCAACAAATATTTTAACTAAATTAAGTTAAAGCAGTTAAAATGCATTGACAATACAAAAAACACTTTTATGAGTAACTTGCATGAACTTTCTGTATTCATCTGTAATATTGTGTATCATATATCTATTATATTGAATTGAATAAATTATGGATTTATGGTTTTCATGAAAAAAGAAAATACTTTTGAAGAAAAAAAAACTCATAGGAATATAAGTGTTTTATTTAAATACTTCCATAGTATTGTAAATATACATAATGCATATACTCTTAATTATAATAAATAAACAATTCTACTTCACTCTGAACTTAAGCTGTACAGTAGTTATTAAGCTGACATATTATTGATATACAAATGGCTTTTTATTATTACATACTTGTATTTTACATACTATATTAAAAGATCTGTATATTATGAATTAAATTTTAAAATAACTTAGTTTGCAAAATACAAACACCTTATTTCATCATCATCATCTCATCAATAAAATCATATTTAAAAAAAAAAATAAAAATTAACATACAGAGGCCCATGTTAAAAGTATTATATTTAAAAATACCAAATACTTGCCTAAAACTTATACGGTGGGAAACAAGTATTTTTAAAATTTATCAACATACTCTTAAATAAAACTATTTTTTTACTATTAAATATTACATTATAGGTACTTGTTTATGACTAAATACAACACAACCAGATGCAGTATATGAAAATATTTGTGTGTGTGTGTGTGTCTATATATATATATGTATATACGTATATATGTATATATGTATATACGTATATATGTATATATATATATTTCTATTTCTTACATCCATACATATGAATAAATGATTTGTAATAAAGACATTACATTTTCACAATGTCATTTTTAATTTGAAATAGATGGTGGATATGATTTTAAAAATTGATCTAATGTATGAAAACACTAAAGACTGTGATTAACCAATATTATTTTATGACGTGTATATAGATCTTATATACACATGTACACACAATTTTTGATATGTATAATTGCATTTTGATTTTACTTATAAAAAAAAAGTTTTTTATTAGAGTATGTATGTTAGATTACTTATTTAAATTAATACAAAATTTCATCAGAATATGTGTTCTTACAGATAAATTGTCTTGATAATACTTATTTGAATTAAGGCTGAAAGATTTGTTTAACATTTAAGATTTAATTAAATATAATTGAGCACAATTATGCCAATAAGTTGTTTTAAGATATTATAAAATATATTGTAACCAATTGAAAATTTAATATTATAAAAGGACATGTATATTAAATTTTTCTTAAGAGGGTGTATTTTATTATTGAAATAATCATGTGAGAGCACTTTTTGGGCACAAAATTTTAATCACATACTCTCTTAATTTACAAATCTGATTCACCATATAAAGCTGTTGAGAAGGACATATAATCAAGAGCTCCAGGTACACCATTAGGACCTTTGTATGGCGGCATACGTTGAATACAATATTCAGCTTGATCCGGAGGCAATTCTCTTCGCAGTTCATCTGGTAGAATGTATGGCTGTAAAATAAAATTTATGCAATTAAATTTTCAGAAATACATTTTTTTAAAAAAATATACCTTGTCAGCAGCGAGAATGCGAAAACTATCTATAACTTGTTCAGCTGTATCTGTGTCTGTACTTTCACGAGTCATAAAGTCCAAAAATGCATCAAAGTGGACATAACCTGTAGAGTTTGGATCAACTACAGCTAAAATACGTTGGAAATCAATGTCGCCCTGTATTAAAAATAAATTTTTATTAATATACATATCTTTATAAATACTTATTCTTGTAAACATTTTGTTTGCTTTTGCATTTATTCTGTAATTCATATTTCAATTTATTTTTATCAAATATCTATTGGATTTTTTTTTTAGTTTGAAGTTAGTTGGTTATTGGGACTTTAGGGCACTTCGACAACTAAGGTCATTAGCGCCCGAGTTAGTTTAAAAAATAAAATTAGTAAAAATTGAAAAATAAAATTTATAATTTAAAAACGTTATTTAAACTAAGTATTTTGATATGACAATTGAGACTAATGTTTATTTAGTACTTTTTAAATTGTTTTTAATAATACTTGTTTTATACTTAGATTTATAGTAACATTTTAATAAAACTATAAAGTGTACTTTTTATACCTGTCTATCTTTTCCAATTGAATAGCCAAGAGATACAAGACAAGATTTGAATTCATCGGGTGCCAATTTTCCTGTACGATTCTTATCAAAGTGGTTGAAAGATGAACGGAATTCACTTAACTGTTCTTGAGTAATACCTTTTGAATCACGAGTCAATATTTGGTTTTCAACTTCATTAATATTACGGTTAATTGATGTTAATAATTGTTCCCATCCAACACGGAGCGTTTCCATAGTATATTGAGTGTATCTATAAAAAAATGCAGAAATGTAACTACTAAAGAACTAATATATAAGAAATAAAAATAGGTTAATTTGCATCTGGTGAAAATTAAACAAAAGTTCAAATGCTATAAGGGCATCATTATACTTCTGAAACAAGTGGATCGAGGACCAACAGTCTTAAATATAGGCTTTTATATTCTACACACACTCTTGTGTGTATATGTATGTACCTATATATATATATATATATATATATGTGTGTGTGTGTGTGTGCGATGTATGTATGAATGTGTATATATATACATATACATACACATACACAATATGACTTAGTTTTTAATTTATTAAAAACTTAATATGTAAAATTTAAATCTTCAAAATTAATATTTTTAAATTTTGTAATTAAATACTGTTTCAATATTTACTTTAAAAAATTTAAAGTATAAATATATAAATGTTTAATTTTTCTTTATAAAATAATTTTTCATAGTAATAATTTCAAAGTATATTTATTTTTTAACTTGAATACTAGTAACATTTGCAAAAATAACTTTTTAATAAAAAAATAACTTTTTTTGTGATTAAATTGTACAAAAAAAAATATTAATTCATGTAAAAATGTTACCTATTTTCAAAGATCATTCCTTCCTGGATAGCTTGATGAATTTTTTCCAGTTCTTCAATGTGGGGTTTATATGCGTAAACTGCATGTTCATATTCACGTAATCGTCGAAGTTGTTCTTCCAAAGTGCCACCTGCGACTCCCATACCTACAGCATTTACAGCATCTAATTGTCTTTCCATCCATGGTCCTACTGCATTAGCTTTTTCAGCAAATTGTCTGCGCAACATTTCATTATCTGTTTAAAGAATTAAGGATTTATTCGAATAAGGTGATAGTAATATGATTATTTCAAATCTGTTTTCAAATTATTAAAAAACTATTCTTTTAATAATTGATTTAGTAATTAAAAGGATACTTTGTTGTTTACGAAGTTCAGCTTGTAAGGTAGCATCTCTTTGAGGTACTAGTTGTCTAACATCGGCCCATTTTGATGTTAAATCCTAAAAAAATTAACATACTTGTAATTTTATATGTATTTATGAAATTACTAATATACTTACATTTGCAATAAGAGTAGTGTAAGGATTTTCAAGTCCTCCAGGTACTTGATGTTGTTTTACAATTGACTCTACTTCCCTTACTAAGCCAACAATACTCTGATATTCTTTATCAGCTTCACCCAAAGTTGCTTTGAAATGAGAATGAGCATCAATCAAGCCTTGGATTTCTTCTACAGTGTGTACGATAAACATATCAACTAAATCTTCACGAGTTCCATCTAACCAGTTATTGAATGGAGCTGCACGTTTAGCGAACTCTAAATGTAAAATGTCGATCTTTTCCAAGATACGTTCAGCTTCATCTAAAGCCTATAATATTTTTTAAATATGATTTTCTAATATAAAAAACTGAAAGTTAAAACTAATCATAAGTTAAAAAATACTATGAAATATACCAAAATATGTATTTATAATGAAAATATATAAATAATTATTTGTATTCATAACATTTCCAGATATTCATATAACACACATTGAATGTATGTATATCTTACGTACATGAATATAATTAATCATATTTTTAATATACTTACTTGTCTTCTACGTTGAGTAAGAGCACCAAGACGATCCCATTGATCACATATACGTTGGCAACGAGCATTAACACTCACACTATCATGATATTCCAAAGTGCTAAAAAAATAATATTAATTGAATAAATCAAATAATTATATAAAAAAAAAAACACAAAATTTTATTTTATATACTATAAAACAAAAGCAATATACTTAAGTTCTTGAGCAATGGCTGCAATTTGTTCTACGCGATCTTGATGAGCAGCGAGATCAGATTCAAATGCTTCGTGTTTTTTTTTCAATGCTTTCAATTCATTTAGTTTGCATTGTCTGAAAGATTTATACAATTATTATAAATACAAAATACTTGTGAATTAAACAATGAATGCTGTAATCATGATTTACTATAATAGGAACATTTTATTTTCACGAATGAATTTTTTATTCTTCAAGAAACAGCAAAAGTATGGGTATGTAGATTGCTGGGGATTGTTTTTATAATTTAAAAAATTATTAAAACAATAAATTTAAATAAAATATAAATATTTTAATAGGTAAGATAAATTGAACATAAAAAATAAACAATAAATTAGAAATTATCTTATACCTGAAATCTTGACTTTGAAGTTTTTCTTCTTTTCCATGAGTCCAACTTTCATGAGCATCAGCTTTATGTTTGAATTTTTGAGCTAAATGCTCTAACCGTTCTAAACGCATCATTTCTGACAGCAACCATTCTTCAAAAGCTTTTTCAGAAGTCTCTAAGCCTTTCCATGCATTTGCAATATCCTAGACAAGTAAAAGTTTAGATATATATATTTATGGTTTTCTATTTTTATTATTTAAATTCAAAAATTAAACAGCAAAAAATACATACAGAAACCATTTTTCCTTCTGTAGGCATATATGCTGGACGATTTGACAAACGAAGTTTAGTTTGCAAAGTATTGAAGTTTGTTTCAAGTTTAGCTTTCTGTTCAACACGTGGTGGTTTGTGCTTTCGCCTGTAGGTACGATACTCTTCTAATTTTTTTTGAACACCAGCTAAAGAGTTATCAGTTTGACGAGAGCCTAGCCAAGGCATTGTGCGACGAATCCATTCCAAAAGCTGTAATTTAAATTAAATCCATTCTAAGAAAAATTTAAATTTGAATAAATTTAAACAAAATAAATACTGAAATAATTTAATACTATTATTATATTTCACTTACATCACTTGCAAGGCGTTCATATTCTTCCATTAAACGTTCATTTTCTTGATTTACTTTCAGGACTTTGCAAATTCGATTTGCAGCTGTTTCTGCCTACAAAAAAAAATTAAAACATTTACAGATTATTTGAAAAATTAACAAACATATTTTTTATTTAAACATATTCAATTATTAAACAAAGATAAACATATTGCTTTAACAAATAATACATTACATATTTTTTGCTAAAGCAATATTGTAAAAATAAATAATTTTAAAATAGTAACTTTTATGTCATAGAGGTATACTTCATTTTCTACTATAAAAAGATAATATTTGAAATTTTTAATAAAAAACAGAACAAGTTTTAATGCAATAAATTACAATGGTTACATTTGATTAGTAAGCACATATACAATGTTATTGTTGAGATCAAAGTTGCTACAAAAATGAAAACATTTTTTTTCTTAATATTGATTTGCAAAAAAATATTAACTATATTATTCAATACCAACATATTCTTATTACGTTTATTTTGCCAACTATTATTTTATGATTCCAATTTCATTATTATAGTTTTAGACAATATTGTGAGAAAATATTATATTTTAGAACTTCAATAAAATATCTAAATTTGAATAATATGAAAACTGTACAAAATATTTTATGAGATTCATAAAAATTAAAATTATGAAGAAGGAATGTAAAATACCTTTTGGGCTCCAGAGAAACAATGATAATAAGATGAAACATAAGTCATAACAGCACGCTCATCTGGCATGGCAGTATTCTGTAAATCTGTAGCGAGCAAGCACAACACATCAATGGTTAGAAAAATAATTCTATGATTGCAGGCAAAAGCACAGGGAGTCTTTTTGTCTGGTGTCAGTAAGTATATTTATAAAAAAAATATTAATATTTCATTTACGTTTTATAATTTTTTGTATTTTTTTATAGTAAAAGTACTGTTGTTTCATGTAAATATTATAGAATAATATAAAACAATTCAGGTAGGAACAAAACAGTTCAGTTATTAATAGCAATCAAATAATGTAGTATAAGTACACACAAATTATATTTGGAACAAATGCTGTAATACAATATCGACGTATATTAACAGTTAAAAATTAAAAGGTTCACAATACATTTTTGTATGTTTTGATGTCTGAAAAATATAAATTGGCGTTAATTTCAAACGTGCATAGTATTTAAAATAAAACACAGAAATCAAAATATTGAAAAAGGCATTAAAACTTTTGTTAACATTCACAGCCATAATCTTTAGTACCTGTTGGGCACCTTGGAATGCATGATAATAGCAAGAAACATATGTCATAATGGCACGTTCATCAGGTTTGGGCGTGTTGATCAAATCTGTAATCGGCGATAATTTTTACTGATATCAATACTAAACACATTTTAGACCAACCCTGTTGCTTAACAAAAAAAAAGGCAAAGAACTTTTTTACTCATTTTACATTGCAAGTGACAGTAAATTCAAATAAAGCAGTCTGTATACTATAAATTTATAATACATTAAGTCAAAGTTAATCATTTCTGGAACATAATGATGGTATGTGAATGTACATACAGATAAATAATGATTTGAAAGTATAAAATTTTAAAAATCCATGTTAAATAATATTACACGAAGTATATCTTACCATCAGGATCAAGCATTCTAGGGATGTCTAGATATTTCTCAGCAACATCGAATGCTGTATTCAGATTTTCGAGTGGGTTGTCTTTACTAAGCTTATTGTAATCAATAAGATCGGGCCGGTGACGATGAATAAGAGCACAGAATGCCAAACCATCTTTGAATGACAAATGGAAGTTTTGAACATTGACATTTTTATAAGGAGCTGTTTTGCGTTGGCACCATAACAATAATCCTTCCTTAGCTGTCATTTCTTCTACACTAATGTCCTGGATTGCAAAACGTAGAATAATAGTCCAGATCATACCGAGGGTCATCTTCAAATTGCCATCCACAATTTCTAAGATTGTTAACTTCATATTAATGCCATTGTATAAATGTATGTCAATGCATTCAGTGGCGATTTTTGTGTTTGTTTTTATGATACTTTTTCTAAATAAAATCAAATGTTAATAAATAAAATTACAATATAGAAATACCTTCAGCGCCAATAGATACTAGTTTAACACCTTTACTAGCAATATAATCGAGAGCTTTGTTGACATTAGCAATCTTATGGAAACGCATTTTACCACGGTCAGGCTTAGGCAATGTTTCTCCAGAAATTACTTCCAATAATAGCATTAGTTTCAGTCCATTGCGGAAATCTTCTTCAATATTGTCAATTGCAGTTCCAGCTTTACGTAAATGACTGTTGCACCAAGCAGTAAAAGTCTGAAATAAATAAAATAAACTAGATCAGTTACTAATGAAAAAATACTTAAATAATAACTACTACAATGTAAAATAAGATAATATAAATTTATATATATATATATATACGAGGTCAGACAATTAAGTAATGCGACCGATTTTTTTTCTCAGCCTGTGGTAACACTGCGAACCTGTAACTCCGCCACCGTAATAGCAGATCCCTACTCTCTCGATTGAGTCCTTGACCACCCTCGTATGATCATTTCTTCGCCAGCTGTTTAGTGTTTTGTAACAACGCGCGAGTAGTGCATGTCACGAATGTCACCGAATGAACATCGCTCAAGATTGTCTCGAGCAGGTTGAAAGTGATTCTACTCTTCTCGATCGAGTTATTACTGGTGATGAAAGTTGGTTCTTCCAATATGACCCCGAAACTAAACGACAAAGCCAACAGTGGCTGTCCCCTGGAGCACCAAGGCCAAAGAAGGCGAGAATGAGCAAGTCCAAAGTGAAAACCATGTTGATTTGCTTCTTCGACAGCAAAGGGGTGGTTCACAAAGAGTTCGTACCACCTGGACAAACCGTAAATCAAGTATTCTAACTCAATGTGCTCGAAAAATTATGAAAAAGGGTGCTCAGAGTGCGTCCAGAGATCGCGAAGACTTGGGTTCTGCATCACGACAATGCTCCCTGTCACAGTGCGTTCAGTGTCTCTCAGTTTTTGGCGTCTAAAGGCATCGCAACGTTACCACAACCGCCCTATTCACCGGACATGTCACCCTGCGACTTTTTCCTATTCCCCCATATGAAAAAATTCGTCAAAGGTCGACATTTTGACTCCGTTGAAGATATCCAAAAATCTGTGACGAGGGTACTCGGAGAGGTCCCACAAGAAGTGTTCCAGAATTGTTACGAAAACTGGAAAACTCGCTGGAATAAGTGTATAGATGCGGGAGGGGACTACTTTGAAGGGGATCGCAGCGATGTACCTTAATTTTTAAATATACTCGATTTTTGAATTTTGTCGCATTACTTAATTGTCTGACCTCGTATATATATATATATCAAAAAAGTATGTAATACACATTAAAGTTTCAATATATAGATCGAATCAGCAGTATAGTATTCTATACTCTAATAATCATTTTCCAAGAATCCTATTCTCAATGCTATAGAATAAAATCATTAATATGAACTTTTATATTTATTAATAAAATTCAAAATAAAAAAACTAGTAAAGTTATGTTCTGTTTACCAAACGTAATGAATTTTTTCAAAACATTTGAAATTCAACTCTCATATAACCAAAAAACAAGCCAGGTACTTAAATGATTAGAATGATTTAAAGCAATAACTGAATAAAAGGGAAATCAAAAAAGTTAATATAAACGAAATTTTGTTAGAAAGTAATATCAGAAAATTGTTAAGAAATTATTCACGCTATTATCAAAATTTGAGAAAATAATTGTATTATTCTTTTTATAATTAATTTTAATCTCAGCCAAATAAAAACTATTTTTTATTATATTTGGCATCAAAAATATTCAACAAAAAATTTAATATAAGATTAAATTTATAAAAAATGCTGTTTTGGATTTTTTCCATTAGTATAATCTAAAATTTTTGATAGGTACCATATCTTTAGAGTGATTTATGACATTAGATTATATATGTAATCTAAAAAAAACAATGCCACTATTGTGAAAAAAATGTGTTACGTATTTAGAGAAGATTACAGAACGTACATATCAGCAGATATATGCAAGTGAATTGGCATTCATAAATTAGTGCACTGCATAAATAGTTCTTAACCTTCTTATAATAGTAGTCCATCTAATATTCTATATATTTCTGTGTTCCCTGGTCGTTATTAGGAAATATTTATTGGCAAATAACGAGAAAAACATAAACGATAAACATTTTTTGAAAATATAAATAATTAAATTGAACATAGCAAATTTGTTAATTCTTGGTCCAACTATTTGCCTAATGCTATTTGACGATTTTTACATTTATCATTGCGGATAAACTTTTCCATAGTAATTGTTTATTGTAAATAAATATAAAAAAGTCTAATAACAATTATATAAAGAAAAATAATATATATCTATACATAATATTAAAATTATTTACTGTTTCGTGGATTCTCACATTTACTTTTCCGGTCCTATGTGGGACTACGCCTCTTTGATTACATTGAAAATGTACAGCCGGTAGTGAGTGAATACTAAATTCATTGTTTTAGAACATATCGTCTCACATTAGCGAGTGAAGATACATTTATATCGGATAAGAAATATTATATTCACTGAATGTTTAATTTGTAAAAAGTTTGTATTTATAAATATCATCGAGACATGTTAAATATAAATATGGTTTATTTGAGCAAATAACACAAAACGGTTACACTTTTATTACTTTTCTTGTTATTTGTTTCAAATACATTTCTGTAATATTCAATATTCTGGCTTTCTTTTTTATTTTAAATTATGCGATTGCCTGTTTTATTTGTTGCCTTATTTTTAGTACTTAGTACATTCATTATTGTTTATTAATGATATTAAATTGTATCAATGAATTATTAAGTAAATCAATTTTAAAGTATATAATACATTAAATTCAATAATGCATGTTAAATTAATTTCATACAAACATATAAACACACACATACATATTATCTTCCTATATATATATATATATATATATATATATATATATATATATATATATATAAATAAAATAATTCCATTGTAAAATTTCCATAAAACACTTTTTTTTTAATTTTCGTGTACACGACCCTCTCGCAACGCCCCCTCCCTCGCGTCGCTCAACAAGTAGCACGTTAATCACTCCCAATCATCAATGATTGGTTGATGGATATCGCGTGGTCTCTGTTCTGATTGGTTAACATTAGTCACATGTATGTAGCTCTCTCATGGTGTACAACGAAAGAGGTGTATACGATTTAATTGTAAAAATGATTACATTCATTCAAAATATTGTATTCACTGAAGTTTTAGAGTAAAAAAATGTTATACATTTTAACATTGTATTTTGTTGTTAATATTTATAAACTTCTCCAATAAAAAATTTACAACTTATATTTTACGCAGATTGTTTGTGTGTATAATTTGTTAATTTCTGTATTTTTGTTAGGGGAGAGCGAGCATTAGCGAGCGGAGAGTGAAATAACCCCTCCTAGGGATCGGTAAGCGTAGCGAGTAGCGGCAAGAGCCCACTAGTACTTCATAAAATAATTTAAAATTTACCGTAAAAAATAAACAATTTTATATTTTAATGGACGCATATTAATTAGTCTACGCTAAGTAATGATTTAGAATCTTTGTTGTGGCATTATAAGTGCTGAACAACTTGAGTTTTTATTCCAAAATTGAGCTTTTGGGTACCACATCAATGTTCTAACTAAAAATTAAAAGAATTCTGTGACGTCTCTCATAATCGCTAGCGAATAGAACATTTTTTGTTGTCATATCAGAAATGAAAATTTGACTTTGTAATATGATAACATATCATAGCCCAGGAGAAACACCACTACTAAAGCTGAAATTAAATTTACATTAAAAAAGAATATGCTCTATTGTTGGCGGAATCAAAAAGGACTCATGTATTATAAACTTCTACAATATAATGAAACTATCGACGTTGGCCAATATTATAATCAAATAACTAATTTAAAGGTGTGTTTCAGGAAAAGTCGTTCCATATTAGCTAAGAGAAAAAAAATATTTTTTTTATCAAAACAACTCTTGATATACGTAGTGATGAAGATTTAGGAAAAAATATCAGAGTTTGGCTGAGAAGTACTATATCAGATTCTGTTGATTTACAATAATAAATTATTATTTATTGATGTCTCTTCAAAATTTCCTTAATGATAATAAGTGTATTTTCTTTAAGGAAGTAGAAATAACGATCAGAGAAGAGTTTTTTGTTGACAGAATACCATTTTTATTTTAACGGAATTTAAAGTTGTATCATAGGTACTGGTCACAGGTAAAAACTGAAATGACATAATTAATTAAACATAATTGTACTGTAAAAATAATAAAAAAAATTCTTATAGTTAAAACAGATAGAACTTTCAGTTATATCTAATAAATACTTCTATTTAATAGCGGATTGAAGATTTTTCCCAAAATCTTAATTCGAGACGTGCCAAAATATTAATCTTCGTTTTGTTATTAACATTATACTATTTTAAAAATATCTAAGTTAATCTGAATATTTTAAATGAAATAGTTTTCAGTTATTTTGTTTATAAATGCACTTTTTAATTATAACCCTGTTAATAGTAATAAAGTACTTTATCAATTAATATATCATTTCTTTAACATTTATTCATTATGTTCTTAATTTTAATATGCGGTATTCCTATTAGTCGTATTTTTTTTAAAAAAATACCATAACAAAAATGCTTTCTTTAACAAATTATATTATCTCTTGTAATATTGTTTCTTAAAAACGGGAAATAATAGCATATTAAAGAGTGTACGATAAATACATTAAAGTAAAATTCAACAAATAATTCATGAAAAAAAAGTAAAAATACTTTTTTCTATATATGTAAAGTACAATCATGCTTTCTTAACCCTGTTTCATAAGTGTAATTGTAAAGACTTGGTTTTACTTTATAATTTGTTAGTTACGTTCGAGGTGAATATATTATACTTTAAATGTTAGTAAATTTGTTTATATTTTTATTTTTTCTTTACTTGCCTTGAACATAAATTTAATAAAATCCGTGAAATGTATCAAGTAAGTTATATGGGCCAATCTATAGTAATTAATTCTTTATCTATCTATTTGTACATATATACAGCTATTAATTAATACATAAATTGATTGTATTCTAAAAATATGAAATATATATATATATATATATATATATATATATATATATATATATATATATATATATATATATACACGAACACACATAGTATGCATCATATATCTTTTATGGGGGTAGTGTAAATTATATTGCATTATTATAATTTTAACGAGGATGTAAGGAAATCCTGCGGTCCGGACGTCTCACGTCACATCGCGCTGATGCTACTGCCATAGCTGATGAAAGAGTAAACCTCGACGCAACTGGCGTCGCCATATTCGGTCATGGACACGTGCGACGACGACTGAGGAAACTCGACGCCACACTCACAGTGTCGCATCGTTCTTACTCTAATCCGCCCACTATTTTCATCTCGCTTCTATACCACCGACGCATGCGTTCTACTCTTACTAAACATGTGACGACATGAGCGTATATGTGGATCAACAAAATATTACGAAAAAGTGTAACCATGAGTAATTTGTTGTTTGTAGTAGCGGTTATATACTGTACACAATTATTATTTTTTCTGTACTCTACATTGAGGGAAAGAAAAATTATTTAAATCAATTCGGTTCATTAACGGCATATTTAAATAATCGAGGGCATTTTGTAACATTTAATTTATTCTAAAAATATTACTTTTTTATTTCACTCTAATAGCACACGTTGACACATTAAATTATTTTTATTTATTAAACATACATTTTTTATATAAATATATATTATTTAATATATATTTCCTTGCTCCATTAAGTGTAAAGTACAATTTTAATGAAACTTTAAGAAAATGTTTCTGTTCTAACGAAAACTTGATAATTTTAGAAACAGTTTAGCAAGGAACAATGAAAGAAAATATTAAACTCACATAAATCACCTTCATACTTGTGTAATTAAATATATAAAATGTGACAAAATATATCAGTACTGTCAAGTACCTAAATTATACTTGTGATTAAATTTCGATAGACTTTTGAACAAATCGAAAATTGATTGTTTAAAATAATTTTTTCATATATATTTATATAGAAAATGTAGAGTATGTATGTAGATGCATTTCCTTAATTCAGTTTTTTTCATAAATAAAACAAGAACTTGACATAATTATACAAATTTAAAAATTATCTATATTTGTATTGCATTACTTTTTAAAGGAAAGTATGATTATTAAAATCAGATATATATATATATATATATATATATATATATATATATATATATATATAGATAGATAGATATTAATACAGGATTAAATAGAAAACTCAAATACAATTAATACTTTTTCTGAAGCTCGATATTAATCACCATAAATGCGATATTATCTGGATCATTAGCAAGTTATCACTCACCGTAAAAGTAAGATACAATAATAAAGAAAGACTGCATACAAATAAAATTACGATTACGACATTTTGGACTTTACAACAAGAATCTTGTTTGACATTGTTAGAGATTGTAAGAAGATTAAATTATATCTAATTAATAATATAATTTTTTGTTTGTTACATACACAAATACGTACATATATATATTATATTATTTTAATGTAAAAATTACTTTTTGATCAAAATGAAGGAACGAATGATTGAAAAAAAATGTATAAATTAAATAATTAATTTAATGTATTTATTATTTTTTTAATTTTGAATACAAGTATCTGATAGCATGACAATTAATTAACTAAATTAATAATTTTGAGAATATAATATTAAACTCATTTAGACATAAAAGCATATATTTTTCATCACCTTTTCCAGATATATGATTTATTAAGGAAATTACTTGAATCATATCGCTCTACCACGATATAATTTTGTTATAAATTTTATTATATTATTGTCAGACAAGTCAGAAGAATTTTAATGTAAGTTACATGTAAGCAACAGACAGAGTGTTACAATGAATGTTATCTTTGTATTAATTTTTTGAATATGAATACTATTTTAGTAGATGTCTACCGACAGATGCCTTTTTCTACTTTAAAAAGTACGTTAGATGACTCATTCCAATATATTAAATAATAAAAACATATATTAGCTGTCTAAAACATTAATTTGTTTATAAAGTATTTTTTGAACTAACCAAAAGAAAAATATATTCATTCGTATGACTTGTCCATATAATTTTAATTTAAGATATAGAAGCTTTAGTACATGTATATTATTTTCATAAAAATTTAATTGCAAAAAGGGGTAAGGATAGTAGTGAATGAAGTTATGGAAATATTTTTTTTGTAAGATGTAACAATGAAAGTATAATTTCATTGTGTTCATGTTAATATCATTTTAAAGTGCATTTTTTGGTCTGCATTTTGGTAACATCGACTTTGGTTTTTTCATTTATTTTGCTTCAAATTGGGCTATTGAATTAAAGATGGAAAAGACACAAATAAGAGAAATCTATTTGTATGAGTTCAAAACGGGTGGTAAAGCAGTAGAAACTACTACTAACTAAACGATGCTTTTGGTGAAGGTACTGTGTTAAGGAAGGTACGGTGCAATGGTGGTGCAAAAAAGGTGGCAAACGTCCCTCTTCACTTCATAACGACCATAGACGGCGTGAGTGTGTTTTAAAGGGTTAATTGGCAAAAATATGTCGATTCTAATGGTGCTTATTTCGATTAATAAAGTTAATTATTATTAGCTGAGAAAAATATATAAGAATTTAAAGGTCATAAACCGCAATTATTTTTCGACTAACTGAATATATATATATATATATATATATATATATATATATATACATATATATATATATACATACACATACATATAATCTAATAAACCTAGATGATACAAAATATTAATGATACAAAATATTATAATGAAATCACTGTACAGGGCTAATGACTAATTATTGGATATAAATTATTATTATTATTATATATATATATATATATATATATATATAATTATTATCCAATATTAATCAATTTTCTAATGGAGTCCATTCAATGTTATATGTAGAATGAGTAATTGTGGTATTTTTTTTACTACATTTACCTCTAAATGATAACTATTTTGTAATCATTTAAATATTGTCAATAATATAAAAACTTCTTTAGAAAATGATATCGAAGTGTACATAAAAAGCCACTAAAATGATATACTGTATTTTGTAATAGGATACAAACAATTATCAGGTTTGAATACATTTATTTTATTTATTTATACTATAAAATTGTAGACATTCCAACCTCAAATTCAAAATAGTTAATTAGTTCGATTTAATCATTGTGCGTTAAAAGAATATGACAAGATATTTAAAAATAATCTTATTTACTGTTATGTAGAAATTAATTAAATTAACATTCTTTTATTAATAACATTTATTTAACTTAAATTAGTAGTTTAAAAAAGAGCGAAGTATTGTATAGGGAATTATTCCTAATACAAATTGGTTTTACAAGAATAAGCTTTTCTATTTTAAATAAGTATGACAAGCGCATTTTTAAAATTGAAACATTTTTAAGGACATATTTTTTTACAGAACTCTGATTTTTTAAAAAAACAGCCGTTGAATAAAAATTAATGAAAAAAAATTAATCGCAACTTTAAAAGTTACATTAAAAAAATAACAAAAATGCTATTTTGTAACAATTTAACAATCAGTTTTATATGCACATTAAAAAGAAGTATCATTTACATATTTTAATCTATTAGGATTTTTTGTTAAATTAATAATTTAACAAGTGTAACTACAAATGATGAATCAACAGACATTTATTATACAATTTTAATGCTAAAAACACTTCATCATTCACATTAAAATTTTAAAAATCGTATTAAATAATTACATACAATTCTTTTAGTTTATGTATTTCAATTTTTACGAAATAAAATATAATAAAAAGTAATTAAAATTCTTTACCATAATAAAAACAAAATGTCAATAATTTGAATTTACAATATATTAATTTAAATTTATATATATATATATATATATATACACACACTTCAATCATACTAAATTATATGAAGATTATTATAAATAGAATATTGTTTTTTATAATATAAAAATCGATTGTCTAATTGTAGAACACACAAAAATACATACATACATACATACATACATATATATATATATATATATATATATATATATATATATACACACATATATATATATATATATATATATATATATATACACACACACACCTGCATACATACACATGTGTGTATGTAAAGGAACGCATGTACATGCACTGGTATACATAGTTTCATGAGCTATTTCTAAATATCTCTTGCAAATTACATGTTAATACAAAAAGTAATTTTATTTTTTCAATACACTTACAAACTGTTCGATTAAAATAGAAGAAGTCACATATTTCTTTTTCGAAGTAAATAAGTCTATTTTTGATGCTGAAGTTTAAATATAATACACTGTAGAAGCAACTACAATTGACATTAAAAATAGAACAGTGTTATTGGAAATATGCTTTTCCTTTTATTTTAGACGTTAACTGCAATATAAATAGTACATAAATAGTATATATATATATATATATATATATATATATATATATATATATATATATATATATATATATATACGTACTTAAGTCCACACACACAGATATCAATGTATTACATACTCACTAAATAATCCCGAAGAGAACTATTAATATAATTTAAATGTAGGCAATAAATACACTTAGCGCACCTGTTGTAAAAAGTTATGATTTAACATATGTTGTGACAAATCATAAATCAAATTTATACAACTGACTTTTATCTAGACCGTACAACATGCTATTTGCACTTAAATTTTTATATATCATCCAACCGGTTGAAATTATATCATTATAATAAAATTAATATTTTTAAATATTGTTGTTTTTCACTATACTTATAGAAATCTTTTTGGTGAATTACATTTACAATTTCTGTAACATAAATATTTTACAATATGTATATGAAAAGAACAATGCCGAAAAGTACGCATAGTTATTTAAATAACAATAGTATTATAAAGTGTTAAAGAAGTGAATACATATTTCAAACAGTTATAACTAATATAAATTCATACTTTGATATTTCTTGCATCTCTTAATACTAACCTATCTTCTTATCACGATTCTAACTTGTGATGGATTGAAAATTTTAACTTTGAAAATTTGAAATGTATATTTTAAATATATATATATATATATATATACATATGTTAATGACACGAAATAATTAGATTGAACATAAAGCTATATTACAAGACATTAAATTATATTATCAAATAATTTACGACATTTTAACAAAATGCTGAGGTGTTGGTGAATATAATAAGATTGAGGTACAGAATGAGCATGTACTTGAATGTTCGTGAAGTTTTTTTTAAAAGTCAATCGGGTTTAAGAGCTTCAAAAAATATTTTTACTAAACAAAATTAAAATATGTTTTGTATCTCAGATAATGAACTAATCAATAAGAAAAAATATCATGTTTCGCTTGGTGGACTAATATGTTTTAAGAATAAATCAAATAGACTGAGATGTAAAAATGAAATTGAATTAAATGGTGCATTAAAAATGTAGAAATTAAAAATTAATATATAGGTGGATATGTGCGTACCTATGTGTATATGTACGTATACGATAGAATAACTTAATTTTATTAGTATTTGCATACATTCTTAACATTATATATAGTTTTTATAAAAAAAGGTAATTAAATAATTTACTGAAATATCACTTTCTTTTTTGTTTATTTTTCTACTTTATACTGAAGGGCGTTTATTTTTCCTTTAGGTATAAAAATATATCGAGGTACGTCAAATTATAATTATATCCAAGTACGCACTCTCATCGTTGTATGTTTATATTTCTTATGTTATGTTTTACAACAACTGTTCGTTATTATATTAAAGTAAACCATTACAGAAAACATAATTTGTCAGGTAATGCATGAAATAGAGAAAATATCAACCTAGTTCATCAGGTGTCTTACTAATTTAAAATGAGTGCCAATGAATTACATATGATGAGTAATGTGTATTCAATGTATAAATATACATATATATATATATATATATATATACATATATATATATATATACATATATACATATACATATATATATATATACATATATATATATATATATATACATATATACATATACATATATATATATATATATATATATATATATATATATATATATATATATACGAGGTCAGACAATTAAGTAATGCGACAAAATTCAAAAATCGAGTATATTTAAAAATTAAGGTACATCGCTGCGATCCCCTTCAAAGTAGTCCCCTCCCGCATCTATACACTTATTCCAGCGAGTTTTCCAGTTTTCGTAACAATTCTGGAACACTTCTTGTGGGATCTCTCCGAGTACCCTCGTCACAGATTCTTGGATATCTTCAACGGAGTCAAAATGTCGACCTTTGACGAATTTTTTCATATGGGGGAATAGGAAAAAGTCGCAGGGTGACATGTCCGGTGAATAGGGCGGTTGTGGTAACGTTGCGATGCCTTTAGACGCCAAAAACTGAGAGACACTGAACGCTCTGTGACAGGGAGCATTGTCGTGATGCAGAACCCAAGTCTTCGCGATCTCTGGACGCACTCTGAGCACCCTTTTTCGTAATTTTTCGAGCACATTGCGGTAGAATACTTGATTTACGGTTTGTCCAGGTGGTACGAACTCTTTGTGAACCACCCCTTTGCTGTCGAAGAAGCAAATCAACATGGTTTTCACTTTGGACTTGCTCATTCTCGCCTTCTTTGGCCTTGGTGCTCCAGGGGACAGCCACTGTTGGCTTTGTCGTTTAGTTTCGGGGTCATATTGAAAGAACCAACTTTCATCACCAGTAATAACTCGATCGAGAAGAGTAGGATCACTTTCAACCTGCTCGAGACAATCTTCTCTGTTCCATTTTCGTGACATGCACTACTCGCGCGTTGTTACAAAACACTAAACAGCTGGCGAAGAAATGATCGTACGAGGGTGGTCAAGGTCTCAATCGAGAGAGTAGGGATCTGCTATTACGGTGGCGGAGTTACAGGTTCGCAGTGTTACCACAGGCCGAGAAAAAAAATCGGTCGCATTACTTAATTGTCTGACCTCGTATACATATACATATATATACACATATATATATATATATATACATATATATATATATATACAAATATACACTACATACATTTTTCGGGCACTAATGACTTTAGTTATCGAAGAGCCCTTCAACCCAAAACAACCATTTAACAACACACATTTAACTTGACTTTAAAATTAATTATACTATTTTTTATACAAACGAAAAAATTAACTAGATTTGAATGGCACACGAAGTAATTCATTCATAATTGTATTACATACAAATAAAAGAACACTTAAATGTATAATAAAAGATTATGTATAAATTTAACAATGCAGATCAAATTATGTGATACATGCAATATATTTTGATGAAAACGGGTAATTAAAAAAGATATATAATAAATATCTCAAGACGGTACTTAACATTATAATAAATTTAATTTTTCTTAAATCTGTTCATATAATATATAAATGTAAGTCATCTGTCCAAGGTCAAATTACTTTCTTAACAGTGACCTAAAGAATTCGAATGCATCTTAGAATTAAATAGAAAGTTATAATGAATATATTTATAAATAGTGAAATTTCAATAAATATTGATAGGGATAAAATACATATATTCAAAAGTATTTGTGAATTATTTGTCCAACTAAATAGAAGTAAAATGAATTTTCCATACACTTATTAAATTTGTATGCATTCACAAACACACATACACACACACACACACATATATATATATATATATATATATATATATATATATATATATATATATATATAAGGGCAGTTTGAAGGATAACTTGGTTCGATACTGGAGACAACAGCTTCAGTTTCAAAGTGTATTTTATTTTTCGATGTAATCTCCTCGAAGCTCAACACACTTGCCCTAAAGGTTTCTTCAGCTTTGCGATACACACCCAGAAGTGGGTTTTTTCATGGTTCTCAAAATAGCAGTTTGTGGTTTCTATCGCCTTTTAATTCGATCAAAATTGCTTTCGAGCCAGTAAAATTGAGTTTCGGGAACAGATAGAAGTTTGAGAGACCAAATCAGGTGAATACGATGGATACGGAATGATTTCAAACCTCAATTATGCCAATTTTTGCAGTGCAACAATGTTAAGTGAGCCGGTAAATGTTCATTGTGAAAAAAACACTTGTTTCTTGGTCATTCCGGGACGCTTTCCGCGATCGTCGCCTTCAACTTCTACAACAGTGCTGGGTAGTATTGGCTAATTTTTCCCTTCTGAAGATAGATGATCAAGAGAATTCCCTTCGTATCCCAGAAAACTGATGCCGTCACCTTTCCAGTAGAGTGAACAGTGCCTTCAGAACCTACTATTTTAATTGAGTTTTTGATTCTGGTATGTAATGGTGAATCCAAGTTTCATCTATGGTCACAAAATGCCACCTGAAATCTGTTGGATTATTTTTAAACAGTTCCAAGACGACGGTTGATCGCGTACGAACTCATTTTTGTTCTGCAGTGAGCAAACGTGGCACCCCTCTTGCGGAAAGTTTTTTCGCACGCCATTCATTATGCAAAATGAAATGCGTGGTGCATCTTCGATGCTCGTTCTGCCACGTTTAAATTCATTCGCCCAAAGTCGAACGGTTTTGTAGGAAGACAAGATTCAACCAATGTAGGAAATATCCTCTCATAGATTAACTTCGCCGTTTTCTTTTGTAAAAAAGAACTGAATCACACCTTGAATTTTGATTTTATCCATTTTGCATTTTCAAACGAAACGCTTAAGCTGAAACAACTGTCAAACGAAGAATTAATGGCGGAATGTCTTGTAACTTCACATGCGTTACTAAAAGGTATGGAACTATATGAAAATATATATAGCTGTCTCCCTTCTTCAGCGAGTGCACGAACTAAGTTACTTTTCAAACCGCCCTCGTATGTATGTGTATAACACTAAATACATTATGAATATCCTTTTTTCGTTTTACTTTCAGGAAACATATACTGAGATAATTGTTTTCTTTTATATTTAATAAATTAGGTTTAAGTGTGATAAATTATTTGGATGTTTTCGTTTTGTTGTTTCATAATTAAGAAATAGAAACAGTAAAAAAAACTGGTATTGTTTATTTTAAAACATCTGAATATAATAAATATAAAAATGGAGACCTGAAAATAATTTATATTATAAACAAGAAAAAATTCAGTTTTCAACAACAATGATCATATTGTCGATTTATGTTGTTATAATGTACAGTAAATAAAATCTAAATTATTATTTATTTTAATTCTTATTATGAATAAAAGTGGTTTTTAAAATGCTGTAGTGTAAAAATAATGTTGAAATATATGAAAATAAGACATTTTTCCGAATAGACAACAAATATGTCTGTTGTTGCACAAAACTAAATTCTAATTTAAAAATTATTAGTTATTAGAATACATTCACGATTAGAAATATGTTCTTTCGACTGAAAATGAAGAAACGATACTAATACGACATACACACATGTACATTATATATATACATATATATATATATATATATATATATATATATATATATATATATATATATAAATAATGTATGTATGGAGGTGTGTGTGCACATGATAAACAAATAAATTTAATAATAAAAAAAACTGTCACATAAATAATTTTAAATGACCTTTAATACAAACTGTTTTTATTGTTTTATGTATACTTTCTTTGGAAAAAAAAATATCAAAAATAATTATAATAATGAAACATTAACTATCAAATGGAATAAGTATATTTTTTTCTATGATTATACAAAAAGTACAAGTGAGTAAGATAGCGAAAATAATTCTAATTTATCCTTGGCTTAAATTGATAAATATTGTTATATGAATTCAGGTGTTATGTACTCTACACACATCCAAAAAATAAACTACAAATAAAGAACAACATTTAATCCAATAATAGTATTTTACAATGCTTATTTTTGTTGATAAAAAATGGGTTGATTGTTAATTTAATGGTACACATTAAAACTTATTCATTAATGTATGTATGCATTTAATTAGTAAAAAAAATTATCAATTATCTGGTATATAATGATTCATTTTTTTATTTCGAAATTGTATTAAAAAGATTACTACAAGATTAAATACATACAGTATCATGACAATAATTAATTGATCTTTTATTAAGTTATCAATTTTAATATCTAATCAATATACAAACTAGGAGATGAATGTGGGTGCAAACCTGATATTTAAGTGCAATACAACTGTAATCTAGACTAACAATATAAAAAAATGTATCAAATTGTTGACTTTTTTTTTATCGATAAACGTAATTTTATTATAATATACTAGAATAGTACACGTACTACACTGAAATATTAGGTTGGTAGAAAAATAATTACGGTGTATGACCTTCAAATGCATGCACATTTCTTAATTTAAGTGGTCCAGAACTGTTGGATGACTAGTGCATAACTTTTGTGCAAGCTTTCGAATTGTTGTTCGTGGTTTTGATTCAACTAATGCCTTCAGTTGGTCGAACTGAAGGACTCCTGCGACCTCCTTCATTGTCAAGGCTCTCGTCCCCAACACGAAATTTTTGGAATCTATTGCACCGTACGTTCCTTAACAGTATCCACACCAAAAGGATTGTTTAGTTTACGAGCAGTTTCTGCTGCTTTACCACCCGTTTTGAATTCGTACAAAAAAAAGTTCTTATTTGCTTCTTTTCCATCTTTAATTTAATAGACTAATTTGAAGTAAAATTAATAATAAAACCAAAGTCGATGTTACCAAAATACAGACCGAAAAATGCACTTTAAAATGATATTAACACGAACACGATGAAATGACTCAATGAAAAAAATTAAGTTAGAATTCAGAAAACAAAAACCGCCATTTTATTCTTATCAGCCTAATACATTATAAATATATAAGTATTGTACATTCACAAGAACAATCATATGTGTCATTTAATTAATAATTAACTATCTTTTGACGAAAGAATATTTCATAAGTTCAGTACAAACAATTTAAAACTAAAAACTGAGGTAAAAATTTAGATAATCATAGTTTTTTAAACCTTTTCTCAAAAACAAAAAAAATAATGAAATAAAACAAATATTTTTTCATTAGTGCATGTATTTTAAACATTACTGAATCATAGAATGCATTAAATTAACATTTATTTATTTTCACATAACTAAAAAACAAACAAACAGGAAAACTAAAATACTTTGATATTTTCCCAAATACTATTGAACATTTGAAAACAGTTAAACATTTTCAATTTGATTTGCCATTATTACGCATTTTACATTCACTATTACATGGAAGCATAAGAAATTAACTCGTATTTTTAATTTATTATATATATATATATATATATATATATATATATATATATACATATAAAATAAATAGAATTTATAAATCATTTTACATTAGCAAAGGAAAAATTACATATTCGCAACATTAGTTTTAAATGAAATATTAAGATATTTCAAATTTAATAAAATTCCTTTTGGTAACTAAAATTTTTTTCATTGTTTCTATAAATTATTGACATTATTATACTATTGTATTTGGAGAAACATCATTAAATGAATATTTATTATATAAGTCTAGGTCTATCAATATTTGCTTTATTAATTTTAGATTGTAGTTAATTTTGTATCTTGTTCGATATATATATATATATATATATATATATATATATATATACATATATATGTTTAAATCAGGATATTTATAATTTTATAAAAAATGTACATTTAAAATAAGTTCAATCACTTAAAACCACCACGTATGGTTAATATTATGTACCCACACTGTGTGTACAATTTTACACTATATAAACATTTCATTCGATAAATAAATAGTTTTCCAATAGGGATGCAATTTTTTATGAGGTTATATTTCACAGATGCCAAACAGACAGCTGTATTTTACTGATATTTGTTAAGTTCTGACATTATCACTTTTAGTTATTGCTTAGTATACAACAAAAAAACTGATTGAAATAACGCAATTGTATTATGAAAATGGTCGTTATACAAAAAATACATTTCGTAAATTACGTGATACTTATTCTCGACATACTCGTTCAACTGAATCAACAATTCTTCGATTAGTGAGAAAACTTGAAGATACTGTATGGGTTAAAGATACAGAAACACCAACACGTGTTCGTATTGCTTGTTCTGACGAAAACATTCACTTGGTTCGTGAGAGTGTATCTGAAGAACCAGGAATGTCAATTCCACAACGTTCACAGCAATTGGGTCTTTCATAGACGACCTAATAACGTGTTTTGCATAAGGATTTATCGCTGAAGGTTTATAAGGTTCAATTAATACAAAAATTGAAACCAGCAACCACACACTGTGTCGATTATTAGTTAACTGGATACTGGAACAACATGTTTTTTTTTCTCAAAAAGTCTTTGGCGATGAGGCTTTGACATAACACCGTTAAACTGCTTTCTTCGGGGTTACGTTAAAGGACAAGTGAATGCTAATAATCCTAAAACAATTTCAGACCTAAAAGATGACATCCGAAGAGTAATTGGTGAGATAGAGCTCCAGTTGTGTAGGGATGTTATTGAAAATTTTAACAAAAGAATGAACTAGTAAGGAAGCACGCGTCAGTCACTTACACGATATTATTTTTAATTTATAAGTAGCATACCTCGAACTACTATTTACAATAAAGAAACTTGAAATTTTAGCGCAAATTCTGTTTTAATTCAAGTTAAAAAAAACTGCGTCTTTACTAGAAAACCTTATATTAAAATGAAATACATTTTGTAAATACCAATACTTTCAATATTTTCATTTTTGAAATATTTTTAAAACAAATATATAAAATGCGGCCAATGTAAAAATATACCGCTATTAAAATAACTAATATTTACCTTTCAAATAAGAGGATATAATTATATTATTGTAGGTATAACAATGAGAATTATATATATATATATATATATATATATATATATATATATATATATATATATAGTGTAAAAATTAATTCGGAGCATTTAAACTGAATCAATAATAACTCTACTTTAAATTGAAATATTTTCTTGTCATTTTAGGATTTAGAAGTGCCAACGTTAATATTTAAAAACACTATATATCTTGACCAAGAAGTTGGTATAAAACCTCACAAAACAGTAATAAACATGATGGCGTTCGAAAAGCAGCAATCAGGGATTGAATACTTTTCGAATTCCGGCTGAAAAAAAGTTGTTAAAGCCGCAGAAATGGTTTCTTCAGCTTTGGGGAAAAATATTGTGACGCATAAAATATGATAAAAATGCTAAAACAGTGGAACAAGTTCGAAAATGCATTACGATTTCATCGACTCAAAGCCGCCATCTTTTTTTCGACAAATGATTCGTCAGTTGCCAGGCACATAGAACCGTTATACAAAATAATGGGGGATATTTTGAGAGTTGAAATATATTTCATTTTTCCGTCAACATTCATTTTCTATAGAAAAAGTACCGAATTAATTCGTACACCTAACAGATAGATACACTTGCGTACGCACGAATATTTATATTAATAATTTTAATTAACAAAATTTATCAGTAAATCTAATGGATTTAATATTAATCACATGTCAATTACTTTATATTCATCGCTAAAAATATTCATTTTCATGTTATCAGTTTTATATATGTCAATAATGCCACAAATTATCAGTGCAATAGTTTGTGGTATTAATGTAAAAATACAGTGCATTTTTAAATACAAAGAAAATAATGAAATTTACACTAAAAATCAGTGCATAAATGTCATTAAATTATAACCGCAATAAATAAACAAATATATATATATATATACACACACACATACATACACACATATATTACGTATAAATGTATATATGTATGTGTGTATACATATATATATATATATATATATATATATATATATATATATATATATGTATTATGTATGTGTATATATATATACACATATTTATTAAAAAACAATACAGCATGCCTTCTAATAAACTGAATTGCAAAGTAAATTAATATATATAGTTAAAAATAACATCTAAGTTGAAATCAGGTACTAGAATACATTTCTAAAAAGTGATAATCAAATTATCCATCTTACTGTTTTATGTGTGTCCTATTTTAAATTTTTATTCCAAATTTACGTTGTTCCGAGAAAAATGACCTGTAAAAACTATTCTCATGATTTTTGCAACTTTGATAAAAATATTCTTGAATTTGAAAATCATTTCATTAACATGAAAAAAATGTGGATTTCCGCTACGTACGATCCGCAAAAAAATGAGGTCCAAGTGAAGGATTTTTTCATAAAAATTTAATTTTTTATTATAATGAATTTTATACATCACTTAAATGCTTTTGAAAGCGGGATTTATTTATTTTTAAAGTCTGACTAAGTGCACAAGAAAACAAAACGCAAAGAATAAATTTAATATTTTTTCATTTATATTTTATGTCGTGTACACATCATGCAGATATTTATTCATTTACTATTATTTATATATATATATATATATATATATATATATATATATATATATATATATATATATATATGTTTGTGTGTGTGTGTATGTGCGTGTGTGCAGTCAACAATTAATTGAGACCAGTTTTTGGTTTATGTTTGCGAATACTGTTTGTTTTTTTCCCTTTTTAGAGGGTGTAAATATCAATTACAATCTTTAATTTATTGTACCTTGTATATATTGTAGAATATATTCTATTAAAATATAGAAACCTCAAATTGTAAGACATATTTTATTATTGTTATTTATATAGTATAGTATATTTATTAAATATTGCATTCATCATTACATTTTACAGAATATGTGTTTACATTGGAAATGCACTGAAGCCTGTCCTATAGTAAAATCATATGTGTGTGTGTGTATAAATCTTCTTAGAGGACAAACATTTAATTACCTATTTTTATTGAAGGTATATTTTATTATTGATTAAGTTAAACACTGTTTGCATATATAATCTTGATTTTTTTTGTATAGCATTTTTATATAGGTAGGAGTCTGTTTCTAACTTTGCTGGTACCTTTACAATCCACTATTAAGCTTTCTTCATTCTGATTATCACATAGCACACATTTGTTTTTAAAACTTTTGGTTTTACTTGCCATTTTCATGTTCGCAATTTTATCATACCATATGTTGTTCTGTTTTGTTCAAAATGTTTTAATATTTTGCGCCGTCTTTGTAGTTATTATTTATAGATAAATTGAATAAAATTGTTTTAAAACAACAATGGATTTCATATGTTGTGCAAGTAAACTGATTTTATTACTATTTTTTTTCTCTTTCAATTTATTATATATATATATATATATATATATATATATATATATATATATATATATACATATACTGTATTTGTATAAAAAGACCAAATGCCACAAAACCGAGTAAGACTCAAATACATATACATTCTCGAATATATATGTTCACATAAAATTAAAGGCTCGATTTATCAAAAAAAGTTTCTACTTCATTTAAACCGCCCATGAGCACAATTTATGTTTTACTATGAAAACAATTTATTTTCAAATAAAGTTGACATACACTACAAGAAAAAAGTATTGGTCATAAAATATTGGTCAGTACCCGCTTCAAGTATTAAGTTGTTATTTTTTATTTTATTTATAATTTGTTTCATTGCACAGTTTAAAAAGAAAAACGTTTTCAAAAATAATACTTCAAATAAGTGAGATTTTTCTACGTTTATATCAGCTTTAAAAAAACTACATTTTTGTAAATATTACAATTAAAATTGAACAATTAAGTATTGTTTATATATATATATATATATATATATATATATATATATATATATATATATATACATTTTTCCGTACATATAAAGTGAAAGAACGAGCAATTTAAATATTTTTAGTAGCAAAAAACTTCTATTTTATCGGTTGAGTTATTTTGCATTAAGTAACCTTGTTATAAATACAAAATAGACTGTGTGTATATATAATTTTCTCAATAGTACTATTAAATACATACACTTTTTCATTTTCGTTTTCGACGTTAGAAGCATGAAAATATGTACACATTGCTTCCAACATATCACTTAACAAGGTTGTTATAAGTCTTTTATTAACCAAATGAGACGGCGAACCTACCAGTATGCCAATAAAATAGATGTGCAATTGATGTGACACGGTTGGATGCCCATGTTCTAAATATAATTGTTATGTAACAAAATAGTGAATTTTGTCAACATCATTCATCATTTCATACACAGAATGAATCACATTAATGTAATTAACCATTATTTGTATGAACAAATAAGTTCACGTAAATATTATGATAAAAACGAATGTGTGGTTAGTTTTCTAATATTAAAACGTGAAATACATCTCGTATCAGTTATTATTACATTCTTGGTATAAATTTACATATTAAATGACGTTTTTCTGTATTAGTATAATAATTTTTTTATAAATGATATTTTAGAAATTATTATTGCACTTCTAGTAATTATTGTTTATATTGGCCGTACAAATAAGCAAAAAAACCTAAAATGGAATATACAATGTCTTCATGACTGTTTGCATTGCATCACATATTATTTCTTTGAATTTATTTGATTAATAAGTAATATATAAAATACCAGAAATATCATGGCAATTTTCATAATTTGTTTTATAAATATATTACTACATTTATATGAACTTATTTATAATTACATATTAAAAAAAAACAAATATATATATATATATATATATATATATATATATAGTTTGTTTAAAATATACTTTTATTATATGAACACAATTAATAAAAACCTATTTAATTTATTATTAAAAACATTGATAAGTTTTACAGCTTAACATCATAAAAAAAGTTAATAAAAATCAGAATGAGAACCTCAAGTGCTATTTAAAGAAGCCATTTAAACAAAACACAATATAACACTGTTTGCCACTACAAATTAAACATTTTATATCACTATTTACATTTTTTACAAAGTATACATTTAACGTTACATTATATACTGGATACGATTAATTTAAACTGAACAAGTGCGATCTCCTGTTGGCATAATTCATTATTCATTAATAGTGTACTGGATCACACACCATTTAAAATTGTTTTTGATTATCATTACTTTCAATAATTGCGTGATATTGATCATTTTTTTCACATTTAAATTAGCAATAATTTTACTACACTTTACTAAAATATAATAATTTCAAATTGCGGATGTTTTTTTTATTGAAAATATTTCTTGAAATAAATTTTTAAATTAAAAAAAAAATTCAAAAACATACTCGTGCGAGTATTACTGAAAATATTATGAAAAAGGTTCGAATGATATATAATTTCTTTTCTCAATTACATTATATTTTATTATATTTTTTTAAATACCAAACGTCTAAAAACATTATTGATGTAATTTATCAATGCAAAATAAATCGTTACTATGACTTAAAAATTGAGAATTAAAATTGTATGTTTAGACAATATGTACAAAAATAAAAAAATGTTAATTTACATATGTATGTGTGTGTACCTATGTAAATATGTATGTGTGTGTGTGTGTGTATGTATGTATGTATGTATGTATGTATGTGTGTATATATATATATATATATATACATATATATAGAGAGAGAGAGAGAATACAAGCATTAAGAGAACAAAATGGAAAGTTTACACCCCAAGATTTAACAACCATAGACTTTTTACTTATGGAGGTTCCTAAAGGATGCGGCATATCGTGAAAATCAGCTACACTGGCAGCGCTATGGAAAAAAATTGAAATGTAGTGGGTAGCATTCACAATTGGCACTTTATCCAATGTTGCTTGTACAGTAGTTTGCCAACATTAGAAATGTCTGGACGCTAATGGTGGCCACTTTGGGCACTTGTGATTGTAGAAGTCAAACATGACAAACAGTCATCCCCTTGATATCTATACAATTTTAGTAATAAAGCTTCTACGTAGATATTTTCTACGTTGAAGTCTGTATTCATTTTTTTCGCCCCTCTCTTTTTCTCTCTATGTATGTATGTATGTGTATGTATATATATATATATATATATATATATATATATATATATATATAAATGTAAATATGTATGTTTATATGAATATAAATAGAATATATAATATTTATCAAACTGGCACTCGAGCGTCAGACGTTTTTGACAAGAGAATAATCAATTAAAGTAAATGAATATACATATAATACATTGTAAATTTAATT
>CM068320.1:12071686-12089186 GCA_034766995.1 Acanthacorydalis orientalis | reverse complement strand
AAAACTTGTGACTGCTATAGCATTCGTTTCCCTACACATGCGAACGTGTTAAGATTTTAGCCAATAATAATTATAACTAAAATTTTATGAAAACGAGTATTTTTTACATACACATTACATATTATAAACATTACAGATGAATTTTCTACAGGTATATGAATTACGTGCATCTAGGTCATCACTGTTTTAATACACGATTCTTCTACATAATTCTTTATTTATTTATTTTATTTTAGAAAATAACTTTTATTCATTTACTTTTTACAACTAATTATAAATAATGAAATACAATTATACCAATATTAAATGTATATTTGATTATGACAAATGTTCAAATTTAATACTTGCTTGTTGTTTTTCCATGTTACAAATTAAAACATTAAATTATTTTTTTATAATTTATACGAAACTGATTTACTTTTTATTTAATAATTTTCGGTTCATTAGCTTTAATTACTTTATTATAATAAGATAATAAAAAAGGCGCGACAATTATAAAGAAAAAAATTTAAAATATAACTCATTAAAATACAGTATTTTTTTTATAAATTTGATAATTAGTTATAATACACTATTAAAACTATTACACATTCATACACATACACACATTTATTTACATCCAAAATGATAAGAATGGAAATTATTAAAAAATAAAGGTATAAAAATGTGTTTTTATTACAGGACTTTTTTAAATGTTTCGTTTTTGTTCGTTTCCTGATTAAGAAATAAAAAAAAATCACCACATAAACTAACTCCGATTATAAATATAATTTTAGGACGGTCTATAGTTTAAAAATAGTTGATCATTAAGGTTAAACCGGATGTTGACTTATTTATATATTATTCATTTGTTGTTTTAAACTACTGTAACATTTGCAATATACTAATCGTTCAAAATGTATAATGCAATTATAATGAAATAAATTATTTATAATATTGAATTATAATAAACGACTTCAAGATATTAACAACATAATTCTTTAGTCTGAACACTGCATACATTCGTAATAATTATCAATAATAAATAACTCGAAGTTCACTACAAAAAGATGACCTATTTCTTACAGGATTATATATATATATATATATATATATATATATATATATATAAAACCAACATTTAATCATTATAAAACAGTCTATAATACTCTTTACATAGTACTTGAATATATAAATGTTAAAATTTAAAAAATGTGCCAATTTTCATAGAGAAAAATGTGAATATAAATAACAAAAAATCATGTGTGCCGGTTTCAATAAGAATGAAAAACACAACAGTTACGCGATGCTATAATTAACATCTGAATCAGCAACAGATTATGAAAAAACTTAGTTCAGGCGTATCTATTACTACTGCCATTACTACACTCAAATCCGAATGTGTGTATGTGTAGGAGTGTATATTCATACATGTGTAATATATATATATATATATAAAGCTTTTGTAGGAATCAAATGTTAAAAATTACTGTTAAATGTAAACTTGGGATAGTTTCTAAGACGGTAAATATCGATACACAGATTAAGTTTATATCATCTCACTCCCACATTGTTCGTCATTTATAGAAGCAGCTCAACTGTAAAGATAAATATACGCATGAAAAAGTAAAAATAGACATGTATTTAAAACCTAATATAAATTGCATGTGTACTGAGAGCTTTCGGATGTTATGTAGAAAACGCTGAAGAGTACAATGACCAGACTGATATTCAATTAATATACTTTAAAATAAATTGAAAATACTGCTAAGTTGGCAGAGTTTATTTCAGTGTAAATTAATTGTATATTTAGATCATTTTAATACATAAACTTAAAAGCAACACATTTTCAAAGTTAAAAATAAAAAAAATAATAAAGTTCAATTAATGTTTGTCGTATCTTTACAAATGAGCATTTTTAAAAAAAGAATGCGATAAACTAATTCGATCTCACTAAATGAAAATAAGAGGGTGAAAAAGTATTTTTCGATTTAAAAAAAACGCTGTAAAGGACCTATTTTTGGGTTGCTATCTAAAAGTGTACTTAATAAAAAATGTACATGTTCACAAAATAACTAATATATGTTGTAATTTTATTAGCTATCTCTTTTAACATCACTTCAGAGTACAATACTTTCTGATATGTTCAGAATATTAATTTATAAAAAGAATTAATGATGCCAACAATAAATAAATATATATATATATATATATATATATATATATATATATATATATACATATATATGTATAAGTAATATTAGCCAAAAATCACTTGGAAGACAATAAGTTGCGTATGTAACTATTAAATGTAAAAATAATTCAATGCCTTTAGATTGAACCAATCATAACTGTTTTAAATTAAAATATTTCCTCGTCGTTTTAGGATTTTGAAGTGCCAACGTGAATATTTAAAAATACTATATCTTGGACAATATATATATATATATATATATATATATATATATATATATATATATATATATATAACTTCATAAAACAGTAATGAAGACGATGGCGTCCGTATTAGACATTACATAATTTTCGCATTCTAGCTTAAAAAATGCTGCGAAAGCTGCGGAAATTATTTGTTTGGCTTCGGAAGGTGTTGTGATGCACAATATATGTAAAAAAAATGCTAAAATAGTGATGAGGTACGAAAATGTATTAAAACTTCATCAACTCAAAGCCGCCATCTTTTCTTCGACAAGGGATTCGTCAGTCCCCCGAAAGATGGAGCAAAGTTATACAAAATAATGGGGGATATTTTATGGATTGAAATGTATTCCATTTTTCCATAAACATCCATTTTTCATAAAAAAGGCATCGAATTAATTTGTAGATCTATTATTATATGAACTTATTACACACACACATATATTATATATATATATATATAAATGTGTGTGTAAAAATTTATCGAAGCATAATAATACGATAGAATTTAGAAAATACAGTTTAATACTAATAAATATCTTGATACAATTATAAAATAGATACTGATATGTTTATTTATATAATTTAAAATAAGACAAATATAATCAAATTCAAAATACGTTCAAAATAATTAAATGCATATTTTAATTATTTGGCATTATTACAATTATTCAAAAATTTTAGAACGTGACTATTTGAAGTAAAATAATCTCGTTTCCAGTTTTACAATTTACTTTATACGAACTGATTTTCGTTTACTCTTCCATAGTATTACATACTATACTTTTTTCGTTTCTGTTATTATAGTTGTATTATATTCACATTACACTCGTTTGATATATTTCCTATTTTCAACAATTACCTATGATTCAAAACTATAGTTCCTACCTTACTCTTACACAATTTTCTAAATAGATTATTGTTTCTAGCAAGTATAAAAATGACAAATCCTATAACTGACTTAATGTTAAGAGATTAATTTTATAGTTTGCACAGTTTTTTTACAATGAAAAATAAAAAAAAAACTGCAGTTTTTTCAATAAATTAATTTAATTTCAATTGAATATAGTAATTCATTTTTGTTAACACATTAATGTATGAACCACATTAATTAAAATATTTCTACTAAAAGTACGGACGTAGTACACCTTTTACTGTTAGCTATTACATTCACGTTGAGCACAATATTTTTGTTAACTACTTGCATTGGCAACAGCCCAAGGTCACCTGTTAATATTACATAACGTATTTATCTCTTTTTCGTTTTGCATATTTCACGCTTTATAATTAACGAAAAAATATTCGAGTACAAATGCAATATCTATATAATTTACTTAAATATAAAACCATCAAAACAAATTTCGCTTGCTTAGAATACCGTGTAAAATACTTATTTAACTCAATTAAATCAAGTTATGAAAGTTTGTTACTCATCATAAATTGCAAATTAATGTGTTAATATACAATTATATACATATAATATATTTACGTATAATCCTTCAATTTCAATCTACATGATTTTAAAAAGTTTTCTAGACCTTCACGTATGTTTCATTTCCTTGGAAAGCAAATGGCACACTTGCTTCTTTTATTAAAATCTAACATTTACTGTAAATATAATTCGACTGATCTCTCATTCACTTTGCTAAAAGTTTTTATACGTGCATATTCAAGAGTATTTGTTTCTTTTATCTCGCCTTTTTATTTTCATTCTTGGAAATTAAAAGGTTAAAAAGAACACAATCCAATAATCAAGAGTTTATACACTGCGTTCACGATTTTCTAAATACTTTATTTAACATTATTAACACTTCCAATAATCAAAATAATTCAAAAATATTTTAAGTTACTTTATATATGGTTAATGATTTATCTTAAATGATGAAAAAAACAAAAGATAAACTATTATTTATCAGAAAATAAAATGTTTTAAAATAGCACATAAAATGAAAGCTCGAATCTCTGAATCTAAAATAGATCAAAATATAATTATATGCTACATAAGTATTAAATTACAGATAAAATGGAATTTCATAAATGTTTGTAAATAGAAATAACAAACAACGTTTTAAAATAATATTTGAAATTATTTATGAATCTATTTTCAGAGTGAGTAGAAGATTGATGTAACAGAGATGCAAGTTAATATATAGAAAAGTACTAAAATTTAAAACTGATATTTCTTCATCTCATAATGAATACTTATACTTTATCAAATCATTAATATTGGTTTCATTTCAACATTGACCTATTCGAAACAAAAGAATTCTTATAAGAGGATCCCCAGGAGGCAAACATTTTTTTTTGTTTATGTTGAAAATTTAGAAAAGAGAAAATGTTTGGAAGGTGAGCCATTTACATTGTAGACATTTTTTGTACAAATCAGATGGTGACACACACCGTGTGTCATTGGCTCTTAAGCATTTTTATATTATGAAGGACCGATGACTCACCACGTGTGTCGCATACATAAAAAAGAAAACAACATAATTAAAGCGGGAAAGAATATTTATTTACAAAATACTAAATAAATATAAAAACATTAGTTTAAATTCAGCAATAAAAACTGGAAAATAACCAATCGATAAAAAACAGAAATCAATACAGAAATAATAAGAATTCCGTATAACAACAACTTTTTTTCTGTTATTTTGAAACAAAAAATCATCACTTTCATCGTCCATGTTTATTTTTTGCAGTGCCGACGGTACTGGTCGTGGGTTACTCATTTTCGGGTCTTATTGTTAGCTTGAAACAAATATCTTTTTTTTGCATACCTTCAACTTTTACTTTATTTAAAAACTACCTTATCTCCACGGCTAGTTCTTTACTACTAACTGATAATATAAATTCATGATCATGACACACACGGTGTGTCATTCATCTTTTTGGCCAGGTATTGCAATACACACCTGGTGTGTAATATGTCTCGAATGAGTTAAAGACATTTTCATCAAACCTTTTTAATTAAATGTATTTAGATATTAACTACATAAGTGAAACAGTAAATATAAAAAGTAATAATAATATACTATATTCAAAATTAACTACTTTTATGAGTTTTATACAACTTATAATGTAGTTTGTAATGAATTATATAAATTTTCACTTATAATCAAGAAGCAATGGCACTTAAAATCAATCAAATCAAGAAGCAATAACACCGTTTCTATACATCTGCGTATTCTCCTCTCACTGATACGAAATTATTAAAATAAATTTATTTGAAAGCTATTTTTAATTAAAATATATAAAACTGATATTGCGTATGTTTATTGAATTAGGTTAAAATTAATATTAACATTTTTGTTACTGACTATTGTCCGTATTGTGACAATCGTGTTTTAAAATCTGTAGAATCTTGAAGCGTTTTTAGCGTTCTGTCATCATCGATATATGATATCAACTACTATTTGACATTCCTTTCATTTTTTTCTGTACACGTGCATATGCAATTATGGAATCGTCCATGGATCGTGACATTCGAGGTCTATAACCATCTTTATATCTTTGTTTCATACGGAAATATATCTCTATAATAGCTATGAATGTGACTCATTATTTAATTTATTTTCCACTTTTCAATTTTCACGTTATATTGTCAAGAATAAACATCGGGTGATAATGATCTGTTGTTGATGCGCCCTAAATCGCCAATAACTAATTAACTCAAGAATAAACAAGATATAAAAACGCATCCTCATAAACCCATATGGTATATGCCTGTGTGTGATACTTTTAAGAAGTATACGATTTTTGTCGCGATTATCAAAAGGGAATAATGTGGATTTTTTTATAATGTATATTTTCTTTCTATATATAAAAAATAATTCCATCAAATTTCCATAAAACAAACATTTTTTTATTATACATGTAGACCACCTTCTCGCAACGCCACTTCCCTGCCACACTCTACAAGTAGCAAGTAAACCATTTCCGATTATCAATAATTGGTTAATGAATATCGCGTGGTCTCTGTTCTGAATGGTTAACATCAGTCACATGTATGTAGCTCTCTCACGGTGTACAACAAACGAGCTGTATACGATTTCAATGTAAGACTGATGATATTTATTCAAAATACTGTATTCACTGAAGCTTTAGAGTTAAAAATTGTTACACATTTTAACATTGCATTTTGCTCTTAATTTTTATAAACTTTTTTAATAAAACTTTTACGATTTACATTTTAAGCAGATTATTTATGCGTATAATTTGTTAATTTCTGTTATTTGTTATGGGAGAGCGAGCATTTGCGAGCAGAGCGAGAAGCCCGCCGAGAATCTCGAGTGTAAATAGTACGGAGTAGAGGTCCCTGATAAAAGAAATTTACTTATTCTGATGCATTAATTTTTCTGCTTTAATTAATTTAATGTTACAGCACGAACTTCATTTGAGTACGATCCGTATTGTATAATATTAAAATGTGACAGTTTCTATACTGTGATCGACACTTATTCTTTCTAACATTTAAGCATTATACAAATCATTTCCTCAAATCTAAACATATCTTACATTAGATTAAAAAATTTTGAATTAAAAATATTGATAATAAAATGTAATTATTATTCCTTCATAAAACTTACGAACAAAAACAAAAATTTCAACATATTTATACATACACTGAAATTATTTTAAACATGGTATTTTTTCTAAATATCTGGATTATAAATTATTTAGTCCTTGAGGTATTTTAATGTAAAATAATACCAATTATTTAAAAACGTAAAAAACATTTTAGGACTTCAGTGAAAATGCAGAAAATGATATCACACATAAACTCAATAAACTTTATCGATTTCCGTGAAAAACTATATAAAAAAATGTCTACTTATTTCGAAAAGTGAACAGGAATATAAACCTACAAATCAATAGTAGTAATAAACCTTGTGATTTTATAAAGTCAGTGTACAGATCAGTATTCATTAATTTCAAGATTTTTATTACATACAATGTGTTCGTTAATCTCAATTTACGTTTCCCATGATACATTTTTTTTAATTAAATATCACATCTGCACGTATTAAAACTATTATGCTCAACTACATTCCAGTCCTTGCAATTTGAAATTCTCATTGTTCAAGTTTTCATGGTCAATCCCTTCCATTTTATGTGCGTGTTTTACAATATTTGCACTATTGTTACATATAACAAAGTATATCACTTATTCTTTAAACTGCCTCTCACAATACGTCATAATATTTAATTTCATAACCACACCCGCTTCGCAATTCTAAATGCCAATAACTTCATTATTAATATTTTTACAGCTACTTCCAGTTGCCGTTAGACCTTAACAAAATAAATACACGCGCGTTTGCTTAAACTGATTGTTTGGAAAGCAACACTACTTAGTTGTAAACTGTAATGGATGTAAAACGCACGTTTAAAACTTAAATAATTAAACATTCACCGCTGAATATTTGTATGTATATATATATATATATATATATATATATATATATATATATATATATATATATATATATATATGTATGTATGATGTGTGTATGAATATTTGTATGTATGTACATACATATATATATATATATATATATATATATATATATATATATATATATATATATATATATATACATATTGAAAATCCGTGGAAAAGAGAGCCATTTAATCGTAAAAAACAAAAATTATGGAAGAGGCTTTGCCCAGCAGTGAATTGACAGAGGGTGCTGGTTCTTATTTATTTATATATATATATAGTAAAATATTTGTACAAACCTATGTCCATTTGAACTAAAAAATAATTGACTTCTAAATGTAAGTCCATTTTACTCTTAGGTTTCCAAATATTTCTATACTGTCGGGTATATTGTCTCGTATTTGCCAAATCTGTTTCTAAATAAATCTATCAAAGCGAGATGGATGCTGGTCAAGAAAAATTAACAAATAATCATCAGTACTTAATAGTATTTAGAACTAACACCTTACTAATAAATTTCAAAAAGAAAATATTTTTATAAAACATCCTTATTTTCAATGCATCTTTATTATATTACATATTTTTTTAAATGATATATTTAATAAGTAAAATATTATGTATTGAAAAAAATGCATGTTATTAAATACTGAAAAGATTCAGTAAAAATATTGATTGAATATTTGTAGTAACTGGTATGATTTCAGTTTTTATATTTGCAAAATAGATCTGAAGAATGATAGATTTAATATTCAGACAATTAACTAATAAAAATACAAATAATGTGAAAAAAAATAAACTTTTTATTATATTATAAACCACGGTAAACAACAATAGTGTGTGCACTATATTTTTCGTTCCTTAAATTTAATAATAAATAGAATTCAATAATAAATAGTTCTGTAAACTAACTGATTCACTCCACCATGCCAATAAGAATGTGCCTTTGTGGGCACTATGAAACTTCGTTAAATAAATTGCGAAAAGCGGCTCCACGTTAAACCACGAAAAATATTCTAATGAAAATCCTTGATACACAGAACCTTCTGAATATTTCCGAAACGCGAGTAGTAAGCTTTTGTGTTCACTATTCATACTGAGATGGGACAGAGGGTCTTATAAGAAGTAAATCAATTAAACCAGTCAAATAATTTAATGTAATTTTAAAAATAATATATATATATATATATATATATATATATATATATATATATATATATATATATATATACATACAGTAATAAAAATAAACAAAAAGAAATAAACGATACGGTTACAGATTTTTCGCTACATTAAAACTAAGAATACATTTCTCTTCTTTTATGTAATCCTTTCATTGTATTCCTTTCATCTAATCCTTTTTATATTTTTTTTTCAGATGAATAGGACCGTAACATCCTACATCAAATTATTAAGTAAATATTTAATGGAACTAAAATTCTTCTAAGTTGGAAACAACTTCTAAGTTGTATTGATTGAAATCCGCATGATAAATACAATGCATTTAGAATTAATGTTTTTTATGTATTACATTTTAATCGAAAATAAGTTTAATTTTTTGCAAATACTCGTGTTTAGACTTCTTTTTGTAAACATGAAATATGCTTATTTACACTCTATACTGATAAAATTCAGGTCATTTTATAATTAGTATACGTCGAATATTTATATGTGTAATTATATGACAATTATTCATTACAATAATAGTTATCAAACCATTTATATATTTTATATATATATATATATTTTATATATTTATATATTTTATATATATATATGTATATATATATATATATATATCTGTTTTTAAAATTGATTGAAGATGTAAAGAGAAAAATTCAATATTCAAGAATAATCAACTACTACAAGCGTTTAAATCATGTTACAAATTTGTATCAATAAGATTCATCTCGAAGTTAGAAATCTATATACACAACGAGTTCAATCTGCTAGAATAAATTATATCTTATGATGCACACGACAAGAATGAAATAACATGATCTTCATCTCGTGAAAGCAACTTTCTTACAGTATATGATAGTCTCACGAACCAGTTGTAAGTGGACTTCGAGTACATTCTTTACATTAAGCTGATTCTACCTTAACGGTTCACCATATGTCGTCGATGACAATTCAAGAAAAAAACGTAGATCGTGACCTAATCAGCATTACGATAGGTTAGTGCATGTCTGCAAGAGCCTCAAAACTGTTGATGTAATTAACTGAATTCTACAAACGGACTTTTCTTTCGTATCTTAGCCGGATGCATTTTAAACACACATATTACTCATAACATATGTTCTGTACTATGATTTATTTTCTTTTTTTCTTGTGACATGATTTTTTTTTGTAACTTGAAACTTATTTGAATTTTTAGCAATTCCTACATACTTTGTAACAAAATTCTTCTATAACAAAATAACAATCTATCAATACTTAAGACACGAGTGAAATTTATTAATTAATTGATTAGAAATAAAAACTCGTAACATTTGTAAGACTTTTTAATTTCAGAAACTTTTCGATTAAACTAAACAGTATTATATTTAAAAAATTACACCTACGTATGTATGTATGTTGTGTATGTATGTATGTGTGTGTGTGTATATATATATATATATATATATATATATATATATATATATGTATGTATATATATATATCTGTATCTGTGAGTGTACACATTTATATTCGATTATACATACTTAGTAAATAACTACTAATAAAATCAATATTTTATTTTAGATATGGAAAACATAAAACTATATTAACTAAAAACAAATAAGAAATAAAAAAAATAATACAAATAAATGTCACATATTAGGATTATTAAGAAATGTTTACTAAAGACAAATTTTAATATATATAGCCTCACTACTTATGAAAAAAGAACTCTAGAAACAAACAATAATGAAAAACATTTTGAATACGTAAAACTTTAAAAATAAAAATGTTTACTTATAAAATGTATTCAAATATTTATTTCTTTAGATGATGGATTTCACAATGAAAATAAAATTTAAAATTAATACTTTATACTACATATACGTACTGGCACATATATACGTGTATGTATATGTGTGGAAATATATATATATATTCATTCATGCTAAAAGCAGTCTATATTTTGTAACATGAAAATATATTTAATAACACTTATTTTAATAGTGTTGTTTTGACTACAACAGTTACACATAACATTAACCACATTGTATATATAAATTCATATAAAATATGAATAATTCATGGTAATTAGTCAGTTTTGATTATAAAGAAAATCCATGTTGTCAAATTTCTGCTTAATTGTAAGTATTTACTACAATTAATATTTTAATTATATGTATTTCAATTATTTAGGGTTATTTTAAAACTTGTGGTAAATATTTTTTAAAAAAACTAATAAATATTAAAATATAAACTAAACAAGTATTTATTGCAAATGATATGACGAAATAAAAAAGTAAGTATATACAACAAAATATACCAAAGCTATTATCGTTATTTCCAATGAATATTGTGTGTGGGTACAATTAAGCTGAAGATATTTAATTATCTAAGAATTATCTGCAAACTATTTGCGACGTTCATCTTATCTACTTCAGTATAATAGTGATAAGCAACACTGATACAATTATTTCAATCTAAGAAAGCCACTTAACATTTATTACTAATAACTGATTACTAATAGTATTTCTTTATAATTTAACTCTCTCTCTCTCTCTCTCTCTATATATATATATATATATATATATATATATATATATATATATATATATATGTGTGTGTGTGTGTTAAAGATAAATTTCATTCGTTTTTTTAAAAAAACTTGCCAGTTATTAATTTTTATTTAATTACATTTAGACCAATGTCTAAAAAAGTATATGTACTAAACTATGTACACATATTTCATTAATAATGAATGAAATATATGTATATATTTTAGTAATTAATATAAACTTGTACATCTAACTTTAATAGATTATATTTACATATTATTTGGTTTTGATAATAGATTTGATATATATATATATATATATATATATATATATATATATATATATATATATATATATATATATATATATATATACGTATATACTGTATTTACTGTATAAACAGGTAATGATCTCAAAATAATAGCTTTCACAAAAGTAGGTAATCTAATTCACTGAATGTTCTTGAAATGTGAATTCTTGAAATAACGTTCATTTCAAATGTTCTATAACTATTCAAATACTATATTACTAAAGAATCGTTGCACGCACATACAGATCAGGAACACTGTTACATCAGCGTAGGCCGCATGCCAAGGAGGTGTGTCCGAAAATAGTCAGAGACAGTGGCTATGTTTATATCCAACGAGCTTTACCCTCCACCGAGATAATTCAGGTCAGTATCTTGAACATTATTTTTTATAATCTTCATAGATTTGAACCACTAAATCACTCCCACGTATTTGTGGATAGGTTTCTTTTTAAAAACATGTCGAGTACAAATATTTTAATATATATTTTTTATTATATTTGGATTTAATTCTTTACTCAAAAGTAATATTTTCATGAAACTCCTGCGTTTTAGTGCCAACACCTTACGATAGAACTGCTGAAAATGTTACATTTTCTATAACTTTCACCTATCATTACATATGGGTGCCTACACATTATGTATGTATGTATGTATGTATATGTACGTATGTATATGTATATATACATATTATATACACATATATATACACATATACATATATATATATATATATATATATATATATATATATATATATATATAAACATATATAACAAATACATATAAAGATCAGTTTACCTTCAAGTCTAGTAAATTTTATTTAGTTAATGAAATTTACAGTAATGAATCATTTTTTTGAAAAGGATCAAGAAAAGTGTATATAATGATGGGATTTTACAAAAAAAACGTGTTAATTTGAGAACTTTAGAAATGGAATTCAATTTATTTTTTTTTAAAAAAAAACACGTTCAGTTATCGTAAAGGTCTTGGAAATGTTTTTTTTTAATGATTTACGATTTATATTAATAAAGTGTATATAACCCACGAAAACGACTGCTAAGTTAATAAATGTTAAGTTAATCATGATGTGGGGTGTTGACGGCTAAGGTTGGACACCTTAACTGAAGACAAATGACCTATTATACTATTATTTTAAAGGATATTGCAAACAAGTTAAAAGAAATAATTAAACTATTAAAAATAAATGTTAAGAATTTAATATGAAAAGATAATTTTCAAATCATTGGAATCTCATCAAGTAATAATAACAAATATAAAAAGTACGATATTTTAAATCTTAATTACAATAATATTTTACTTTTGATGAATACACCACTTGGTACTCTGTGTGTTAGTTCTATTGATAATTTATACCTATTTTTAAACTTGTTTTGATATTTTTGTATACCGTTCCTTTTATTAATGTTATTTTAGACATCTGATGTATTTGATTTTCGTTTACATAATCCAATTAACAGACACGTATGCATGCGTTATTTTAATAAAAAAATTAAATGTACACTAACAATTCAGATTTGAATTAATACTGACAAAGAAGCAAACTATTTTCTTAACAATGCAGCTACCAACAATGATTTTATTTATATATATATATATATATATATATATATATATATATATATATATATATATAACCAAACATACTCATCTCTAATTATTTATTTAAAATAAAAAAATTATATTTTTATTACCATACTTCATAAATTAGTAAGTTAGTATTTTTCCATAGGTGATTAACCTAAAAATCTATAACAACTATACAGCTGAGTCAACATGTCAAACATTTACACAGTATTCAAATAATAAAGTATACAGGATCGAAACGTAATAGTATCACTGATTTACTTATGCTTATATTCACTTTTACTGATTTTTCGAAGAATCGTTTTTTTTACTTCAAAATGAGCGAACGATTATACATGAGTAACTAATATATCAAACTAATATTTCCTAATTTTTAAAATATATAAAAAAAGAAACTATAATATTGTTTTCAATGAAAAAGTACTAAGAATATGGTTTACTGCATTGGTTGAAGCAATCAAATTTAAATATACATTTCAGTTAGACTTAAATATTTTATCTTTTTTGAGACATACATACTTTCAAACAATTACAATAAATTTAACTAATTTTTATACTGTTTTAGAATAGAAAAAAATTATTAATCTCATGGCATGTTTACACCTAATATACTTGCACTCAGATTAGTCATCACTTGATTCAACACGTAGTTGCTCATTTCTTAAATTCTAAAAGTATCTGGATCTGTTTAAAACTAGAATTATTTTATTAATGTGTTCTTTTGAAACTTATGGTATTTGACTATTTACTTACAACATATACTCTCGTTAAGATATATATATATATATATATATATATATATATATATATATATATATATATATATATATATATATATATACATACATATATATACATACACACATTTAACTGCTTAAAAGTATGCGTGATATATACAGATACAGTACATGTCCACAAAACAACATTAAATTTTATTATTTTGTTTATTATATTTGTATGTTTATATAATTAAAATAATTTTGTGTACATATATACCTACGCACGAACGAAAATATATTATAACTATTTATTCTAATAAAATCTATTGAAATATTCTAAAAAAAAAAAAACAAAACACATACATAAATACATATACACAAATTTTATATATATATATATATATATATATATATATATATTTGTGTGTCGGTGTGTGCATGCGTGTCGTGCGCCTGAAAGTACAAGCGAATGTGTAGATATATATATAGTAAATTTATATTTTTTGTATGGTAATAAAACAATCATCAAAAAGACATACTATTATAGTCAAATTTTCAAACAAAGCATAGACATTTACTAGTACACGACAAATTATACTTATTTTTCAATTCATGGCTCATTTTTTGTTGTTTTTTTGCAAGTTTTTACAATAATCAATCAAAAGTGATGATAATAAACAATCTCCAAATAGAAGTAACTGTTGAATGATATCATTTCAATACTAGGAACAAGAGTAACACCACACTTCATATTATTTGGAATCATATATACTATTAGCGATATCTTGAATATCATAACGACATTTCGTATCATTTTATGATAATTGTATCTGAAAAAAGTAGTATTTATCTAATAATGAGAATAATATAAAGAAATCGGCCATTAATACGTATTTATCACTTTCTTCACTACTCAATTCAATTAACTGGATTCTCGATATTTTCACGCAATAAAATCCTAAGTATTACGTCTACAAATTAATTCAGTACCTGTTTATAGAAAATGAATGTTTATTGAAAAATGAAATACATTGAAATTCTCAAAATATCCCCCATTACTTTGTATAACTTTGTTCCATTTTTCGGATAACTGACGAATTCCTTGTCGAAAAAAATGGCGGCTTTTTTGTATCTTTCCACTGTTTTAGCATTTTTTTAATGTTTTAAAAAAATACGTCACACCTTCCCCAAAAGTTGAACAAATCATTCCCGCGGCTTCGGCATCATTTTTTTAACTGAAATGCGAAAAGTATGCAATATCTAATATGCTGCTTTTCGGACTCCAGTTACGCAGTGTTTAGCTAAGATATATAGTGTATTTAAATGTTAAAGTCGGCACTTCAAAATCTTAAAACCACAAGAAAATATTTTAATTTAAAGTAGAGTTATGATTGATTCAATTTAAGGGCACCGAATTAATTGCTACACCTGATATGTCCTAGTCGCACATTAAAAAGGAACCACAGTAAGTGACTCTTCAATGTACAATTAATTTTTTTTTTGTTTCGCAATTATTAAATTTTTTTCAGAGAAATTAATTTAATTAAAATTAGTTACTAATATTAATGTTACTACACTCGTATAACAGATAAAAAATATTCAGAACATAAGTCCGACATAAATTGATTCACGTAAGTTCAATCTCATATAAAAACTGGTATAAAAGTAATGACATTAATATCTGATAAAGTATTATGCACCAAATAGCTTAGGCACGATTAAAGGTCAGATTCTTGGTCCATCAAAACGAATTCGTCAACGGCTGAATATTAGTACAAAAAAATCTTACACTTTTATGCTAGTAATGCGGGTTCTACGGTTCATAATTATCGTTAATTCCATTATTACGGTCAAAAAACAGAGTCGGATGCACTACAACTTCTTAAACAAAACAATAACCAATTTAGCTATGTGGCACGAAATATTGTTTTGGAATATTTACAAACTATTAAACGATTAGGAATGTAAACTTAAGCTGGCCCCAGACATGTCACTCACTATTGGCTAAACTATTCTCATATAGAATCTCTCTCTCTCTCTCTCTCTCTCTCTATATATATATATATATATATATATATATATATATATATATATATATATATATATATATATATTCATGCATAAAATTTTGGTGCACATCAAAAATACAGCTAATTTTCAGTAAATTAAATTTAGATGCATTGTAAATATCATCAAAACAACAATTCTGACATGCAACTTTAAAAAATATTGAAATGTTTTCATCTATCTTTGAATTAATAATTTTTATAAATTGAACAAAAATTCATTTATTATTGTTAAATATATATATATATATATATACATATACATACATACACACATACATTAAATAGTGTGTAGCTGTGCAAATGTATGTATACAGGAATCATAATATATTTAAAATTCAATATAGTGTGTCCTAACATAAATCTTATACGCATTACTTACATTATATCAACACATTATGGATTTGTAGTTGGCGAATGTATTTTAGGTGTGTCAAATAATATTCATATTTATATATGTACGGGAAACCGATCCTACGATGTTTGTATTGTCACAATTAATGACAACCATATTACAACATCATAATACTAGTAATATATAAATAATTAACTTATCAGGGGAATTTGTGAATAACGTTAATATATTTATTTAAACAAAAAGTACATTTGATAAAAGTATGACTAAGAGTTTCAGTTAGAAATACCATTAAATATTATCAAAACTTTTGAAATTCCAAATATAAACAACACGCCTAACCAACCTGAACTTAATACTCTGCATATTTAGAACTAATATTGAAAATAACAAATGAAAAATATTATCAAAATATTTCATACTTATTAAATTATTTCATATTAAATACTTTTTATGCAGTTTAATAAGTTATTAAACTCATTATCATTTAAAAATAATATAAACTAATGTTATAATAAAAAACAATAGATTTTTAAGCAGAGCAATTTTCATGTCAAAGGATAGTGATAACCAGTAGTTATTTTAAAATAAGTAACGTACACTACGCACGCACGCATATATATATATATATATATATATATATATATATATATATATATATATATATATGTATATGTATGTATATGTGTGTGTGTGTAAAACGCGTAGATAATGTGTACTGTTTGAAAGTTAAGAAAAATCTAGTATAAAAATTCATTAATTTTAATGATATTTCTTTTTTGTCACAAATACCTACATTCTCAGAGAAATTAACTAACCTAGCAGGCAGCTGAATAACCAGTTTATAATATTTATGTTGTTTTGAAAAATAAAAATA
>CM068320.1:12031686-12069186 GCA_034766995.1 Acanthacorydalis orientalis | reverse complement strand
TTCAAAGGTTACTTCACAAATTTTATATTATTGAAATAACTTATTAAATATTATTCAATCTACTTTTCAAATTACTAAATAAGTATTTACAAATATACAACTTTTACGAACTTTATATTGACAATAGAATAAACATCTTAAGAATTAAAATCAGCTGACTGAATTGAACATTTTACAGTACGAAACATTGAATAGACAGACCTTTTACCTTTACATTACATTAAGTTCGTAATTTAGAAATATGTTTAATAAAATCACTATAATATAAAACAAAATTTATACACAACACTATCTAACCTTTTTTTGTTGTTTTTCCCATGCTGGATCTAACAATCCTTCGCGTTCCCATTCTTCTTCTTGTTCCATATAACCATCACCGTATTGATGATCCCCGCCGATGTTATTATAACCGTCATAAGCCATTTCGTTAAATTATTAACCCTACAATATTGGGAAAGTTCGTTATTTTGTATCGTTCGAAAAACAACGCGGATGACGGGCACACAAATCCAAGTGTCTAACCTCACCCCTCACCAGCCCGAGTTCAGAGCACCACTGAAATACAGAAAAGCTGTCGTTGCGGTAATGAATTCTGTCCCCTCTCAGTATCTAATTCTGAAATAGCATTCTAATAAATATAGCTGTTAAAGATAAGCGATTAGATGACATGTATAAAACATACGTCATATTATCTTGTTTATTTACATCGATTTTTTGATAATAGGTTCATTGTTTAAATAAAAAAATATTAAAGGATAATTCATACAACTCATCTTTTATTGTACACACACATATTCACGTATCCATATACATCTCTACATATATACACGCATACACGCTCATGCATACATATATTAATATACATAAATTAAAAAAAAAATGCCTAGTAATAAAAAGAATATAAAAGTAAATTTAAAAATTATATATTTTTGTTTAATTAAATATTTAGAAATTTAAATACGTAACTTACTGATAATATTTGCACAGAATTAAATCTTATAAAAGTGTGAATGTTGGATTTATCAAAAACATAATTTAAATAAACATTTAACTAAAATAAATATTGAATTCTATTCATAGTTTGCGTTAAAAAATTCTAAAATAGCAATTATCAATTAAAATATTTTACGGGGAAAGTATACAAATATTTTAATAATATTTTCTTAATTTTGCTTTTAATATATTTTGACTTACTGTAAATTAATAACAAAACTTTTCTTAATATTTTGTATAATATTAATGATTTAAATTATTAGAAAATATTTAAATATATTTATAGCGTTATAATAAGAATTAAGTTCAAAAACATTTTTTGGAATATATGACAACTAAAAAGAATTCATTTGTTTAGCATATATGTCAAACTTGTAAAAAAAATATTAGCTTATATATATATGTCAATTTTAAACGAATTTATATAGTCTACAAATCATGAAAATATGGATTGCTTTTATTGTTATATATATCATTGTACTTTTGAAATATGAATACGGGATATGTTTAAAATTAACATCCAAAAAAACGCAATATAAAAAACGAGATTTAGGTGCGAACATGGCGTGTATAGGTAGTGATTGTAACCAAATGGGAGGTGTTGGTCATTCTAGTAAAGAATCAGCTCAAAATAAAGCTAAAGCATCAAGTATTGCTCAAAAAGCTGCTCAAGAGGCTAAAGCAGCATCAGATGCACAACAAATTGCAGGACAACAAGCTGCACATCAAGTAAAGGAGCAGTTAGCTGAAAAAGCACTAGAAGCAGCAAAAGCAGCGGAAGCAGCTCTATCTGGGAAACAAGAAATTGTCGATCAATTAGAACAAGAAATTCGTGAAGCAGAAGAAATTGTTCAAGAAGAAAGTCAATCACTACAACAATCACAAAATAATGTAAATGCAGCTATACAGGCAGCACATGAGTCAGCTCAGCAGCTCAAAACATTAACAGCTGCTTTACAAATTGCTCAGTCTAATGCAAAAAATGCAGAACAAGCAGCTAATGGGGCACAACAAGAACTTGCTGAAAAAACACAACTTGTAGAAGCAGCTAAAAATCGAGTTAAACAACTGATCGGTCAACTTAATGAAGCACGTACTGATTTAGCCAATACTAAACAAGCAGCTTATAAAGCATCAGCTGCTGCTCGTGAAGCTAAAGCAAATGCATCTCGAAATAGACGAAAAATTAAATACTATTAAATATCATCTTTTATTAATAGACTAATTTTAAATACAAATAATTAATTATAAAAATTGATTATGATTTATGTATTTAAAAAAGTATACATATTTTAATGAATACAGAAAAACGATGGAAACATTTTTATACTATTTAATAATTTTATTGGAAAAAACAATTATAAATGCTAATATACATTTATATGTATATTATATACATATACTTGCATACATACATACATACATACATACATACATACATACATACATACATACATATATATATATATATATATATATATATATATATATATATATATATATGTTTATACATATGTGTGTATGTGCATATATGTACACGTAATTTCATTTCTTTACAGTTAAAATTTTTGTAAAGGATAAATAAATAATTCATTCTTAAAACTTTCAATATCCATAATAAATTTGGTATTTGACAATCTGTTTTGTGACATTTCTGTATGTTCCTGTTGACATAAATTGTTAGAAGTCTCAAATTGTAGTGAAAATTCTGGAATCATTCCATACTTGATGACTTGAACTGAAATATAATTTTTTATATTCTATATTAAGTTACATTATAAAATAAAAATGTTAGATATTTCATATCAAATCAAGTCTTTAATAATTCTCGGTCAAATTAATATCTTGGAGAATTTATTCAACTTAATTTCAGTGATAAATTTTGTATTATAATTAATAATTTATACACTATATTTTAATACATATTTACATTTATTGCCAGTAATATTCTGAAATGATTGTTGATTATTTTCTTTTATCAAATCGTTTTTACTTAAAGAATTAGTATTCTCGTTCAACTGTATATCTTCTTTTTCTTTTTTTACATGTCCTATAATCTAAAATAATAAAAAAAATATTGCATTTATTTTCAAACTTCAATTTTTTCTTTATTTATATAGTTTATAAAATCAAAAATTATCCACTAAAAATTTCATAACGTCACCTTTTTTTTTTGGAACGAGGTTTCTATGGTACCTAAATATGTTTATCTCATATATAAAACAACTACGCTGCGATAATGATTATGTAAAAATACTAACAGATATATATATATATATATATATATATATATATATATATATATATATATATATATATATATATATATATATACATATATATAAATCATGCTACAATATATCTGCAAGAATTATTATATAGACATAAATCAGTTTTAAAAAATATGTTTATTGTTTCATTCGGTTACATGTATATACTTATAATTGACAAGCATGTGAGCGCAGCAAACCCGGGGGTAGGTGAGAATAGGAAGCGAAGCCCCTTAGTATATATACCGATACATATATGTATATGCATGAGTAAAATATACTTTTAATTCCTTTCTACAATAAACAACTGTACAAAATGAAATATAAATTATATTAAATTTCAATAATGTCCTGTATCTCATTATTTCCAAATTTCAGTTACAGAGAGAGTTGTTTGTTTCTTTTTAAATTTTTAAAAGTTAATAACATATAAAGTAACAAAATGTATTTTATACTTCTATTTATCAAATAAATATAAAAAACAACAATTGATGTTTTGTTATCATTAGGAATATTTATATTAAACATTAATTTTATAAGAAATGTGCATATATATATATATATACATATATATAATACATACATATATTATCTTTAGTAATCGTATAATTTTAACCTGCTTTAAAATAAATACCTGTAAAGACATTTTCCTAAAGTTGCTTTTGTTTCCATATCGTGAATGTTGATTTAACCAATCACATACATCACTTAGTTTTAAATCATTTATGGCATCTATTTCTTGTTGCAAATAATCAAAATTATATTTTCGTGTTGTTATTTCATACCAATTTCGTGCTACTTCTATTGATAAGTTTACATCAGAAATTTGTTTCATTTTTATTAAGTTTTGTTTTAAATGATTTATTTCCTTATCTGACATATCGTTCAAGATATCTATGCAATGTTTAACGAAATTTTCTATACGGTCATTAACAAAATCTGTCCTAATTTATTTAAAAAAAACATATTGTTTGTGTGTATGTATGTATATATATATATATTATATATATATATATATATATATATATATATATATATATATATATATATATATCACATTGTTATATTGTTAAACACTGAATATATACCTATATTTTCCAATCTGACTGTGAACTGTTATTGAAAAACCAAGTATTCCAAATGTATTATGTACTGAACAAAATACATGATAACCAAGTTGTTCTTTTGTTCTTAAGATATCAAATGCTGGTTCACTAATAATCATCTAAAAATTACAATATACACATAAAATCTAATATTGTCATTACAAAAGTAATCTGTACTCACTAATAATAATTCAACTAAAACTAAATTCTTTATTGTCAATAAACCAGACTGATAATAATTAGTAGTAATTGAATTTTCATCATGTATATTAAAATTGAATACAGGACAACAATGTTCCCCAATTGGAATTTGACACACTCGTATCTAAAAATATTATATTTATTAAATACATTTGAATTTAAAAACAATGACTAAGTTCCAAAAATATTTATTTAGTCAAGTAATAACTGACTTGAGTGAATGTATATAAACATTTAGAAATACAATAAATATTTTCACAAATTAATTTTTCACTCACTCCATAAACCATCACTTTTTTTTATCAAAAATGTTTAATAATTGATTACCAATAATTTGTGATTATTATAAGTAAATTTTATATTCTTTACTTTATTATTATTAATTTTAATACTATTTACCTGAGGTAAAGTATTTGGTAGTAAGGCATCACATTCTAAATTATTTATAACTGATTTACTAATTTTTATTGCTTCTTCTTTTAAAATATTTCCTTGAATTAAACACTGAATAAATAAGTGTTTTAAAAACTGACCTCCAAAATCTTTCATCATGTTAAAAGTAATTTCTAAAATAGCATTGTATTTATCTACTGAAGTCCAATGAACTAAAGTTAAAATCGATAAATGTAAGTCTCTAAAATAAATATCACTTAATTATGACAGCTTTTAAACACATTTTCTATAAAACTTACTGAGACAAATTTTCCGGCTGAATAAATGAATTGTAATAAGATCGTTTAACTTTTTCTTTCATAGACAGAAATAATTCTTCTGTTAAATTATTTGAAAAATCATGAATATATTTGGTTATTAAATTCAATAACAGCTGAAAATTAAAATGTTAGTACTTAAAAGGAAAACAAAATTATTCTTATTCAAATATAAATTATAGAAGTTATAAATTATAAGAAATTATACTAAAAAAACTAATTACGTTTGATTGGAAAAATATTTTTTTGTTAATATATATTGTAAGAAATTAATTTCAATGAGTCATTTATTTATTATGGAGTATTAACAACAGAATTCATTTGTATTTACTTTCTGAGCCTATAGAAATTAGATTTATATATATATATATATATATATATATATATATATATATATATATATATATATGTTGTTTGTGTGTGTATAGCTGCTTCAACTTAGGCTTTCACACGAAAGTATTAAAAAAACACATTATCCCCAATTAGTATGTTAGTTCAATTGAATTTAGTATTAAATTGAACTTAAATATTGAATAAAAAATAACATGACTTCTTTTACTCTTGCACCCCCTTTTGTACTTCCATGTGGAAGCTTAAAGTGAATCACCTTATATATTTACATAAAGTTATGTTATTAATCATACTATTAATTATATTTTCTTTATTAACCATAAAAAGTTCTTTTCATCTTTTAAAGATTAATCAAGTATAAGTAAATATTACTTAATAAAAAAAGGACATAACATTGTGATTAATAATTTACTTATTTTTTATAGTAGTTTTTAATTTTTTTATACTTACTGGCAGTTTTTCATTATAACCATGAGTTTTCAAAATTACACCTGTATCTTCAATACTAATTACATATTCAAGTTGGGCTACTATAGCAGGATATGCTTCTTCTGCTAATTGTTGTTTTAAAATTGAAACAAATAAGTCTAACATTACTGAACTAAAAAAAATATAAATTGTAAATATTTACACTAGTAAACGTACACTATGTACGAGTACACTATGTAAAACGTACTTTTGTGGAAATGATAGACTAAAAGGCGTAATGAAATTGAAATAAATATATGCGATTGGTAATTTAAATTTTACATCTGATCGATACCAAACTTCCATTATTGCACAACTCAATATTTTTTCAGGATAACTTGTATTACATTCATGGCTAAGTATTTCAAAATTTTCACTAATGTAAATATTTGGTTCAGGAAGAGCAAAATCATTATATATTTCAAGATTTTTCCATTTTCTTATCCATTCTGCTGGTACAACTAAAATTATATTTAAATATATATGTATATATATATATATGTACGTATTAGTATTATATTTACTCATATCTGTATATTCGGTTTGAAACCACTTTTCAATTTTATTATAGTCAATGTGTTCCAGATACTTTCTTGATAGAACCATAATATTTACATTTTCTGGCAAGATAAATTCAAATATTTTTTTTATGTCCTGAAATATATATATATATATATATATAGAGAGAGAGAGAGAGAGAGTGATTCATTTAAGTTTCTACATGAAAGCATTAAAAAACTCACAAAAATTTAAAAAAATCATATTATTTTTTTATTTAGTATTTTAGTTCAATTCAATACTAAAATACAATTGAATTAAAATATTAAATAAAAATGATTTAACATGATTTTTTTAAATTTTTGTGATTTTTTAATCTTTCATGTAGAAGCCTAATTTGAATCACCTATTGTGTGTGTGTGTGTGTCCATGTGTATGTGTATATATATATATATATATATCTTTTTTATAAATAAAAATAAATATAAACTGATATAATGGCAATGTAAAAAAATAATATAAAAATTTTATATTTAAATATATGTTTTATACCTTAGGCTTATATTCGAAAATTAAATAAGGACCAGTTAAATAATGTTCCGGTGGATAATAATGCATTGCTTCAGCAATGTCACATACATTATCTAGTGCACTTGCCTCTGATTGGAAATGAAATGAATTTTTTTCTATTGTTTGTATTTCTTTAAAGATACGCTCATTAGGTTCATTTTTACGTATAAGATGTATATATGAAAATACTGCATCAAGTACCTAATAATAATAATAATAGTGTATGTGTGTGTATGTATGTATATATATATATATATACATATCATATACACACACATGCACATTTATAAACTTAAGAACAAAAATACATACTGTCTGTGTATAAATGAATGAAAATTAAAAGGGGATCAAATTCAAAATGTTCATTGAATTGACAAAATGAACATTTTTCTAAGTTCTGTGAAAGAAAATTTTATATAATTAATATCCAACTTACTTGTTCTAAATTACGTACTCCTTTTTCAGTTAACCCTATTTCAATAGCAAATAAGGAAAACATTGAGTTATGTGTATTACCCACTTCACTTACTTCTGCTGTTAAACTCAAAGCCAAATTCCTTAAAAGAATGTTAAATATTTGATAATTTAGTATGTATGTATGTGTGTGTGTATGTGTGTGTATATATATATATATATATATACATACATATATGTACATAATGTATTTGATATGATTAATAAAATCATAAAGTTAATAAAATATTATTTTTAAAAATCAATACAAAATAAAAAATTTTATTGGTCAATTTACTGTTATTCAATTTTTTTTTAAAAAAAATGTAGATAAATTATTAATACTCTCACTTTTTGCATAAATACGATAGAAGTGAACCTTTTCCCTCATGTCCCAATATACAAGAGATATATTCATCTGGCTTGCTTTTATAATACTTTAATAAAGATGGTAGTGACCATGTTAAATGAACCTGAAAAATAATAATAATGTAAAATACCTTCATTGGCAAACTATAAAATAGCACGTGTATGTGTGGGAATGCATATGTGTGTGTATGTATAATAATAAGTATTTGTAATATATTTACTTGCATTATAATACAATATATGCAAATTTTAAATATTTGAATATTTATACTTTGTTATCACATATACAAACAATATTAAAACTCACCACAGATATATCATTTATAGGTTTTACATAATATAACTGCCTAAAATCTGGCGTATCAAATGCATTGTATACAACATTTTTAAAGTCATCTGGCGGTAACTGGTTATTTGGAACTGCAGAAAAACAATCAACAACATACTTCTCTAATATAGACATTTTCAAACGAGCCTAGTTTTACACAAAGTAAATTAATGAATGACATTATATTTATGTATGTCTACACACACACACACACATATACATATATATATATATATATATATATATATATATATATATATATATATATGTATGTATGTATGTGTGTATGTATTTATATATACATACAGATCAAAATATTTATACAAATTATTCAATTTTGTGAACTAATGATTAAAACATCTGATTATGTTCATTACATATAATTATTAAAAATGTATTGTGCTGATTATAGAAATTTTTCGATATAATTATTATGGATGTATGTCTGAGTGTGTATATATATATTTATTAAAAAAATATCTTTCATATATTCGCTTATTAAAAAAATATTTTCCATATATTTTTTAAAAAAATAAGATATATGAATTTTTTTAGTTAATAATTCATTTTCTACCTGAATAGTCAAAGTCATACGATGTGCTGAATAGTGCCGGTTCCTAAATTTATGCACTTCCTTATGAAGTTCATCGTCTGATATATTTTCTTGTAATGTTTTAAGGTTCCCATAAGAAAAATGATGTGCTGGATGCTTATTATTGGCTAAGTTAAATAAAAGTTGTTCACATCGATTCGAATCATTCTGAAGAGCCATTTGAAATTCTATGTAATATCATTATCAATAAAAATCTGATATCAATACTGAGACACATTTTTTATTTGTACCTGATTCTATTGCTTCTCTTTCTCTAGTCATTGCTTCATGTTTTAATAGAGGAGAAATGAAGAAATGGGAAAATTTATCTAATGCATCATATAAATACTGATCAGGACACTCAAAATAAAACATTGTTGTTTCACCATCAGTTGATGCATTATTGGATCCTCCACATTTCTGGAGGTAAACATATATACACGTGTATGTACTTTTATATATATATATATATATAGTTAAATGAAATTATTTACAAAATTAACATTACCTTTATAAAGGAATCAAAATCATTTTCTATTGGAAACTTTTCACTTCCCATGAATACCATGTGTTCCAAAAAATGTGCCATTCCAGGAATAATTTTTGGATCACTAAAACTTCCTACTCCAACACACAAAGCAGCAGCTGCCTAAAAATTAATAAATATTATTAATAAAAATGTTTGTATTCAATAATAAAGCTTATTAAGCTCAATATTACCAATTTTTCTTCATTTCTTGTACAATTTTTTTTGGGGTAACCATTAAGACTTTCATTTGAAGATTCAGATTCAGATCCAGATTCAGATCCATCAGTAGAATCTTTGGATGAAAAACTATCTTTTTTTAGATTTGATATATCTATTATATTTTCTACATCTGATATTAAGCATGCTATTAATCCATTTTGTAATTCAATCACTCTAAAATGTATAAATATATCTAGATGAAATTATATATATATATATATATATATATATTTATATAAATACATTGGAATACAAAAAAAACAATCCATTTTAAAAAATTTAATTTAAGAGTGGCTTATCAAAGAAATTGCATGGGTAATGAGGCTCTTCTATGTAAAAGTACCTGAGTCAAGAAAAAAATTAAAAACTTTGAAAATTGATCTTGAGTTTTTTGCAAAAATTAAGAAAAATGAACTTTTAAAATTAATAGTAAAAACAGATCATTCAAATTAGTAGAAAAGAAACATAAATGTGATCAAAGCAAAAGATTAAGGTTTTTTGATATGGAGTATTCCCTCCTCTACTATTGATTACAGCTTTACTATGATTTTTGAATGATTTCACAATTGTTTTTAAATTCTTTTTGGTATAGTATCCCATTCTTCACAAATTGCAGATTTTAGCTCTCAAATGTTGCTTGGAGTGAGCTGTCAATTTCTAACACATCTTTTTGGCTCGTTCTACATGTGCTCGATCAGATTAAGGTCTTGACTCTTGCATGCCATGTCATAGCTTGCACATCAACCTCCTGAAGATAGCATGATACCAAAGTAGCAATGTGTGGGTGAACATTATTTTGAAATAGCAAAAAATTTTCGCTGATGAATCCCATGAAAGGAACATGTTCTTAAAGTATCTCTGTGATATACCACTGAGTAGTCAAAAGCCTATTTTCAATAAAGACTACATTTTGCTTCATATAAGAAGCCTGGCTAAAATATTATGGATCCTTATTCATAGGAAACCATATTCTATATGACCTTGGCATCGTGTAAGGTCACCAGTCTCAAGATAATGCTGGAAAACTTTAAACCATAGAACAGCTAACAGAATGCGTCTTGCGACTTTACATTGGCATTGATCAACTTTGAGCAAACTTACGATTCAAGCAACATCAACTTCTAGGAGATGTATTTCTCAGTGACTTTACTATGCGTGATTGATAAAGAAATGTAGCGTTCGACAGCTCAAACACAACTGAGGCGTAAAATCATTTTTATACAATATTTTAAAACTCATTTCTATGCATCAAATTTCTTTAAAAAATGATTTTGCAAGTGCATGTGTGGTTCTTAGAAATGTAGATTACAAAGAACAATAGATAAGAGTTGCTGAAGGGTTATAAATCTATTTGTTGCAAATTTTCACGACCTAATTACGCAATACTTAGAATTTTAAGGGTGACTCTTTTTTTGCATGGTAGTATGTGTATGCATGTGTGTGTGTCTGTGTGTGTGTGTGTATATATATATATATAAACTGTGTTAAAGTACATACTAAAAATATGCATACATTATAAACTATTATGTGAAAATGCATAATTATTTATGGTAATTCTTGTTTTTGAAATTAAGGCCCACTGCATTACTAGTAATGGAATTTGGTTTTACTAGATTTATAAATTACTACTAACCTATATTCTTTTTTATCTGTTTCACTTTTAATAGGTGTAGGTTTTCTATGAAAAAAAGTGTTATCATTTTTTGTGGTATTCATAATTTTTAATTTAATATAACCGAATGAAAATTAATAACATCAAAATTTTGGTGGATATTATGTACAAAATAAATATCCAACAGAAGACACTTCGTCTATGACATAGAGAGAAACATAGTAAAAAACTTTATCTATGGTAAAAATATCTACGGTAAAGACTCTCTAGATGACAATGTACGGGTAAAAAATTATTGAATGGAAACGAAGGAATGAGAGGGGGGATGTTAAGTGATACTGACACAGGCAGGTGGCACTGGCCGCGCGTTATTTGTGCGAAAGACTTAAATACTTGAAATTTGAATATTACCGTTGATATACATTCCTATTTAGAAATGTTTAATTTTAATACACTTTTATAATAATTCTAAAGTAATGAATTCCACATAAAATACGAAATTCATTACTTTAAAATTATTATAGAATTGTATTAAAATTAAATATTTTTGAATGGATGTGATTATAAATTTAAATTTTCTTGCATACTGTTGTATGATAGTGTTTACAATTAACAAAAAGACAGTTATCTATGTAACTTATTTATTTTAAAAATATACTTAATATTAACAATAAATAATTAAAACTAATAATAAATAAATACTAAAAAAAAAATAACTACTAAAATAATAATAAATAAACACTAATAAAAAATAAACAAGACTTAATATCTAAACAGCACGGTCTGGAAAAGATTTTCAAGTCTAGGAATATCGAAATAGCTAAAAACAACCTCAGAATTATTAATTTGAATCTGCAATATCATAATATAGGAATGGACGAACTGTGAAGATTAATTTAATTTGGAAAACTTTATTTTTTTATTTCTTATATCTACCAGTTTTCGATTTTCACATTTGCAGTACCATGGAATTGAGATAAAGCAAACACCTTTAATTATACACAACTTCACGGTTTCATTATGAATTGAACATAAAAAGGAAAAATCTACAGCAGTGTTGATTACATCTGACAATTGTTTAAATATGTTCGCTGTATTTGAAATAAGTGGTAGCATTTTTTCAACAATAGTGATAGCATTACCGACAGCAATCACAACATCCTCAGTTGGATATGTGAGACTCGTCTTGTCATCTTTATATTCTTTTATCTCAATAAATTGGTTGCACAATGAATCTGTACAATCAGATATTAATGATTTGATACAAGACACGCAATTTTGTTTTCTTAAAATTCGTCTAACAATAAATCCAGCGACGTACGCCGACAAAATATGATATTCCCCACATAATGTCGCCGATTCAACATTCGGAAATACAGTTGCTGAAAAATCAGAAGACGAATTTCATACTAATGATTCTTCAACAACTATATTCAGATTACGTACATCCTGTTTGTTAGAAGAATTTTGAAAAAAAAGTGTCCGAAAATCCGCTAAAAATTGAATTTTATCATCTTCACAGTTAGAACCATTAATTCCAAAATTAGTTATGTTGTTTATAACACAACCTTTATATGTATATTCAAACTGTTCTGCGGTAGGATGATCGTTACCCCCTGAGAAAGAGCGAACCAAGCTAAAGAAATTTTCTAAAAAACCATGATTCAAACTTCTTGTCCAAAGATAACGAAATCTTTGAGTTTTTAAAAATTCCCATATTCCCCGGATTGCTTGCAGTGTTATAATCCATTCATTTTTTGAGGGAGGTGTAAGGAGCCTCCTTGACTTTGTCAAATACACCCAGGAATTTATAACTGCTTCATTTTTTCCCCAAAACTATATACTGTGAAGTTATTGAAATGCAGCACCGGAAATCTTTTTTATTCTCAAGAGAAATACTGACCCCATTAAGACTGTTGAACAATGAGTCGACAGTCTTTACAAAAACTACTGTAGCCAGTGCTTCTCTTGAAAGAATTGCTCGCGATATAAGGCTGTTAATACCAGCAGCTACCAAATGACTCATCACCTGTACTGCTAAAGACACCTTTATACTTCACATACTTGGAGACAAATGGGGTTCTGTTAATTTGGGCAATTGCCGATAGAGAACATTGCCCATATAAATTTCATACAATTTTTGAATATGAGTCCATTTGGCATCAGCGAAGAAAGAAGTGTCCCCCAATGTAACTTCACAGCGTATATCGTGTTTCATGAGCATATTCCGGATGGATTTGAGTAAATAGGGTGGATCAAACACTGTAAAAATTGCTCGACCTTCGAAACCAAAAAAGGGGTCTTCTTTTTCAATTTTAGGGAATTTAATGCTTTCACATTATTGCATCATATATCGCAAACCATGTACACCCAGTTGACTCTACCCGCCGAATAACGTCGATGATCATTCGTGACAAATGATCTGAAGTTAAATATCGACAAAAGTAGTAGGCAATTGATTGCTTCCAGCTACGTCTCACACCTTGCAACATGAAAACCATAACGCTATTTGCATATTCCTTCCCTATGAATCCGGTGTCCATGTCAACATGCCCAGTAATTCTATCAACATGTTGGTCATACAACAACCCTTCACGAATTGACATTTCATCAAACATTAATGAACAGAAGTTGTCATTGACCTTTAAATTACTGACCATGATTGTTAAGTATGGCATAATGTAGTCGTTCACACCTGGTTTCAAAGGGATCAACCTCAAGAGTCCTCAAAGTATTGATCGATGGTAAAGCAATTAATTTCCGTAATAAATGATAACCTTTTGGGCTTCTTTCCCAGAAAGATAAACACAACAACTTTTCTTCTTCAGTCCACCAACTGGCTGACTCAGCCAAACCCCTGACACGAAGCTATAAAAAATATACTTATGTTTATTAATTTATAAACGACAATGTAAACATTTATTATTTTGAAAAATTAATACCTATGAGGCGAACAACAATCGGGCTGTAGCAGAAAGATCTTTGAAAATTAAATTCAAGTGATCTGCACTGCTTCGTAACAACGCCTTTATATTTTTTTTATTTTTTGCATAAACACGTTTTAGAGTACAGATATATTTTTGTTTCTTTTTTAAAATTTTCATAAATTTATCTGTACTCGACATGTTTGGCGTTAATTTCCTAATATCTCGTAGAGATATTACTGTTGATTTCTACAATATAAATAAAATTAATAGATTTTGAACGTCAGATATATAAACATTCTAAAGGATAACAACTACTTACACGAGATTTTTTTGGAACGAATAGCTACTAAAGGCGTTGCTTCATTGTTGGCACTCGTTTCAATCGAGTTTGTATGGAGTGTGGCAATTTCTGATATCTCCTCCAAAGTTGCGATCTAAAATATACATATATTTTAATTTTATAACTTTGTACTGTTTTGAATTACTAATGTAACTTATATGATCAGTGTTTCCATTCAAAATAATAATAGAAACATTGCAGAGGGTGGCTACAATTTGAATAGTAATTATAATAGAATTTTTTATAATTTTACGAAATTAATTATAGTACAAACAAGAATATTAAACTTGTGAATATTTACATTTATTGGCATATCGATCACATCTGCAATGGTAGAAGCGATCGGTGTTTCCATCATACTTGTTGATGGAAACACTGCAGACGGTGGCTAAAATTTAAATAGCACTTATTATACAAACGTTAATCGTTACCCACAAACAAATTATGTGTTTTTAGACTTTTGTATCTCACATAGTATGGTTTTGAAAAATTGTTATTTTTTAAAACCATATCTATTAAAAAACTTTATTTATTTTTAATAATGTAAATTGTTAAAAAATAAAAAATATTTCATACCTGTCTTTTCAAGCACTAAGAGGAGACTGCTTATTTGATTATGTGGTTTTGTTAGGAATTGGTGGAATCATATTGTTTGAAATGCTGCCGGCATAATTTCATTATCCAGCATGCGACATTAAGATGTTTTTCATCAATTCCCAGTGCTTCGAGCCAAAGATGTGCTCTACAATACAAAGATTATTTATGTATAAATATTTATTAATAAATATTTACACATAAATATTTATTAATACTGAAAGTTAATACAATTAAAATATAACACCTGCTTTCTGTTCTCAGGCAATAGAATAATTTATCACTTGGAACACGGCAGATAAAATAATTGCGAGTAAAAAAATGCACTTTTAAGTATGTTCAATTTCAAGTAAAACCCAACAAGATATAACAACACAAAATGCAGCTAAGAAATGCGGTCGGTATTAAACACCTAAAATTTTTGAAAAAGGTTCTTCAGAGATACATTTTTTCTTTGGCCGATAAGAAACGATTTTGTATGTTCATGCCAATTCTCTGCCAATAGTAAAACGATATACAAAATTACTTATAAATCGAAACTAACACCATCACGTCGTGTCAGCATTACTTAAAAAACATGCTCAAGATTGTCTGCTATTATTACCGGGCTGGATAACACTAGATGACAAAGTACGGGTAAAATCAATGACATGCCAAAAACAGGCGAAGGGAGGTGGGAAGGAGTTACCAGGTGTTAACTCATGCTAACACGGTTAGATGGCACTGCCCGCGCGTTATTTGTACGAGAGATTTAAGTACTTGAAATTTGAATATTAGCGCTGGTACATACATTCCCATTCAGAAATATTTAATTTTAATACAATTTTATAATAATTCTAAAGCAATAATTTTATAATAATTCTATAAAACATGAAATTCATTACTTTAAAATTATTATGAAATTGTGTTAAAATTAAATATTTTTGAATGGATGTGAATACATTTTAAATTATTTAATTTTTTGCAATCATACTATTGTATGATGGATGCTGTTTACAATTCACAATTCCATCACTCTACATGCTGAATCAACATGTTATTCACCAATTGCCATTGTTTGAAGTCAAAAACGTGCTCTACAATACTAATATGATTACACAACTAAACACGGTCATAAACACATGAAATTTTTGAAGTGTTTATCTAAGAATGCACTTTTTCTTTGATGAATAAAAGAGCATTTATATGTTCATGTTCTCGGTCAATAGTAAAATGATATACAAAATGACATATAAATCGAACAACTACCACCAGTTGCTGTCATAGTAAACTAAATAGAGTGCTCATATTTTGTTGTGACCGGCCTGACCTAAGATAACGGACATACAAGGAAATGTAATAAACACACAGAGATCAGGCTGGTCAAAGTAACAGAAAATAATAAAATGCAATTTAGTTTTGCGACATCAATGGATGACGTTTCTTGTTCGATTTACAAGTCATTTTGTGTATAGTTTTACTATTGGCGGAGAACATGAACACATAAATCGTCTCTTATTGGTCAAATAAAAATGCATTAATGCAAAACGATATTTAAAAATTTAATCTTTATAAAATTGTTTATGACCGTATTAGTGTTTGTGTTATTGAGGATAAATTTTGCAAGGTGTAATTACTATATCTCCAATGTCTCGAGGAATAAATATTTTATTGTTCATGAACGAAAAGCAGGTGAATTATATTTTAATTTTATTAACTTTAATTATTAATAGTTATGTGTAATTATATTTGTATTGCAGGACATGTCTATGGTTTCAAACAATGGGAGTTTGTGAAGAACATGTTGATACAGCATCTAAAATGATGGAATTGTAGTGTGGAATTGTTGCAAACATCATTTTAGAACATATGATTTTACCAATTCCCTACAAAACCTCATACAGATCAGCGGACCTCTTTTTGTGCTTGGAAAGACAGGTATTTATCTATAAACATAATCACACGTCGAGTACAGATAAATTTATGAAGATTTTACCATTTACATATAATAGATAAAACCTGTTACAAAGTTGTTTATATTTTTTTGATAATCTACACTAAAACTATTTTACAGTTTCTTTAAACTGAATACACACGTAGACTTTTTTCATTCAATAAAATTTACAATCTGAAAAATTACAGGTCTTTTTAAATGTCAATACTTTTATAATTGTTTTTAAACACAGTATTCTTTAATCTATACTTTTTTGATTACATACCATGTAATAAAAACATGTAAAGATGAATAATAAATTTGAAACAATTCATTTGGTTATAAAATACACCTTTATTATTTTGTTCCTTCACAAATACTGTTTCAAATTACCTTACATACTATTTCATACTAAACAATCACATGATTCTTTTATCTTCTTATTGGAATCAAACATTTTCTTTCATTTTGTGACTAATTCAAACTTGGCCAAAGTTCTTCTTTATACACACAATTATTTTCGACTATTTCAATAATTATCAATCAGATAAATGGCTGAACAGTCCGATTATTCCATAAAAATGCGGACATTTTTTAAACAAGAATTCAAAGGAGATTCATATCCCAGTATAAGATGTTATTTTTTACATTAAGTGTGTCATAATGTTTTTTTGTTATTTCATTACTTCTGAAATATTTTTTTTACATAATTAGATGTATGCAAAACATGAGGCACTTGAATAATTTTAATATACTTACATATTTTTTTAAGATTCACTTTTTGAAAATGTAATTACATTTTTATATTGCTTCTTTTTTGAGTCAAATAAAATGATGATTTTATCTGTAACAAAATAATAAAATGATTTCTGTATTCAAACAACTAATATTAAAAAAACATACATTACTCTCTTTTGAAGTTCATAATATTTTTCAACTGTTACTTTCTTTTAAAGTTGCTTTACTGTATTCCAATGATAAATATAAGCCAACTCCAGGTCCTATAAAACTCAACCAACTAATAACTGGATTTGATGTTTTATTATGAAATATCTGTAAAATATTGTTGGTTTTGCATGGATGTAATGTAAAAAAAGGTGATTGAAGTACAGGATGATCCATTTGAGTTAATATTGAAAAAAGATCGGATTCAGCACAGCCTAATTTCAAAACTGACCATATTTCTTTCAGAGTAAATAATTGTCCTCCACATTTCCAAACATTTAAACATAACATAGGAACACTGTAATTTTCGTTAAAAACAACATGATATTCCCATTTACATAAACTATTTTTATTTTCAAACGTTGCACTCAAATCTTGTGATTCAGATTCTGTTAGTTCTAAATCGACAACATCTTCTAACAGATCACTATTTTTAACTGAACGTAACATTTCCATTTTGATATATACACTTTCCGTGTCTGAATTTACCAAAATCCATTTATCATTTATAGAGCAAGATATTCGATATATTTCGTTAACACATGCATTAAATGTCTCTTTGTCAATTGTATCATGCATTATGTATGTATATGCTTTAGAAAATATTTTTTTTAACTTCTTTCAATCCTATAATAAAATAAAAAAATTATATCAATATGAGGAATATAAAATATTGGAAAATTAACATTTTTCTATAAAACATAGATTTTTAGTTTTTGCCGATTTTAATCGCAGAATATGTTAAAATTCTAATACAATTTTTAATGTATCTTTTTATATATTTTCAATTTATTAATATTTAAACTTAAATTAAGAATGTGTTAAAAGCATATAAATTTATAATACTTAATATATAAGAAATAATTAAATTTCTAACAAAAAATAGTATATCAGTAGAAATGTAAAAATAAACGTTTTTATTTATAATTTATTAATAAACTAATGTTATTATTAAGCAGAAAGAACACGTATTTCATATTTATTTAGTTACTTACAAATTTCTTACATTTTCAACATTATATGCCGGTAGTCAGTATTATTACTGTTAATTCGAGGCTTTGCTGAGTTAAAATGTAAAAAATTATTAGTCTTGTAAAAGGATAGTCTGTTAGAATTTTCATTTTTATTATTGCTAAGTATTATTGAGCATATTGAAAACCTAACTATAGTAAGTTTAAATTTAAAAGTAAGAAACTATCATTTAGTTTTATATATTACATTTTTACTTTATATTTTGTTACTACATATAAAACATATTATTTATATTAAGTAATTGTAAAAAAATAGATTTAAAAATTTAAAACTTTGTCCTTAATGAGTAGTAATAAACATTAACGAATTTACTTAAACCGTCTATAGAAAAAATTGTGATTAGAAAATTAAAATTATATACAGAGGGTGGCACAAAAAGAACGAAGGGATTTAAAATATTAATATTTTCATTTTTTTTTTATTTCCCAAAATATAGTATAAGGATCGGGATTTTTTTCTGATTACACTTGAAAAATGACATTACGTATGCCTATTTTCGCTCTCATAAAGTCAAGCTCCTTTTTTTCTAAGACATTTTTCATCACTTTTCTCCGGATTTCTGAACATAACACTCACATTTCTTTTCGTCTATTCTTTAGCTGCAAGACAGTTTTTGACTTATTGACGTATACACGTTTTTTTAAACAACCCCAAAGATAAATCAGAAGGTCTCATCACACAAACGCGCAGACCAATTAAAATCGTTGTTTCTCGAAATTATGCATTCGGCAAAAATGTCCCGTAATGTGCGCTGTGGCTCCATATTGTTTGAACCACATTGTGGATGAATGTCAACAGCTGGCCTCAAAAATTTTTCTATCATCGTACGATATTGAGTACCGTTTTCATTTTCGAAGAAATAAGGGCTTATAATCCTTTCGGACGTTTCTCCGCATCAAACAATACACTTAAGTGGGTGTAATTGTCTTTGATGAAGTGCTCTTGGATTCTATATATATATATATATATATATATATATATATATATATATATATATATATATATATATATATATATATATTCTGTCCCATATTGTAGTTTTGTCTGCTCACGAGGCCATTTAAGTAAAAATGAGTTTCATCACTCAATCAAATTGCGAACAAATTCATTATTTTCTTCTGCTTGTTGGCGGAATTGTATAATCAAGGCAAAGCTGTAATCTTTAGCTCTCGCACAAGCTGCACATTGTATGTTAACATTTTAATGGGGTCAAGAACCTTTGCAGTAACCTTCGAGATCTTCTATGTTGGATTGAACATCTTCTGATTGATGTTTCAGAACTTTGCACAATACTCTCCTGTACACAATATTTTCCTCAGTTAGAGCCGAATGATAACTTTCAGATCCTACATGATTACTAACTGTACCTTGTCGAAAACATGCAACCAAACGATTAATCATTGTCTCCGATGGTCTCGATCGAATATTAAAATAATGACAATTTGCTCATTGCGTCAAAATAATTAAATGCTGATTTTCAAATAAAATTCAATTACTTTGGTAAGTTGTTCCATCATATACATTAGCATGATAAATTCCCAAGTTTTATACATACATACATACATACATACATACATACATACATACATACATACATACATATATATATATATATATATATATATATATATATATATATATATATATATATATATATAATTCTGAAAAGAAGAGGAAAACATTTAAACAAAAAATTATTAAGTTTTTAAACCCCTTCGTTTCTTTTGGGCCACTCTGTACGTATATGCGAATGTATGTATATGTATGTATGTGTATGTGTATGTGTATGTATATATATATATATATATATATATATATATATATATATATATAAATATAATTGTGTGATGTGTAGTAATACATGAAGATGAGAGGCTGATATGAATGAGTGTTATATTTCGATGACCTTGATTTGATGAATTTACTTAGGTTTTTGTCTGTACGATTATTTTGGCTCTTAAGCTTTTCTTAGATGGATTATATAGATACATTTCAGTTTACCTAGTTTCATTAGCTGAAACTAGTCGTGACAGACTCGAGTGATTCGCCAAGCCAATACATCAATTAGATCACAGGTATAAAAATAAACAATTATAATTTTTAAAACTAAATATACACCTCAATTAATTTTTCTGTATGTAAACGTCTGTGTATGAGTGCATCATATATATATATATATATATATATATATATATATACACACACACACACTTCGGCAATTCCTATTACAATTGCTATAATTAATCTCCTATACTAATTAATAAACACAGCTATAAAGATAAATTATACATTTAAAATAAAATAAAGATTAATTATACATTTTCAATGAATCTATTATTTTTTTTTATATTTTATAACATTATAATTTTTAAAACTGCACTTACTCATGAGAATAAAAAGTTACAATTATTAGAAATCGGAATGAAAAGAAAATTAAACAAATACAAGTATATATCATTCCAGTATTTCTTAACCAGTTCACTAAAACTTATTGTATATATTTATATATATATATATATATATATATATATATACGCACGTAAAGTTAATGTGTATAATTAGGTAATTGTAACAATAACAAATGTAAACTATTATTATTCATACTAATTTTAAAAAATATTCTGTTGCATAAATTTATTATTATTATAATATATATATATATATATATATATATATATATATATATATATATATATATATATATATAATTTGCTAAATTGTACAATTGTTTGTCAAAATGAAGTATGTAGTATAAAAATGAGTAGTTTTATAAAAAAATAATTTGCTTTCCTTTTTAATGAATAGAAAAATTAAAAAAAAAACAACATATAGAATGATGTCTGATGTGCACTTGGAGGTTATATTTTTCGACAAAAACAGAAGTAGGTCGGATTTTACTTCAGATTGTCAGATTCCTTTTATTTGTTAAATGTGTTAGTTATTAAAATTATAAGGTAAATTGATTTTTCTTACATTCTATTTTTATATTTTCTATATTAGACAGGTTGGTCATTGGTTAAGATTAAAAATTTCCTAAATAAACAGTTAAATTTTGGCACTGTATATAATTATCGAATTATAAACATTAACCAAAACATCAAAATGCAATTGATAAAAAAGTTATAAATAAAACAATAACATGTTTATATATTGATCGTCCAATTTTAATAATAATTATTTAAATACAACATTTTAGAATATACAATTGAGTACAACAATAAAATTTCGTTGTATTAGAATAAGACTACTAAATTTGCATTTATAGCTAGAAAGTCTTTCATTCATTGTTATTAAAAGCGTTGTTTGTGGTTTTGTTGATTGTTTTTAAACAATTATAATGTTGAGTAAGCTAAAATGATTTATTGTTTCACTTTTACTTTTTTGTGTCATTCACAAAATGTTATATAATAAATATACTACTTTTACCAATACCGTACGCTTTTATTTTAACTTAACCCTTTCATTACGGCTGGTACACATGTACCACCAAATATAAAGCGTTTTCGAAAGCTGTATATCGAAAGGGTTAAACTACCAAAATGAAAAAAATATACAGGAGAGGCACCAATCCTGCTACAAAAAGAAATTTCAATAGTTTGGTAATTTCGAATTGGCTTTTATATTTCTTTCTTTATGTTCAATTATAAAATTTATTTTCACGATAATTAATTTTTAAAAATATTTTTTTAGATGCCCTCCGCCTTCATTAACATAATACCAAATCGTTGTTCATTACGGTAGCTAATTGTGCGCGGAGTATTATGCCTTCAATAACAGCCGTAATTGACGCCTTCAATTGGTCCACAGTGGGTGACTTGGTATTGTAACCTTTCTTGAAATATTCCCACAAATAAAAATCTTCAGTAGTACGATCTGGTGATCTTAGAGGCCAACGATGAGGACCATTTCTCCAAACTTTCCGCATGGGTTCCATTGCTGGCCGTGTTATGTGGCAAGTGGCTTCATCTTGCTAAAACCTTACATTTCTGAATGGAATTCGTCGTTGACGTAAATTTGGAAAAAAGAATTATTAAACATGTACAGGTAAAGTTCTCCATTTAGTCACAGTGTGACTGTGTTCCTCAAAAAAATAAGGACCAATTATGCACTTTACCGATACTGTACACCAGTAGTGTCAAATACACGGTCTGGGCCCAAAACTTGAAATTGATTTTATTAAAATAATAATAATAAAAAGTAACATTCAAATGGAACTGATGAAAATTCAGTGCAGTATAATGCTAAAAGAAAAGTACAATGCAGTTGGTATTCCAGATTTTTATTTGTCATAACATTTTATTGAAATGTTATGTTTGCAGCAAGAATCTTTGCAATGTTTTAGTACATTATTTGAGAATAAAAATGTGATTTAGTTTTTGTATGGTGCAGATAACGAAATTATTTTCTGCCGCTTTAGCGGCGACATTCGATCGCAAAACGTTAAAGACTAATAAGACTTCACACAGGTTAAGATTGACAAATGAACATTTAACATCTACAGTAAAAGTATCATTATCACAAAAAAAAAAACACCCCATATTGATAAAATAGTTTCTACCAAAAGATGGCAAGTTCCTAGTAAAAAATATTTTTTTAATTTCTCTAATTTAAAATTTGTTGTAACATTGATAATAGCATCTAAAACAAATGTATTTTTTTTTAATTTTTATAAATTCATTAAAGAAAAAATAAATGTAAAATTTAAATGAGTTATTTTCAAATATAAATAAAAGACCTTTTTCGCTCGTTAAATTTTTCTTTGTGACTTTTTTTGTTCACGGCCCGCAGATTCTCTTAAACTGAATTTGGTGGCCCGTGTTCATATATGAGTTTGACATCATTGCTGTACACCATACGAGTACAGTTACACGTTCGGGATGTAATCTCAATTGATGAATTTGTTGGAGATTTTCCGTAGCCCAAATACAATTTTCTTTATTGACATTGTCGTTATGGTCGAAATGTGCCTCACGCGAGAAAAATAAACAATTTATAAAATTTTCGACCTCTTAGTACAACCATTAGAGTAGCCATACATATTGCTAGTTTATTAGTCACCAATGCGTGGTTACTGCTTTTATTTCTTGCGATTTGTGTTATAGTTGTCTTTTTTTATATTCATACTGTATTCTTTTTATTTTAAATTTATACTTTTTCCTGACGATTGGGAACTGAATTTTTTAAATATTATCGCTTAAAATTGTTTCACTACTGACAGTTTTAAGAAATGGAAATAACTAATGCTTTAAATAAGGTATTATTTATGAAAAACAGTAGTTTACACAAAATGTATAATAATTTGATATAAAAGAGGACAATAGAGAAAACACAATAGATAATAAAGTAGAAACTAAAAAAAGAACTGTTTAAACAAACAGAACGGCTTGTGACTTAAGTACACATTTATCTGATCCAATATTATCAGAAATTTTGAAACAAAATAGAAATCAGAAAATTGCGAAATTTGAATTCACACTCGAAAACATATCGAGGATAAATTCAAGACCAATCATGACAAAACTCAAAGTCATGTATAAAACTTTCAAGAAATAATACATATTCATTCGTCAGAGAAACAGTGACTGAAACACTAAATTGATTGTGCGTAATGGAACATATAAAAATTATGTTTAATTTTTGAAAATAATGTGTTATATGTGTATACAAACTTGGTAATTGCTACAGAAGAATAGCTTTAAAACATATAATTAAGCAACTATTTTTTAAAAAGGCAATTATATATATATATATATATATATATATGCATGCCCACCCACTCCATAAAATATGTGCGTAATTTCTGATGGTGATTCTTCGTAAAAAATTCTATATTAAGAAGAGTTAAAATCTTAACTATAACAGAACTATAAGAATTTCGTGCTCTGTCTTTTTAAAAATATAATTAACACAATTAGCATAATTTGTTTGAAATGTTATATTCTCCACATCACCCAATGTAGATAAATGGCATGCATCATTCCATATATAGTTATAATGGAAAATATAACAGAAAAGTAGAATTAAAATACACTTAAAAATTCATTTTTCTGATTTCTGTAAAAAGTTAGTAATATTTTACAAATATAATATTTCTAGTTCATGTACAATTTTTATATGTTATATATTGCATTCTTCTATTCTTGAGTTATGCGCAACATACACACACATTAAATATATATATATATATATATATATATATATATATATATATATAGTTTGAGGTTTTAAGGCGCATCAACAGCTAGGTTATTAGCGCCCATATATATATATATACATACATATATGTGTGTGTGTGTGTGTGTATGTCAACTTTTGACACTTGATGGCTGGATAACAACATCTTTTAATGTTAACGATCTAGTACTTCTGTCTTCCATACATTTTCAATATATTTTCGGATATTTAATCCCACCTACTGTTCTGTTTTATGTTTCTTAGCTGTCAGTCAAATAATAAGTTTTATCCAAAAATTATCATTTTTTACTGCTATCAACTTGCATTTCAATTTTCTGTTTTAATATTATGTTTATCATTATTGATTGTTTTCATATTCACTTCATTTCTGTTTTATTTACAATATATATCATTCCGTGCTTTCTTGTGTTATATGAAGTCATTGTATTATTCTCACATTTCACTTTTGCTTATAATGAAAGACATATATAATATATCATCTCATTCTGTTCTCTAGTAGATTGCACTTAAATACAAAGATTTTCATCCGAATAAACTTAATTCCAGTTTCATTATTGGATAATTCCTTCTTAACATATTACCACAAATAAATATATTTAAATTTCTTCTTTTTACGTATGTATTTGTACGTACATATATATATATATATATATATATATATATATATATATATATATATATATATATATATATATATATATAAACGAACGAACAATTATTTGACAAAAATTAACATTTGTTTACTGACAATTTTATTTTAATTTTCAATATTTACAAAACAATCAAATATTTAATTTTAGGCATATATAACACACAACATACCTTATTTTTTCAATAATTCAAATTTTGTAAATGACATTTCTAATAGGTATTATTTCTCTTTTTATATTGAAATTTTTTTCCTAAACTAAAAGTTAAGCGAACTTAAACATGAAATAGAAATAATTCCGAATCTCTTATTAAAATGACTAATATTCATCAGTTTAACACCTTAAAAAGGTAATATTATTAAGCAGTTCAATGTTACTTACCGATTTATTTTTTAGTATTTGAAGCCGTTATTTTTATTTGAGATTCTCTTGCTTTTGAATTTTCATGGCGATCCAAGAAAGAGACATGTTTTCTTAACCTGATTATTTAAGTTTATAAAAATTAAGATTTTCAATTATTTTTTAAGAAATTCGAGTTTTTCGTTAATTACAATTATTACATGTTTCTGGTGAATTATCATATATTTGATTTGATCTTATTTGTACTTAAGTACGTTGAATGAACTTGTTCCGTTACAAGTTAGTTTATACGTTTACTACCTTTCCTCGTATAAGTGTGTGTTTGGCTAGGTTTCTGTACAATACAGTCATAAATTGCATATTGGATTAAACAGTATCGTATCTAATACCAAACAAATTATTATCATTCCGACAACTGTTCTCTGATGACAATATTCTAACAATTTAGGAAAATTTAACACACAACTATGAAAATTACGAACATGATTTTGGTCAAATGTTGAACCGGTAAAAAAATGATGAAGCACGTGCAATTTCTTGCGAAATCAATTGATTTTGGAGTCATCCAAATTTTGTTGGATGAGAAGTACCAAATCGGGTTAGGTACCTTTACTCTTTATTAATCTAGTCTAAAGTAGATGTTAAAGCGAAAACTGAGAATTGAAAATGCGATTAGAATTTATTTCAATTACTTTACTCCTGAGCTATAATCTGTTGTTACTGAAGTTAGTTACCTGGGACTTAAAGGCAGGTCGATAACCAAGGTCAATAGCGCCGATGGTGTTACTCAAACCATGCTAACCAATGTTCAGGTGCAACGGTGCTCAGGATAAACATTTAGGAGATCCATATTTAGGAACTATGTAACAATTAATTAATGTTTTTTTTTTGAATTGGTTATCTTGTAATGATTAATGTTTAGGCGACAGAATGCCATGTAACCATGATGACACGCCATCTTTTCTATGAAACCTGCAGCAGACTCTTTTTTAGAAATATAACCAGAACTTAATTTTATAATTTTTTTTTAATTAATCAAAACAATTTCGAAGAGTATATAGTAGCATTAAATTAAACAAGATCGATTGTGGGTTAAAACAAGATCGATTGTGGGTTACATCGACATACTGTTCAAACTTGTTACGACATAATCTTAAAATTTCTGAATAAACCGGAAAAAATATTTTGTTGAACATTTTCTTTATTAAAGAAAATTCTCTCTGAAACAGTTCTGTCCAGGTAATTGACCAAGATTTACTATAAAACTGTTAAATATATAACTCCTACATATAAAACTTTGTTACTTTCTTCAAAAATGACAAATTTAATAATAGTTTTAAAATGAAATTTATAAATCAGATAATAAAATGAGCAGTGCTGATTTACACGAAGTTTTGTTCAACCAAGGAATACTACTTTATAATGTAAACTTTTATGACACAAATTATTTTTCTCGATATTGATGATTTCTTGTAATTTTTCTATATAATCCCGTGAAAACAAAAAACACTGTTGAGTATTGAGTACATTTGCACTAGCATACTTATATACAAATTTATTATATACAAGAAAGATACTTTATCTATGCTGATGGTGTAGTTTTATATTGAATAGCAACGCGTTGTCGACTGTTTGTTGAGTGTAAGCATGTGGTAGCGCAAGAATATAAAGAGAATGTATTATTAGTATATGAATAAATATTGTTGTAATATATGAAATGTTAATTATTATTCATTCTCGTAAATCCCAAAAGGCAATTCTAACAAACACAAAAATGTCCACGTTAGCTTTTGTATGATCCACAAATAAAAGTTAAAAATATTTTTTCCTGCGATGTTCTACTTGATGTATGTTTGTTTTAACTGATACCAATAAGTTTTTTTAGTTATTAAATATTTAATTTAAAATTATGGTAATTGAGCACGAAAGAAAATATACAAATATATTTACCACAGAGAAAAATTTGGATATACGTGTGTGCATATTTAATATATATATATATATAATAAACACACACACATAATTAATTAATTAAAACTATTTACAAAATGATTAACAATAACAGTGATTTCCAATTACAAGCATACCAAGGCAAATCGATATCATTTTTTTTATTTTGAATTATATAATGGTTTGAGATTTACTAAAAATATTTAAAAACATAAATAAGGGATTTTTTCCAATATTTCATATACGCAATTACATTTGTTAAAAAGTGGTAACTGGTAAAACAAAGTTATTTATATTATTTCTATTAAAAATATTGTTTATTAATCTTTATAAACTTTTATTTCAATTATACATTTTTGTAAAATTTTGCGCTGAATATTATCAGTCTATACTTACAAACCAATCTACAAAATACGTATCAATGTATACAATTTATCAATAAGTAAATATTACATATATTGGTAAGAGTGTAGGATTCATTATAATTGCCTTATTTGTGGTACGGCCACACAAATGAAACTATTTTTTGCGAGTATACGAAAAAAAACCTGTATACACACAAATACATACATTATATATATATATATATATGTGCGTGTGTGTGTGTAATATTTAAATTTAGATTAATAATATCTATATTTTGAAATCGTTTTATATACTGAATAACAAATAACATACATTAAGAATGAAAAGAGTAATTTAAATTAAAATCAAACTACCTTTTGTATTTTAAGTAGATTTAATTCAATTTCTTGGCAATTGTAGTTAAAATAATAGGCTATCATGTCAATTAAAAAAATTACTTGTTGGGAACCGAACAAATTTTTAGTTCATTTTTATTATTGCGAATGATTTATAGAAACGTGTTTAAATATGTGACTTCAATATGTGATAATTTGTAATATTATTTAATGCACCACAACTATTTTACTTCGTATGAAACACGATTTTTTGGATTGCACTTTTTATGAGACACAATGTAACAATCAACACAATACAATAGTTTATTTTTTCCAAAAACAGCTTAAAAGTATTATATTTAGATTTTCGTTGTATTTTAGATATTCTTTTTTTAAAATAATGAATCCAATTTTAATCGAAATAAACAAATATATTTGTTTGGTTTTGAAAAGTAGATATTAAGAAGCAAGATGTAGAATGGATGACAGAAATTTTTAAAAATACTTAACAAAAAGTTAAATAACTATCATAAATAATATATGCAAAAATAAATAATTTTATTTTGTAAAAAATGTAACTAAAAAAATGATTTCCAATATAATTAATTACTAAAAAAAATTAAACAGAAAATTGTAATCGAAAAAAATGTTTAATTATAAGTGTCAAGCTAAATAGTAGTCACAATAGCAAATTGATCCAACGTAAAGTAAGTAACTAAGGATTTTGTATTTGTGAAGAAATAAAATATGGGTTAATAACAAAGAACTTTATTCAGTTCTTTGATAAATAATGATAAACAATCATGTATTAATTTTTAATAAATAATAGACTTTTGAAAGAAACATTATGTATTTATTGAAGTATTGAATATACTTCTAAACGAAATAAATCTTTTAATATATTAAAAATACACTTTAGACGTATTTTTGATTTGAAACACATAAAAAAAAAACAATTTTTTTAAGAACCTGAATTTACTGAAAAGTGATGTATCGCATGAAATATTTTTTAAGTAGTAAATACTACATCTGCTTTAAACCGTTTCGATTTAATAATTTCTATTAAATATAAATGCTTGAAAATAAAAGAAATTTAATAGTTGAATTTTAAAACTAAACATTTTTTTTCAAATAAAAATGCAATCGGAAAAAGAACAACTTTGGGAAATAATAAGTACAATAATCAATATTTTATTAAAAGAGAACAATAAAGATGTTTTATTGGGAATTTTATTAAAACTATCATCATATTTAGAATAACTCGGATGACAAAATTAATAATTACATAAAAAAATATGTCGTACAACATATGTGTTTAAATGATGTCGAGTAATGACATTAAAATTAAATCGAAAAAATATGACGAAAGTAATTAAAATGTGGTCTACCAATCTGGTCGATTGCAAAATGAATTGAACTATTTTCGAAATGAATAAACATTTTAAAATTTTAAACCAATACAAAATAAGCCTCAAAAATGTTACTGAAAATTCGGTATTTAATATTATTAAATTTTATTATTACAATTGTTGAAAATCAGTTGTTTAATGTTGATGTATATTTACTATAATTACTACCTTGAATAAAAAATACTTAAAGCGGTTTTAAAAAGTGGCATATTAATACGTTAAGATATTATTTTGATACCGCTATTACATACTCGCACAGGCTGTTTGATTAGAATTGAACTGATTTTTTTTGACACTTTTTTGTTTTTCGTGTACATGTCAGCTGTAATTTGGCAGTTCGAATATAAGCAATTTATTATGGAGAGTTTAACGTCGCCGGGAAGGCGTAATAAGGTGTTCAAGCTCAATATTGACGACCTCAATTTTTTTTGAAAATTTAATCATGACTGACGAAGCTCATTTTGATATGCGTGGATATCTGAACAAAAAACCACTATTACTGAGGATCGCAAAACCCAAGATTAATCCATGAACGACCTCTTCACCCTCGTAGTGACTGTTTGGTGTGCAATTTGAGTCGGTGGCATCACTGGACCATTTTTTTTTTGTTTTTGAAGATGCTAATGGAAATGTTACTGTCACTGGTGAAAGATATCGTGTAATGTTGTAAGACTTCTTTGTGCCTGAAATTAATGAACGAGACTTGGAGCACATGTGATTTAAACAGTACGGTGCGCTACGATGAAAATTTGGGCGATGCATTTCTTGAATAATTTCAAAATTTGGACACATCGATTAACCACCTCGTTCAACTGATTTGATTGCGCTACATTTTTTTCTTTGGGGCTATTTAAAGGAAAGAATACGTTAACAAGCCAATAACAATTTAAGTTAAGGCCAATATTTGCAAGAAATTGCTCAAATAACATTAAAAATATGCAGAAAAATCATGAAAAATGAGTGAAAGATCCCGTATTTGTAGTGCGGCCAGAGGCGGCCATTTGGTCAATATCATTTTTCATACTGAATACTAACAGCTAAATAAGCAATTCATAAAAAAATAATTAAGTATTTTATTTAAAAATTATTAAAAAACAAAATCGTCCGAAGTTTATTCAAATTCTGTATGTATGTGTGTGTGTATATATATATATATATATACACACATACATGCATACACACACACACACACATATATATATATATATATATATATATATGTGGGTATGTTTATATAAACAATAAATTAAAATATTAGTATATGAAAAAATATTTGCAGGTGAAATATAAAAAACACTAACAAAAAAACACTATGCAAATATTGTATACTAGAAAATTTCACAATATAAAAATTTAAATATGAGTTATTATTAAAAATTAATAATGATTTTAAATACTTGTGAAGAGAAGATAAGAAATTTATAATTACTGACTATAAGTTAGAAACATTTTACTCAGTGGATAAGTATGTCAATTCATTTCTTTTCTAAACCTTAGCTATGGTTTTATATTAAAATTAGTTGACGTTTTCTCAGATAATACAATATAAAATTACAAAATAAACACAATTCCCACAATTAAATTTGAATCAATTTTAGAATATATATCAATTTCAAAATTAGACAGTACTTTTTATTAACGAACAAATAATTTATATTTTTCCTTCACGCTACTTGTATTAATATTTGAAATGAATGATAGAATAGGGATGGCGAACCTTTTTAAATTAGTGTCCTATATAATTAAAAAATGGGTTGCGCGCCACGTAAAAATTAAAAAATGAGTAATACTGTTTTTTAAGACACTATCATTTAACATTAAAATGCGTTAAAAATTTACTTACGTAATACAAATGTACAGGGAACATTTTTTTAAGCAAGAATATATTGACTCAAATATATAAACTTTCAAAATCCATGAAGTATTAAATGAAAGCTGTTTTGTATCGGGTATGTGATGAGTTGTTCTCCATAATATGCAAGAAACACTGTTATTGCTCGTCAATTTATTTTCTATACCTACTTTCATAAAATTTATTCTACAATAACTTGCGGAAAAAAGATAAAATAGTCACAGCTACTTTTTTTCTTAAATATTCAAATCTTTCTGGGGTGACATTTCAACCATTTAATCACTTCATATTCGTCTTTGACTTTTCCTTGCCTAGTTAACTGATTACGCTGTTTTTAACTTATTTCTCAAACCTATAATCCTATGATTTCATACCGAACTAAATATAATATTTATAAATTATCTTTCAAAAAATTGAAAATCTACTCATTTCATAAAATTTAAGGTTAAGTATTGGCGTATTAAGATATTTAAAGAAAATTTTGTATTTTCTAAGAATTTTTGAAATCGAAGATATTTTAACGAAAACTGTTCAATGAATGTTTCAATTACATCTGAAAAATATTTTGTTAATTTTGCAATTTAATATATCCATGTATATTTTCAATATTTTTTTCCTTTACTATATCAAGTTAACATTTTTTTAATTTACAATTTTCACTTGCGTTACATCATAAATTGTCTTGCGTGTCATTTTGGACAAGTGCTATTGGTCCACCATCACCAATACAGAAAACAATAGTATAATGACGTAACATAATAAATTAATAATTTGACTTTAAACAATTTTGAAGTCAAACTTCTTAAATCGTTGTGCGTTATGAAACCCGGGTTGCAATTTTGTTCGTGATGACCGTGCAACGGAAGTGACGAACAACGAGGAGGGGAAAACGCAAAAGCCAAACAGTAATTTTGTTTATGACGAATGAGCAACGAAAGTGACACACAACGAGGAGGGAAAAAACGCAAATGACGGACGTGCAACGAAAGTTACGCATAACACACAAACGAACCGACGACAAGTTATGGAACTATCGATGCTACCTTCCAAAGATGCATTGATAAATTAGAATAGAAGTTATTTTTAACTTATTTCAGCTAACATAAAGCTATTGTTTTATTTTTAAAGAATTCTTCTGTAAAAGCTATAGCTGATTATGAACGAAATGCCAATGACGTAAAAAGTAATAACGAAAATATGTAAATCGATTATATAAAACATACTTTGATAATATGGAATTGCTTTCTTAAATTTTATAAATTCTTCTAATTTAATTATACCTTTTACCGATACATCTTATATGCCCCACCTTTCAATCAGGAAAAAATAAACCTAGTAAATTAAAGTCATAATGCTACCAAACGAAAGAAGTTTCACTTCGAACGTGCGGATTATGTGAACTACCACACATATTTTTAATATTGTAATTATGAAGCACACCGAAAATTTTAACGTGATATTTTTTTAAAAAATATATATAGAAAGAGAATTTATTGTTAAATCAGTACGTATAACAAAATAAACTCAAACTGAAATTTTGAAACTACTTGGATTATAAAAAGTACTGTAAATAATAAGTTTCATTTGACATAGATGAAAATACATTACCAGCTGCGTTTTCCTTGGTACCTTTTTACATTTCTCGTAATCATTGTATTCAGAACTGACAGAGATTAGCAGGCGCATTTTGTACTTACGCTCTGAAGACAATGGCATTAATATCAATATATAATAATTTTGATATACTTTTAAAATATATCAAAATTATTATATTTAGACTGTAGATTAGTTGTATAAACTGAAATATAGTCTTTATTAAATACTATATTTCAGTTTAAATGTTTCGTTAACATGTGTAAAAATAAATATTTGGAAATGAAACTACATAAATATTTTAATAATCTTTAAAAAAATAATAATTATAAAATGAATATATAATTCGAATAAAACGGGAAAATCATTTATATATAGTGTTTGAAATTATTTACATATCTATAACAAATGAAGTCATTGTCAAAACCATAGATAATGTATATAGTAAAAGGTCAAAACTATTAAACCATATCAGAAGTAAAAGCAATTTGGTAATCAGTGGAATTAAAATGTAAAAATATTATTTTACAATATATTGTAGCAAGTAAAATAGATCTAATGTACATTTTGAAAAAAAAATATTTTTTTTAATAATATAAAACATTGTTTAACGCTATAGCAATTATTATTTTTAAAAAAAAAGATTTTGAATTTATTTACAGTACGGTAACAAACAAAACAAATACATTTATAGCTTTGTGTAAACGTAATACATATTTGCACAAAGCTTACAAAGTACAGAAAATAATTATTTTGTTGAACAGAATAAAAAAAGTACAATATTACTGTGTAAACAATAATATTGTACTTCAAACATGCTATTTTTTCGAAAAAAGAAAATAAAATTATTATTTTATAAGATGCATGTAAATTTACATTCTTTTCTAAATGAAAGATGACTCGTGGATTACCTTAACATAGCATAAGCTATTATTTAATAACTTGGTAATTTACAACTGATGTGTTGATAATTAATCATTAATTAAAAACCGAATTCATACTTTACTCAATTCTATACTTAGTTTAACAGTTATTCCTAATAAAACATACACACACAGATATATATATATATATATATATATATATATATATATATATATATATATATATATATATATATATATAATTTGACTACTAGACACATCTTTCATCATTTTCATACATATTTAAAATTAATAATTTGGCACACAATGTTAACTGATTAAGTATTTATTTCTGAGCATCAATCGAGATTCACTGGTCAAATTTATTTAATGTTAGCAGTCCATATACATTATCAAAGAAGTGTATACAAGCAACACTAATAGTAATGAAAATTTTCTGTTCATAATATTTAGTCCAGTAATATTAGTCATATTTGTAAGTAAAATCGAAATATAATCTAAATAAGTTAGAAACTATATATTGATTCTATTATAACTATCAAAAACAAATGCCTTTAGTAAAAGAATCATCAGAAACTTAAATTACAATGGAAGTATATTTATTAAAAGAATAAGAAAATCGTACATTAACAATGAAGAAAACGTAAAATACCACTATCCAAATTTTAAAGAATAAAAAAAAGAAGTTAGTAAAAACTATAACTGGTAGAGCAATTATAAAAATATTGATTGAATGGAAAGCGTTACTATACTAGTTTTGTATTTATCAGTGTATATTGTGTTACTTTTTTATGACCATATGTTAATAATACTATAAACAATACTACAACTTTTATAAGAAAGCTTTAGTACATGACATCATCTTTCATTATGAAAACGATTTTGTTTACTGTTTGACACAAATTGAATTAAAAATATTTTTAACAAGATAAAACGTTGCAAAAAAATACTAAATTTAAATCAAATAAAAATCACTGAATTATATCTAAAAAAAAAATATTTTTCCCAGTGAACAATACTTACGTGCTATATCAAATATAAACCATAGAGAGTAGCAGTTAGCTCCATTTCTTGCATTTAAAGAGCATAAACTATAAACTCTATGACATTGCAATCAACTTAATAGAAATAATAGCAATTGAATTATACATAAATATACATATACATATATATATATATATATATATATATATATATATATATATATATATATATATATACATATATATATATATATAGATATATAAATAAATATATATATATACATATATATATATATATATATAAATACATATATATATATATAGATATATAAATAAATATATATATATATATATATATATATAAATACATATATATATATATATATATACACATACATACACACATACATACATACAAAGGAAAGTAAAAAAATCGCGGAATTACGGGGAAGAGGTAAAAGATGAAATCCGAAGTGTAATCATTGAGATGATTACTCTTCGGATCATAGAAAATATCAACAAAAGAATGGTTACTTGTAAGAAAGCACGCGTCGATCACACTTATACGATATTATTTTTCATTTATAAATGGCATACCCTCCAACTATTATTTACAATAAAGAAATCTGAAACTTGGCGCAAATTATTTTATTTCAAATAAAAAAATTGCGGCCTTATTGGAAAAATCTGTATATATGTATGTGTATATACATATATATGTAAAATCTACCTATAAACTTTTTTTATACAATTGAAATGATTAGTTTCGTTTGAGATAATTAAAAACATAATAAAAAAAAATTCTTCACATCTTTCATTTTTCTCAAAATTCTTCTACAATTGTTAGATTGACGTTTACATCCAAACCAATCCATAATTAAAGAAGACAACAAAAGTATATTGAATTACAATATAACAAAATTCTTCATATATAATAAGCATCATAAAATTAAATTCTTTTTTTAAAAAATAGACAAAGTATATCCTTGAGATATTTAGTATAAAACTACATTTAATTTTTAATGTATTTTCATACATACCAGTTCACTGATGTTTGTTTTTGAGTCATTTTGAATTCGTGTTAATACCATTTGATTGAATAAAGGATTGTTTTATCATTTAGTTATTTTTATAATGATCGTTTTAAAATGAAAATATTAAAGACTTCATGTTATAATAAAAATAATAAATGACCTGAAGGAACAAACTTCAATGGAAGTGAATTTTCAAAATTTTACATATTTTTAAAACGAAATTATAACAACATTCTACATCCACAAGATATAAGTTTGAGATATAAATTATTTACTTTTATATTTCACTTAAATATAGCACTTATCTAAAATTTAAAGAATCCTCAAAATTATCTCTGTATATATTAGAATACATTACGCTATTGATAATACAAAAATATCGATTGTTGTGTACTTTAAAACAACTTTTTTTACATATACTTTTAATAACAGTAAATTTTGAGTATTTTTAAAATTATTTCTATTATTCATAGACTATGTTTTTATACATAACTTTTGCACAAAACATGAATTATATTCTGATTAAATAACACTCATGTTCAGAGTTTAAGACTGAGATTTTTTGAAGGTTATGCTTTCAAATCTTGTAGCTATAGCAACACCAAACGCACATGTGATGAATAACAATATTAGTCTAAATATTTCCTGACAAGATTTTCACCTTTTTAGGTTCTTGAGAAGTGTTATTTTTTATATCATAAAAATTACAGATATAAGAAAAAATACTGACAATAATGACATGGACTGATAATAGAAAAGATGAAATTGTTTTCAACGAAGTGTGTCTTAAAATTAAACCTTTTTTTGACTACAAAAATAAAAAGATGCTTTTTTAAAATAAAATCGGAGTATTTTGTAGAAAACCTGCTAACGAAATCTTTTTTATTAATT
>CM068320.1:12006686-12026686 GCA_034766995.1 Acanthacorydalis orientalis | reverse complement strand
TGAAATAGAAAAACGTATGAAAAGTACACACTTATAAACATAACTGAAATAAGTAAAGTATACAAAAAATCTATTTTAAAGGGGTTTTACACGAAATAGATATTTTCTATATATACATATATTCCTACTTACATTTTTATGTTTAGTAATCAAAATATTAGTTAATTTTGAACAGAATTGTAAAATATAATTAAAGACAAAGTTTTACAATCGAAAACAATGAAGTTTGCCATTTCTTAAAAATAATTATTGCTTAACATTTTACGTTCATCGCTCGATTTAGGCAGAAGTTTCGTTCTACGTGCTTTTTTTACGGTTGTGAATCGAGAAAATAGAGACCGACGTTAAAAAAAGAGTAAAAGAACAGCCCGAGTATGTTGTAAACATATTTTGTATTTGTTTGTTTGTATGAAGTGCAAAAAGTAAATTTGACATCATTTGTGTGGAGCTTAATATGTTCTCCATAAATCAAGCAAAAAGGGTCACAATGATGTAATAAATACAATCACGTATGCATTTTTAACTCACTTATATGTATATAATAATTTTAATCAATATCATAGAAACAGGTATTTTCTGACTGAGTATGACGGTGACCGCGTAAAAAACACGTATAAAAAGTACTACATAAATCGAACGATGAGAATATATTCTGATAAATAAATGTGTAATTTAGAAATAAATCACCTTTGATGAATTAAAGATGTTCTAAACAGTAATGAAGAAAAATATAATATTTAAATTACATATCGAACAAAGAAGACATATGCAAATCAGCCAAAAATTCACATGTACCACAATTAACAATAACGTCGTACCATGTTCAAACGGATTTAATAAACAGTCGTATTTCTGGAAGATCTGTAAGAAATCAGTTATATTCGAGACAGTTCACAACCCATTCCAGTCAGTAACACCTAAATAATAACGAAGTCCAGAATTCGAAGAAACTTTGGTGGAAATATTGTAGTGGTCAAATATTTTAAAACGAATCTATATAAATACTTCACTACATTACTGGATACAGTACTTTATTCGATATTGAACTGTATATTCATACTATTCTACGGTGTGACACGGTATAATAGTATGATACTTGTTTATATTTGTAAAAAGCTCTTAAAATCAAGTAAAAATTTGATTGATTTTTATCTTTAGTTGAAGTTAAAATTTAATCTGAAACTGGAACTCAAATTTAACTGAACTCAAATCTATCTGAAATGGTGTATATATTCATCCTCCCCAGTTATTTCATTAAGTAGATTTGCCAAATTTAAATTAGAGACTTAAAAGTGAAGTAAGTTGTTCTAATAATTTGACCATCTACTAAATTCGGACGAATACATCATTTTCGAAATATTTTTAAAGTAATTTATTCAAGGATCCCAATAATATTGGGTGAGTGCAAAAGTCTTAAGGAGTTTCTTAATAGAAAGATGAACTAAGTAATTTTATTAAAATAAATTTATTTGTTCTACCAAGTAATTGCTATTGTTTTCTATAATCTTTCGTTCACGTTATGGCAGCATTCGTATGTCTCTATCATAAAAAGTGTCCGGTTTCTCGTCCAAGAACAAACGATGTTTTTAGGCCGTGAAGAGAAGTGAATTTTTTATGTTCAAACAAATAATATTCTGATGAAGCAATGTCAGGAGATTACGGTGAGTGCAATAGGAGATCCCAGTTTAGATCGCTGAGCTTTATTTGCGTTTGCATCGAAGAGCGAGATCCAGCATTATCGTAATGGAAGACAACACTCTTCTTATTGTTCAAAGCTGGGCGCTTTTCCTCAATTGCTGCCTTCAAATTATTCAGTTGTTAACAATACTTATGGGAATTGTTTCGCCAATACGGAGTAGCTCATAAAAAAATCATACTTTGCAATTCCACTGTACAGAGAGTACAACTTTCCGAGGATGCATATCAACCTTTGGCATAAGTTGACCGGGCTAATTCTTCTGCCTTCAAGTCCCTTTCTGTTCCACATTGTCGCATTGGATCGATTTTTCATCTTCAGTCTTCTATCCAGGAACGGATCGGTTTTTAGTGGGCAAAGTAAGAAATTGGTCATAGATACTTAGTCTATTTTTCTTTTCGGTCAGAGCATGTAGCACTCAAATACTGATCTTTAAATAGTATATAAGTTTTTTTTAAATGCCGAAATACGGTCGCTCTATTAATATTTCATCTTTCAGCAACCTCTTGTGCTGAAATTCGTGGATTAATGTTCACTGAATTAGGTACAATGTCTTCACCAACGCTAGAAGGCCGACCGAAGCCCGCTTGGTCTTTCGAGGTTAAAATCATTCCATTTAAATTTCGAAAACCATCTTTCACATTTTGGAGTAGCCACAGCACTATCTCCAAACACGTTAAATGTTTTCCACAGTATTTGAATTGCCTGTTCCCGTCCGAAATTCGTTTATCATAATAACACTCAAATGGACTTTATCAATATTCATTTTCAATTTCACTTCAAAACAACTAAATTAACCCAAATCAAACCAATTCTTGCTTAAAATAACAGCTGAGAGTGATTTTTCCAGCGGTATATATTACATTAGCATATTTATTTTCCGTTGCCATATAAGACTGCATTAATATGACATTTATCAGAAACCCATTAAAAGTTTCGCACTCACAGAATATATAGAACATAAATTACCTTACTTTAATTAATGATAATAACATATAAAAATGCTATTTACAAGAACGACAGTCTAAAAAATACTACTTACTATTTAAAACATTTAAATTTAATAACAGACTGGTATCATAATATACATACATACATACATATATATATATATATATATATATATATATATATATATATATATATATATGTATGTATGTATATTGACGGTTCAGAAACCAACTGGTATCGGCAGAGTTTAAAAATATAAAGTTTTGCAATAAACGTCACAATGTCAAAATGACAAAAGCATTATCCATTAAAAATTCCTAATAATAACTCATAAAAAGAATATTCCCGTTGCATGGTTTCTATATTTTTTTCTGTAAAGAAGACATTTTTAAATTGATCATATTTGTGAAATACACTTAAGGCACAAAATTGCATATATATATATATATATATATATATATATATATATATATATATATATATATATATATATATATACATTTACATTACTACATATACATTTTATTATTAGTACGTGGGTAGTTTGTTAAGCATGGTAAATTTCTATGATGTAGCACCACTAATCATTTGGTAACGTTATGTCTACCAAATGTCACTTTTTCAAACCAGCATAGACAAAATTTCAGTCAGGAACGACGCGTCGTTCACATTCTACAGATGTTTGAAGCGAACATGGTAGCATTTGCCGCAAAAATAGAAAAAAAACGAGCAGGCCTTTTTGCATCGATTTGTCATCGTGGATGAATCAAGTATCCACCACTACACATACCTGATACAAAGCAGTGGATAACGACTGGTGAAAGTGCGCGGAAGAAGGCGAAGACCGTTTTGTCGACTGGGAAGGTGATTATCAGGAAATCATCCTGATCGATTACTTAATAAAGGGAAAAACCACAACAGGAGCTTGTTATGTAACATTATTGGATCGTATAAAAGAGCTGAAACAAAAACGACCCAGTTTAACGTATTAAAAAGTTGCTTTTGCAACATGATAATGTGCCGTCCTACAAATCGATCGTAACAATATCAAAATATCACGAATTAGGCTTCGAATTGATTTCTCATCCACCGTATTCTCTGGGCTTGGCCCCGTGCGACTTCTACCTCTTCCCTAACTTGAAAATATGGCTCGGTGGGAAGAATTCACGTTGAATAAGGATGCCACGTCAATGAGTAGTGTTCCAAATGTACAACCCTCAATGGAGACTATGTTAAGAAATAAAATCGTTTTTTTTTTCAAAAAAAAAAAAAACTGTTTAATTTGCTTTTTGTTATCATACTTATCAAACGACCCACGTATTTACAAAAACATACCGATATATAGAAATAACGATTTGAAAAACCGAGAGTATATAATTGTATATGGGTTTAGAATCAACATATATTAATTATTAATATGCAATTTAGGTGAATCAAATATATTTACAATTCGTATAAACGTAAAGATTTACAATAATAAAATTATATATCGACGAATCTCCTTAAAATAAAACAATATAACAAAATTAATGTTTATACTTACCTAATACACATACATATTTTAAAAGGATTATATATATATATACACACATATATATATATATACATACATATATATATATATATACACACACACATATATATATATATACACACACATATATACATACATACATACATACATACATACATACATACATACATATATATATATATATATATATATATATATATATATATATATATGTTTACTTCTTTTAAAACATACATGTTCACACTTATTATAATAAATGTATATATTAAATCTATACATATGTTTATATACAAATGTATAGACAATAATACACCTAGGAAAATTGTTAGTTTTCTACTAACTTTTATGATGAAGATTAAATACTGCTATTCATACAGCAAAACGTACTATTCCCATGTCATTGCTTCTTTCTTCATTAATTACACAATTTACTCCACTGTTATCAGCATTCTTTAGTGAAGTTTTGTTTTAAATGCACGTTGAACCTCAAACCATTGTCATTACAGTAAAAGTGTACGTGTGTGTGTGTGAATACGCTGTGTATATAATCTATATTTTCAAAAATAGATGAACCACATTTTGATTAAATTATTTATGGAAGAGATTTAATTATAAAAACCATCAAATAATGATTTGACATTTATAAACCAAGAAAAAAAATGTAACAATGTGAAACGAATTAATAAAAACAAATTAACTACAACAAATCAATAAAATTAAATAAAATTAATAAAAAGAATAGTTTTCTTTGACAAAAATTATTTAAAGCATGTTTACATAATTCCAGTTTTTAATTTATTGCAAATATTAGTTTTTAATCAAATAAAAATATTAAAATTAATTAGCAATTAACGTGTTACCATTTAATATTTTTGAAATTTATTTATATAAATTAAAAACAATTTTATTAATATAACAATAAATAAATAGTATAAAATATTGAATAGGAAGTAATTTCATTTTATGATAATGTTAGGTTTAAATAAAGAAATTTATTATGATAAAATTTTTTTAATGAATAATTATAAAATGACTCAAATTACTAAGTTCAAAGGGAGTCAAAATAGTTGAGTACAATTTTCTATAAGTAGCTCATTAACATTTACTAATTACATAGTTTCATGCTCGTTTTATGTTACATGTAATGATAGCTTTAACTGAATTTTTTGGCAATTACTTTAAAAAACAGTAATCTTTTTTGTAACTAAAGTGATTACACTTGTTTCAAATCTGATATTATAGTATTTAAATGTGGTTTAGGTGTGAAATCAAAGTCGAATATAATTCATTATTTTTCTTAACCCAATGGGGTTTTCAGTTGTAATTAAAAAAAGCACCTACGTATTTATATATTAAAAAAATGTGTATATGATATATTATCTGACAATGAATAGGTCTGTTTAGTGTATATTGGCATATTACTTAATTTATTTTTCGAACAGTTTCAAATGTGTTTTTTTTTGACAAAAAATACATTTATTCCTAACGCAAATTTTCGAAATGGATTGAAAATAAAAAGGAAGTACAGTTGTAGTTTAAATTTTAAACGAAATTAGTTAATCCAACTCCTAATTGTTTTCTTCTTCTTAACTTCGATGTTAGATAATGCCGTGTTGAAAAAAAGAAAACTGATAACATGTAAATAAAAATCTAGTCGAAAATATACATCTGAAATCTTGAATAATGTTTAAAACCGTTTAGCACTAAACTTCATTAATTCACTGAAAGTCAATTCTTAAGCAAAATGTTGACATGTAATCTTAAAACCTAAAAAAGTAGAATATGTGTCCATGTATATACCTACATTATGTTGAAGATTATTAAAAATGTACTTGCACCTCCAAATTATACAGAGCATAGATGATTGATTAGCACCAGACTGTATTAAAAAGAACTTATTTTAGTAAGTTTTAAAAACTGAATGCAATGTCGTCATTAGTTTAATGATGAAAACAATATTTTAGATGCATTTCTTATCGATGATGTATGATTTTGTTCAAATGGCTTCAATAATTGTCAAAATTATTGTTTATGGCCACATACCATTTCATATGTACAGGTGCGCGCTAGTGGAAAGGGAAAATATAAAAGCAGATTTATTCACGTACCGTTGAAGTGAGAGGGTTAAAATAAATGACACATTGTTAGTTATTCAAGGCCTTTTAGTAAACATGGAGTAGGGATTTGAAATTTCGTTGTGAAATTATTTTACAAAAATGAGAGACTGCTACAACTGGACAATGGCTATTTCGCAATCATTGCAACATTCTGAGCCTGTGTAACGTTTTGTGAGCAGGTACCGACCGCTTATGCCATCATCATCTAGATTCAAAGGTTTACGGGAACTGGTTCCAAAGGTCCAGAATACCAGTAATAACAGCAGAAACGACCATATTCGAGTTTCTGTAACGCAACAGTCCACAACGTTCAGTCCGTAAACATTCATCTACATTGAACATTAGCAGCATACAGGTACGTCGAATGTTACAATAAAGATTTAAATTTTCATCCGTACAAAATATAATTTGTTCAAGAGTTAAAAGATACTGATTTGCATGCTCGCATGAATATTTCTTAAGATACATTAGCGCGTTTGAATTAAGAAGAAAATATGACCAAATTTATTCATGTCAGATGAAACGCATTTTCATTTAAACGGCTACGCGAATAAGCAGAATAGTCGATATTGGAGGGCTGAGAATCCACCTGAATCGCATCAAAAGCCGTTGCATAGTTCAAAAGTTCCTGTTTGATGCGCTCTTTCGACTTTCGGCATCACAGAACCATTATTTTTCGAAGACAACAACGAAAATACTATAAACGTTAACGCAGCCCGCTACAATAACATGATTATAACATTTCCGACGCATGAAGAATTAATTCGATTTCCACAAATTACATGTTCTTCAATATAGGGCAACAAGCTACAACGCTTGAGTATCCATGGCTGCCGTACGAGCGCTCTTTCCAAACCATATCATTTCCAAAAATTGAGATGTTCGTCCAACAAGATCCTCACATTTCACAGCGTGTGCTTATTTTCTTTGGGGATATCTAAAGATCAAGTTATATATTGATCGTCCACACACTATCCCAGAACTTAAAAATTTGAAAACCAATTACGAAGATTCCATCAGACATGTTAAGACATGCAATGGAACATTTACAAATAAGATTACAGGAATGCGTGCGCCGAAATGGTGTTAAAAAAATAAAATGGTCCGATATATCTAACAAAAATAGATAAACAAAATTATGTAAAAATAAAAATTTAATTATTGTGTTTTGAAATTTTCCCGTTCCTCTGGCGCTCCTGTATTATATTGTGACGCAAATCTACACCTTGTTAAAATGCATTCCAGTTGTCAAAAAATAATCGAACGAAACTTTTTTTTAAATATTATTAAAAAAAAGAAAACTATTTTTGGAGTCGTTGATTAAGAAGTAAATTGGCAAGGCGTTCATAATGCAAAATATCCTTTCATCTGTAGTACTAACTCATAAAATCCATAATAAATGTAGATATTAATATGCGGCTATTCTTTCACGTGATGTATTAATAGTAATGAATATAATGTTTTTAACATTAAAAAAACACCTTTTTATAGTACATAAAACATGTTAACTTTTTAATCAACGACATTTTAATATTTGAAGGTAAGCTAATTGATTAACATAAATTTAAAAACAATCCGTCCTGTTGATATTTTTAACAGATTTTGAACAACAATCAGACCTTAATAATTTCACATGTTTCAAGAACTAGTATAGTTTCGATTTATAGAATTAAATTATTCAGTATTTCTAATATTATATTTATTTAAAAGTGTCTTATTTGATTGTAATATTTTTAATTTCGTTTTAACTTATTATTATAAAACCTAAACGTATGCAGTGTACGTATAATTGCAATTACTTTTATATTTAAATTAAAAGTTTTAAACTATGAAGTATATAGGATATTAACAGATAATCATTAATCAAATCTTTTTTAACAGCACTTCAAGAAAAAAATTGTTATTACTTTTCTGCATTTTCAGTTGTTTCGATACTTTTAGAAATTTTAAATAAAAAATTGTAATATAAAATTTATGTTAATGTAACACAATTAAAAATCACTATAGAAAATGTTACTATTTATTAATATTATTTTAAATGTACCTACAAACACATGCAATAAAAACAAATGTGTATAAAAATAAACGCCCCACTTACTAATTGTAAAATGTAACTATTTATTAATATTATTTTAAATGTGCACAAACATGTGCAATAAAAACAAATACGTATAAAAATAAATTTCCCATTTAATAAGTGTATTCAGTGACAATGAACTTACATTCATTAGTTCAAAATAAGGCATCTACGTACCCTCAAACTTTGTTTTAAAATATATTATTTCGCGGGAATTTTTAAGAGCACTAGATTTTAACACCTAAACAGAAGTGTATATATATATATATATATATATATAAACTAATCAGTGTACGAAAGTGAATTGATACACATCTGCTAATAATATTAATCCGAAAAGTTCATTAATTAAATCATACACAATTACTTTCTGTTCGAAATAAATTTGAAAAATCTTTGGATATAATAGAACATTCTTTTGTAAATTAACAATAACATAGATAGTTTAATATAGTTTAAAATTAGAATAACCTATTTTTTTAATTTTATATTAGAAAAATATATTTTCTTTATGGCATGACTACAATTTAGTTTCTGTAATTTCATTAGAATCATGAGGATATGAAATGGAAGGTAATTCAATAGTTATGTTTTGGCTGAAATATATTCATTGAAACGGTGTTCAAACAACCGTCTTAAACACACACACACACATATATATATATATATATATATATATACATATACACATACATACACACACACACACATACATACATGTACACTTGTGTGCAAGGAAATAATTATTCATATTATTATTGTAAAACAAAACAATACGCACAAAAAAGCATACTTTCAATAGTTACACATGATCAATTTCATTTTCAAATATGGTAAAACTGTTTTAATTACCACTTTTCTACCTCAACAATATTTACATATTTTTACTTCCAAAATTAACAATAAAAAATGTTTCTTTTCTTCTCTAAAAAATGTTAAAAACTAATATCTTCATATTTATAAAACTTTTCAATTTTTTTTGAAGTGTTAATTAAAATGAATTCAAAATACAGGTGAAATGGAAGCAGTTTGGTTTTCAATCCTTTTTTAAGGTACACGTTTATTTTTTTTAAAAAAAACATGTTCGTACAAGACAAATAGCTTAAAAAGACGAATTTCAACAAGTGCACACGTTTGTGTTACGCACGCACGCGCGCACACACACAGTAAAACTCCATAAGATACTATGAAAAGCTAAGTTTATTATTTAGTATATAATTCTACTGATTTATAACTAAGGACATACATTAAATGTAGATATCCGAATCAAATGTACTCTTCTTTTTCCAAACACGCCTATTAAATATATTTAAACAATATAATTAAAATTACATTACTTCAGTGAATGAAAATTTGATTCCCATGCAAATAATAAAATTAAATAATTATATTCATAAACCATGCAACTTGATAAGGTACTTTATTCTATATATACGAGCCGTTTTCACGTCTGCTTTAAACCCCATGGCTCGATTGAGTAACAGTAGCATTATTTATTGAATTATTTTATATAATCAATAACCATAATTACGATTGATTTATATTTACTGTTTATTAGTAAAATTTTATAATTAGAGTATAATACAAATCGAATATCATCACAATTAAACAATATTCAAATATCTGTTTAGGTTATTTGTAACTAACTTGTGATTTATATGAGAAAAATAAAAATCTTGTTACCACCGTGTTACAGACGAGTAAATAAACGAACACAATTTAATATCAACAACCAAGCGTGTTTTTATCCTACGTATAAATAATTGGATATAAAATATTACTATTACAGATTAAAAAAAAAACATTTTTTTTCCATATCAAATTATTCTTATCAAAGTTATTTATTTTAATAATGGGCAATTAATCACAAATTGTTAACGTATTTTAAAATAAAAGTTGTGCGATTTAGGGAAGTAATTAAAATAATAAATTATAACTTATTTTAAATAAATTTTATTACGAACATTCAAGAATACAAGTTATGATATTTTAAAAACTAAATTATTAGCAAGTAAGTGTAATGATAATATAAATGTTATCAAATACATCCGTACATGAAATCATTTCACGAAATTAAACAAATATATTTAATGCACGATTTTTTAAATCGTTAATTTTTGTATTTTAAGCGATTTTACACTATCGTCGAATGGTCGGTTTTCAGAAAAATGTACACTAAAAATACATTGCATTTTTTTTTGTGTAAATATGATACATCTATCTTAAAGTAATGGAAAAAGAATGCCTATATATTTTACTCACTTTTATTAAGAAACTTTTTAGTAAATTATGATCGAAACAATTATAAACAGTGTCTCTCTGGACTGTCCAAACGATACATTTTTTCATTTATTATTTAAGAATTTATTTTATGCAATAACCATTATCATGGAATAACGGAATTCCAATGAATAGACTGATAATATACTTTAAAATTAAAAAAAGTATAGAATCATTTGATGTAGGACCGTCAAAGATAATAAAATATACATTGATGTAGAAGAATAAATATACGCCGATTAATATCGCCGTCTTTTATTTTGATAGTCATCTCGTCGACCTTGATTGCCACCCCAGCCGCCACCGACATTACGGCCGCCTCGCATATCACCTGGCCCACGCATATCATTTCCACCACCTCTAATATCTGAATTTCCACGCATATCAGCATTCATATCCATGTCATAACCACCACCACCGCCGCCACCGCCGCCGCCACCACCTCCACCTCCACGTCCACGCTGATCGTATGCATCCATAAATGATTTCGGATCAGGTGGAGGTCCTTGCATATTTTCGTTTCCACCACCGACTGCAGTAGAATCATAACGTTCTTGTTGATCTAACATATCGTTTAATTGATGCGCTTTAAGGAATAAATTATTTTCTTCTTGCCTTCGACGCAAGTCCTCTTCTTGATGATGCATACGCATAGCGATATCTTCTTGCATACGTCGTAATTGTTCTTCACCTCGCTGACGAGCTTCTTCAACAGCACGTTCTTTCATCTCCCATTCGCGCTTTTGCCGTTCGCGATCCATTTCACGTGCACGCAATTGTTCTCTAAGTATCTCAGTTTCATGCTCGTAACGAGCATATTCCATCTGAGCTTCAAGTTTTTCTTCTTCCATTGCCTGTTCACGTTTTAAAGCCTCTTTCTTTTGTTTATATATTTCTGATAATTGTTTCCATCGTGTGCCATACTCGTGTTCAAAACTACCCGGCAACGCGAAACGTGGTCCAATATCACGAGCTTTGTAATAATCTTGTGGTTTTTTGGTGCCTAAAGACTTTTCAGAATAACCGTCAATATCGTCAACTATATCGTATGCTTCCACAATGACAGGTCTAAGAGATGACGTCAAAAAAAAACATTCATCTGAACATCTTCTAATAGCAGCTTGAGCTGCAGGTTTCCTTGCATATTCGACTATTCCTTCACCAGTTGATTTTCCACGATCATCAACAACAATAACACATCTCTCTATTTCACCAAATACAGAAAAAGCCGTGTAGAGTAATTCATTTGTTACCCATGGTGTTAAATTGCGCACTTTTATGGTGGTACCGTTTGGAGCAAATCTTACTTTAAGCGAGCGTCCTTTACGCATTCGTCCATCAAGCTCACGTTTAGCTTTTTCAGCGTTAACATGATAGTCCATACGAATAAACGCAAAATTCTTTTCTTTGTTTACGAACAATTCGCTCGTTTCGCCAAATGGCGTGAATAATTCTTTTATTTCATCCTCAGTTACATCATTTGTCAAGTTACCAATATACAAACGACTTCGACCAGAAAACTTTTTTTCTGTGGTATCGAGGATAGGAAGATCTGTCGTGGGGCCATTTATTGACATTAACCGTTCATTGATACGATCATTTTCGCGATTTTCTGTGTTGCGCTGTGGCCCGTTAAACCGAGTTGGACGCGGACCTCTGTTAATATTATCACCGCCGCCGACTCCTTCAACAACGTTAGGCTCGTTACGTTGCTCATTGTGAGGTCCACGACCAAGCATATGACCGCGAGATCCACGTGACCCGCGTTTTCGACCTCTCATACCACTACCCATAGACTGATTTTGTTCACCTTGGTGTCCATTTGCCTGTGCAGGACTGCTAACTTCTGTTTTTACTTCGCTCGGTTGAGACGCCATTATAAGCTTTTAAAAATAAAATACGCATATTTTACTTAACCTGAAAGCCCTCTATCAAAATTGATTTAAAAATATATTCCTGAAAGATAATCATTAATAATTCAATCTTATTTCACTTTGGCCAATGATCGAAAAAATATATAAACTTGCGATCACGTGTACTTCAGAAATATAACATTATTAATAATATGAAAATAAGATATGTTAATATAAATTGAACTCTCGATAATTATCTTTCGTGGAAAATTTACTAGGAAATTGAAAGTACTCAATATAGCTGTAGAAATAGGACAATACAAATTATTATGTAATATTTTTATAAAACGCACGAATGAATAAAAATATTCACTTAGCAGACTATGTTTATAGAAAATATTTTTTATCAGTATAGACAGCTGTAAAAGCACGAAATTGTATACAAATATATGCGGGTCATAATAACCTCTTTTAGTCTTCAAAATAAGCGTATATGTTACGATTTCCTTTGTTATGATTAAAAATATTCTAACTGTTCTAGATTAATATTATATGGATAAATATATGTACATACGTATACAATCGCATACGTACAGTGTTATAACTTGTAACTATTAATATATTAAATTTAATTTTGTATGTATTAAAAATAGAACTAAGAACTTTATACGTCGAATTTGTAACGGAGATCGTAACCACTATATTAATAATTACAACTTTTTCTTTTTCATGCAACAATCAGAAACAAATAAATTCAAACATTTTTCCTCAAAATGATAACTACAAAGAAATATAAAAAATATCAACATTAAACTATATATATATATATATATATATATATATATACATATATATACATATATATATATATATAAACTATAACATTTTTAAGTTCAATAGTTTATAATTTAAGTGTGCTTTAAATTCAAAGACAAACTTTTTCTGTGCCGAACAACTTTATATAAGTTTAATCCATTTATAAATTAATCATTATCATGAAGCATATTTTATTTAAAAAAAATCGACTGTTTTCAAAACCTCAAGTAATTAAATTGTACATGAAATTATTTTTGGTACCTATAGATACCTTGAATTATCGGTACAATAATCGAGGCGAAGATAGATAGGTGTCTACCATATGTTTTCGCTTAACCAAAAAACAGAACGAATAAATACTATAGAGTACAATAAGAGTATAATCAAAACTAGAATTCTTTTTATCATAATATTGTTTTTGATAAACGATTTTTTAATTCACTCTCAAGTACAATGAACAAACACACGCAAAAACAAATTATTTGAAAAAATAATTCTTATAATATAGAACAATTGACCCATTCCCTGCATATAATACAAACTGAAATTCTTAGTTTTGAATTCATTATAGGATGTTTCCCTTCTATGTGCTACCTATTTTAGGAATATAATACGCCTAATGTTTTATTATAATAAATGCTAATTTTAATTTAGCTAAATTATACATATACAGCAAACACTCGTATAACACGGATTTGTTTTAACACGGTTGAAGAATTGTGACAAGATCTCCTATAAAGGGGGCGTGTAAACATTGATACCATCCAAGAACGAAATGAAACAAAAATCACGATTAAGACGTATACATGTCGTATGTGATGTCTTGACACGCTCCCGTATGGATGCATGCAGCATTGTTTTAATTTCGAGCGGGAAGTGTCATGAATTTTTTGTGAGATATCTCGCTGTAACTTTTAATAAAGTAATTTTTTGAACATTTTGTAATTTCTATTGATATATTAAATAAAAATAAAGTACATAACTAAATGTTACTTTTTTAATATAAAACGCAATATAAAAACGATATAACACATTTTGTATGAATTTCGACCCTCGTATAACAAGTTTACGAATAACAGGGCGTTTTCGTGGAATCAGTTAATCAGGCTACACGAGGGTTTGCTATATATATATATATAATCTATAAATTAACGAAAAACAGATTAGTAGAATTAAAAACAAACCTACTCAATTATAACACTTTTCGCAAGTTTTAAATAATTTATTATAAAGTATAAAATAATGTTCAAAGTGTATTTCTTTTCTAAATAAATTACTTGTTTGAATAGTCATATAATGAAGACAATTTCGTAGAACAAATGATGTTTATGTTATAAATTTTCAATAGTTTTTACTATTCTTATTATGTATCTTAAACACAATACAGCATTGATTATTAAAACATCCATTCCTATTGCATTCACTGCGTTGACAATAAGAAAAAAATCTCTGTTAACATATTCTTTATAAAAACTTTCTATAATAAACAGTATAAAGTTAAAACAATTACACGACCTGCAACATGTAATATTCGTAAAAAGTACGCAATTCATATTCAAAACAGTTAAAAATAGTAACGCATAGTAATTTTTATCATAGTTCTAAATTATTAGGATTACTTTCAAAAACATTAAACATTATATATAATTAAAAAAAAAACCTTTTAAAGAAATAACTGTCAATGAATTATAAAAATTGACCACTACTTTTCACTTCTACTTTCTGAGTTTTTTCAAGAATCAAATTTTATGATAACAATTTACCACCTATATTATTAATTAGTGCTATATATGTTTAACTGCTAATAAATCGTTCAAATCAGAATACAAATCAAAGGCAAAAATGCCTTTGGCCGCTAGTAATCATCAGAGGTTGTAAATTAGTAAGTAGATAAGAGTAGTGAGTATGCGCCCTTTCTATTTGACTGCTGAAGTTTTTCTATATATTTAATCGGACGGTTTTCAACATAAATTTTGGAAAAAAAATGCAGTTGGCAATATTACTAAGCACAAATTATTCATTTCGAATATATGCAGCTTAGTGTTAGTTTTGAATGAATTTGCTAAAAGGATGAAAAATTATATAAAGCCATCCAAAACAATCATTTAAGCAACCTTATTGACATGAGCGTATACGCGTATACACGCAATTTTTAGTGGGAACCTTTAGTTTTACTGCGAACACGTTTTTAATAGTATTAACAATTTAAGAATTATACAGGATTACAAATAAATATATATATATATATATATATATATATATATATTTACACATTCATAGACTATAATATGACAATTCTGAGAAATAAGACCAAAAATGGAAGAATAGTTTTCATACATGCCTAATCATTAGCCAGGACAAAGGTTTGCATATATATATATATATATATATATATATATATATATATATATATATATATGTAGATTTATTTTCATACTAGATATAGAAATATAGTATGTGATAATGTAACTGAACGTTTTATTACATGGTCTTGCCTTGTTACAAAAAGTGACAATGTTTGAAAAAATGATACACGAAAATTGAATTATTTTTCTATACTAGGGGGCTTTGCTTCCTGATCGTTACGCTCACCAACCCCCGAGCTCGCTGCGCTTGCCCACTTGACAATTATAAATATGTACATATAATCGAATGAAACAACAAACATGTTTTTTAAGTCATTTATGTCAACATAATCATTCTCGCAGACATGTTACAACCTGTGTATATATATATATATATATATATATATATATATATATATATATATCATTATCGAACAGATTGCGGCATAGTTGTTTTATATATGAGATAAACATATTTCAGTACCATAGAAACCTCGGCCCAAATAAACAAGGGGCAACGTTATGAACTTTTTAATGGATGATTTTGATTTTATATACAGAGAAAAGTAATTTTTACCTTTTACCAGCATCACATAATTACATATAAGTATAAAATTTTGTGTATTTAGAAGATATTTAAAAGATAAAACATACAATACTGCATTTAAAAGGAAAAATATATGCAACAAAATTTTAAAGAAAACACTTTTTATCGCTTGAGCTTATTGATATAACCAACAATTTTTTTAACTAAGTAAGAATGTAGTATGTACCTCTACATATTAATTAAACACACGTACGTATATTTTTTATATAAAATTCGTATGGAAATTTTAAGAACTCGCTAATTTTTCCTAAACAAAATATATTCTTAATCAATCGGGCATAGTGAAATATAATTTTAGTAATAAAATTAAACAACTTAAAAGAATAAAACTATTGCATTTTAATTTCTAAACAAGAAAATCTTTTTAATTTCCTTTTGCAATAAAGCACTACTTTTCAAACTTTGATATACCGACTCTATTCCTTCCCTTTCCACGAATAATATTAATGTGATTACAATTGTACTATTTCAAAATTCTTTCAGATATATTTTTTTTACCGGAAGTATGATTTTTAAATTATTTGTTAGTTACAGTTGAACATTTAGTGAATATCCAATTCCGACCCACATTTCGAGGTGTTGAGAAAATTACTGTTTGTACACACATATGCATTATATATATATATATATATATATATATATATATATATATATATATATACACACGCACGCATATAAAAAAATACAGAATTGTATTTTCATATAAGAATATACACAATTTACGGATTATTTAATATAAATATGTACAATGAATTCGTTTATAATGAAAATTATTATTCAATGAAAGCTAGTAGCTGGTAGTAGTTTCAAATGTTGTACTGTAACTACAACAAATTCTTACGATTACGAAAAAAATTGAGTGGCACAACTGAATTTATTATAGAAAAATTTCAATGTATACTTTACGTACGTGTTTTTATATACATGTGTATTTATGTATGCCTATGTATGTATGTATGCATGTCTTATGTATGTCCTATGTATGTATGTATGTGTATCTATGTATATATATATGTATGTGTATATATGTATGTGCATGTACGTATGTCCTATGTACGTATGCTACTATGTATGTATGTATACCTATATATGTATGTATGTATATCTATGTATGTATACCTATATATGTATGTATGTATGTATGTGTGTATTTGTGTGTATGTATGTATGTATGTATGTATACCTATGTATGTATGTATACCTATCTATGTATGTATGTATGTATATATATGTGTATACATATATATATATATATATATATATATATATATATATATTTACATACATACACACAATTAAAACATTTTCAAAAAAACCTATAAAAAAGTTCATATAAACAATAAATTAATATAATTATTTGTGTAAATTGTTTATATACAAAAAAGAATATATCTGTAACATGTGCACTACTATTACACATTATTACATTTCTTTGTCATCACTGTAAGTGCCATATTTACATTCATTACCCATGGATCAAAATAAATCGTTTATAATTTATACGTTCTTCAAAACATACTTTGTTCAAGTTATGTTTCTCGTCCGTGAGGTCATTATTTTCTCTTTTTCTTCCACTACCAATTTCTTGCCAACTTTCTATATCTTCGGTTGGCTATTGTATTATGAAGATGTCGAATGACAGAACAGGTAGTGGAATAAAAATAAAAATGGTTACCTCAGGAACAAGAAACAATTTTAAATGGTAGTACACAGGTATAAAAGTAATTACAAATACTTTATTAAATATATAACCACCTATATGTTTGTACACATAGCAACCTTATTATTTTATTAGTGTACTTAGTGGAATAATATTCATTCAAGTTCCTCAATATTGAAAAATATATAGCAATAAATTGTTCATAAAATATGCTCAAATTTTTCCTGATAGAAAAAAAATAAATATTTGCTTTCAGTACGTAGCAGAGAAAAAAATTAATCGCTTTTAATGTTTTTTTTTTAACTCAAATTGTTGTAATGTATATCCCAATTTTCGACGAATATGTGCCACGCAATATTTTAAACAAACTTTTTTCGTTAAAAATACATTCATACTATATATATATATATATATATATATATATATATATATATATATATATATATATATATATGTAGTATGAACAATTATAATTTCAGTGGAATATTTAGTATTGTTTAAACGCAAAAATAAACGTAATTTAAAACAAACTTCAAATTTTTTATGAAATTATTATATGTTAATAATTGATTATTTATATACAATAGGCATACGACGTCCATTATCAATTGCGTATTGTTTATTTATTGTTACTACTGGTAGATGATTATGGTTAAATGATTATACTCATCCACAAGTCATTTTTATATATGTTCAACACATTTAAACCGGCGTGGATCACATAATTTTCACCATCAGGCGGCGTGAACCACCGTGCTTCACTAAAATGTTTTCAATTATATTTATATACGCATAATTTACGGAAAACTGCACCTAAATGTAAAGTTATATGACGCGGCTAAAAATAATATATACTATGTGTAAACTGAATTAGCAGTTAATATTACACATTCACTGTTTGTGATAAACTAAATGGCAAATCAATGATAACGAAAACAAGCAAACAAGTGCTGCCAGAAGAAAAATGTTTAATCACGCGCTGACAAATCACTCAAAATATGAAAAAAACACGCCGGGTTTAACATGTGAATTATACAACCAGATAAAGAATGATTAATTCTTTGCCCCAATAAAATTTAAAACATTTAACCCATCTAAGAGGTTAAATAGTCGAGAAAGAGAAAATACAACTTTACTATTACCTAGCAATCAACATGATGCTTTTAACCTAACAAATTAATTGATCACAAATAATTTTCCATTCGAAAATTAATTCCCTATTTCCATAATTTACATTTAATTTTCTTTGGTATGTAATAAATAACAATTATAATAAACAACTTTTTTGTATACTGACACATTATAATTAATGTTACAGATTTAAAACAACATATATTACATTTTATATTTGAACAAATTTTAAATACATAAGATTAAAATCTACTTTTTCTCACAAACAAGTCATTGGTTGCACTTGACAAAGAAGAATCACTTTTATACAAATTACCCCTCTCATAAAAATATAATAAAGCGTACGTCATAAAAAAAATGGTTTAAAAACTAATTTTATATTTCACAAGTCGATATTTTCTTTATATTCATCATTAAATTGTTTGTAATTCTTGAATATCATAAGAAGTTATATTCAACTCAATCAGTGAGATTACAGAGATAAATTTATATATATATATATAAATTTTAAAGTTATTTCCAAAAAAAAAAAAAAAACATTTGAAAACAAATGTGGAAATTCATGTTTTTTTCCTCAATGTTTTTAAAATTTTTCTAATTAACATAATAGTTTTGTGTTTAATCAAAAAGTAATATTAGATCTCATATATAATGAAAATGTTATAAATTGTATATCAAAAGAAAAGTACATACATATCACACACAATATATATATATATATATATATATAAGCTTAATTAAAATAACATATTACGTTGGTAAGAAAATAATTGCGATTTTTGTTTTCTGAATTCTAACCTTAACATCAATTTAAAGTGCATTTTTCGGTCTGTATTTTGGTAGACTTTGGTTTTATTATTAATTTTGTTTCAAACTGGGGTACTGAATTAAATATGGAAAAGAAGCAAATATTAGCATTTTTTTTGTATGAAT
>CM068320.1:11974186-12001686 GCA_034766995.1 Acanthacorydalis orientalis | reverse complement strand
TCTGGACCATGGTTAAATACAAATGAAGCTCCAGGACACACACCCAAGCCATCGTTACACCAGAAAAAACTTAGGGTTACTGTGTGGTGGACAAATAATGGAATAATCCATTATTCTTTTTTAAAACCAGGCGAATCAATTACAGCTGATTAAAAACAAAACAGCCAATGCTAATCAATAGATATGGGCCAATACTATTGCAAGACAATGCCTGACCACACACATCTCGAATCACAATTTCTAAATTAAATTCATTAAATTATGAAATTTTACCACATCCTCCTTATTTACCAAATCTTTCACCGACAGACCATCCTCTTTTTCGTCACTTGAAATATTATTTAAGAAATAAAAAATTCCAAAACCAAACAGAAGTGATTCAAGGATTCGAGGACTTTATAAGCTCTAAAAATGTCGATTTTTATAAAAATCAGATAAACAATCTAATTTCTCGTTGGCAAAAGACCATTGAAGCTGAAGGAGTTTATTTTGATTAAATATATTTTGTTTTATTAAAAATATTGTGTTTTAATTCTCACCTACGAATTTCGTAATTTCATATGTTACATACTACTATAGAAGTTTTTTTGTCTAATATTTTTTTACTTACAAAAATACTAAATCATTTTTATTAATTCTTTATCTTTAGTTAAAATATAATAACACAAATGTTTTATTGTAAGTAGTTCATTTTTAAAATCCTGTATAATTTTAACTTTAAAATTTTTCAATTTGTATAATTTAATAATTAAAATTATTAAACCTTTTTAATTTTTTTAAAGTAATTTGCTGTTACTATCACCATTATTAATTTATGTTATTACTAGCAGTAAGTATACATGAGGCTAGACATTCATTTGTTGCACAGGTATTATGTTGTGAATATTTACATAGTTTTATTTTAATTTACATATGATTATAATAGTTTAAAAATAACATTCAAAATTAATATTTAAAGTTTTCCAACATTTTATCATTTACTTTTCTATTACATCTTTAATTTTACAAAATTTTAAAATAAAGTAATATTACACGAGTACATGTCAAATATGTCCCAGGAGTTTTTTATTTATCTATTTCGTTTATTGTCATTAAAATACAATTTTAGATTATTTTGATGTGTTTCGAGTAAGTTGGGTTGTATAGTTTTTAGACAGTTTAAACCAGATTGTTTTTTTTTACAGTAATTATGCAGTACGCATGTGCATATACTGTTGTAACAAAAAATTATGAACTAATTTCCTTAATTTAATCTGATTTCATCAGTGGTGAGAAATTTGTCAAAAATAAATTAAAATTAACCCAATAACGACCATCTTATTTTTTAGAATAATAAGGTATATGATTCAAAGTATTGTAGAAACAATGGCGGAGAGTTTGCCTTTGGACCACTTTAGACTAAAAATCTGATACATTGAAAAAAACAAATTTCATAAGCAGAGAGTTATTGTTTTTATCATGTTATTTTATTTATGATATTTCCCTAGCGGCGACACTTTCAAGTTAATCCGTTAATATTTTTCCACTCAGATGGCAGTGTAAAGATAAGCGTCAGCTACTTCAAGTTTATATGCTATTTTGCATTTATATTCTATACAATAATTTTGTAAAACCTAAACTTTGTCGTTTTACCGCTAGAAATATCTCATGTTCAAATACAAATTATAAAATTCCTTTTGTTTACACAAGTTGTATTTGTATATTTTATTTTAGAATAAAATTTATTGTTTACAAAAAATATCCTTTTTAGAAAATTCCCCACGAAAATACCAATGAATATTTTTGAGAATTATTTCTATGTTTTTGTTCAATTTTTCAAGTGATTTATTATTTAAATATTTCAGAACATCAAGTGCCTGCCATTTTTGGTTAATTCTGGTTTTGGTTTTTGTTCAGTTGCACAAAAACAATTAGATAGAAAAATATTCAAAAATATTCATACTTTAATTTCAAGAGCATACATTTAATAATAGACATAAGTATTAACGTACAAAAATAATTGTTCGAATCTCTGTGACACATTTTTGAAAACGGATTATTTTATAATATGTTATATTCTGAATGTCTATGGTTTTTGTACGATTCTTTAAAAATGCTATAAGATGGAAAACAGTATGCCATTCGAAAGAGCATAAAATTTACAACCATCAATTTACTATATGGAGAGGTGCAGGTACTATATATATATATATATATATATATGTATATATTGTATGTATATATGTATATATTGTATGTGTATATATATATATATATATATATATATATATATATATATATATATATATTCGACTTTAAAAATTCTAAAAATTATTTATTTTACATAAAGAAATCAATTTTAAATAGACACCCCGACCTGAAGATCAAAAATATGGTTTTCATTGTTTGTTAATATATTTTGATATTAATTAAAGAATTTGTTGACGAACTCTTCACAAGCTAAATGTAAACTAGTAACACTTTTTGATACCGGGTAGGCTATTAGTAAATATAGATTTTGATGAGTACTCAGATTTAAAATGTCTTATTGGAACTTTTTAATATAGAATATATAACAGATAACTTTTTGAAAAATTTTAAAAATATATATAGAAGTCTCATATATCATAACAAAAAACCAGGTTATCACATTTATTTATTTTTTACTGAAAAAAAAATATTTTTCTTTATCGTATTTCGATGTCGAAAGGCTGTTTATTTTAAAATAATAAATTTTAAAATAATAATGTAATAAAAGAAAAACGAATTATGAATGAAATCAAGTTTCCACTAAAAAAGCATAGTAACTATTAAATGGGTTTTAATTCCGATCATTTGATTTGTTTTAATTTGAGGAAATTTTGTATATCCATGTAGAAAATATTATGTAACAAATTAAAGAAATAGAACTAGTTTGTTAATAGTACTGATATTAGATTAATTACAGTAGAAAATATTCACTTTCAATTTTTCTTACTCTAATATTTATCAATTATTTTTTGGAAACAGGTTACTTTTTGTGGGAAAAAATGTCTGTAGTAATGCAATTTTGAAAATAAAAATAAGTGTGACGTAATTATTCTTATTCTCCATATGAAACTGTTTCTGATCTTTTATATTTTTCAATTTTTAATAAATAATTTCTTCAGTCCGCCAGTGGACTTATTTTTCTTTTTGCAATAAATATAATTAACAGGAGTTATTGCAAAAAGAAAAAAATAGCTGATGGACTGATGAAATTATTTATTGAGAACTGAAAAATATAAAAGATTGGAAACAATCTAATAGATGGGATAATAATATTAGAAATTTTATGACATTCTTGGAGAACAGAAATTACTAAAATCGTAAGAATTTGGGTGAGCTCGTCATTCTGTAATGGATCCTTACAAGTTGTATATATGTATATATATATATATATATATATATATATATCGAAATATTTTTAGATAATCATTTTAACATATTACAATAATTATAACTACTAGAATTGATTTTTTTTTAATTACAATATGAAAACAATATTCGTGTAATTAAATGAATCTTTTTTAATAGACTACAAACACCAAGCCTATATTAGAATGTAGAATTGAAAGAAATAATTTATTAATAAAGGTTTTTATGACAATATTATTAAAGAATATAATTGCAAATCACCAATTATTCACATGAATACAACACATTTATTCTGTGCATTAGGGTCGTAAGCGCTCTTTATTCCTATAGTATGTAGATACGTTCTAGAAATATATTTGGAATTTATCAAGAAATATGAATGTTTTCTGTAATAAATGTATTATTTTCTAATTGACTTGAGATTAATTCTAAAAAAAATATTTTTGTGAAGCATATATACGAGTACGTGGTATGAATATATTTTTAATAAAATATAAAATTTCATTTTTGAAAATATTTTTATCTTACATTTCTAGTTTTTAAGTAATACTTTCACAAGGAAACCAAAATTAAATGATATCATCAAATTAATACCCATTGATAAAGAGAATTATTTTTTTCTGGTAACAATTTATATATATAAATATATATATATATATATATATATATATATATATATATAAATATATATATATATATATATATATATATATATATACAAACACACACATACACACACATTATTGAGTAATTATAATATGATTGAAAAAATAAATCTTGTTCTCTAATAAAATTTCAAATATTTATAAATCATACCTGCAAAAAAATTAAAAAGTTAAAAAATACTCATATATACAGTGTTAGTCTGCCGGTCTTTTTTAAACTATTAATAACGAAGTTCAAGGTTTACAATAAACAATATGGTATAATGCTAATATGTTAAAGGTGACAGATAAATTGATCACATGCATATATATATATATATATATATATATATATATATATATATATATATATATAAATATATTAGTATATATATATATATATATATATATATATATATATATATATATATATATATATATGAATGTGTACTGACCACTTATTAACAAAAATACATTATCATATGTATTATAACTAAGCGGAACTATATTATATGAAAAACAGAATTGTTTTTCTAATGATTAAAAGTGTATATGTATTCGAATCACGCAAAATTTTCATGATATAAGTATGATACGTGATTTTTATCCATACAGATAAATAATTTGCACTAATTACATTGTTTTGTAATTATGTCCTATACTTGTTTAATAACGAATACGTATTTTCATTTAAGAGATGTTTAGACGAAATAAGAATGTATTATTTACACATAAGGTAGATCAAAAATTTAATAGTCAATTTTAATCTGAGAAAGTATGAATTTATACATATTTAAAACTATTTTATTTTAAATAAATGTAGATAATTTTTACAGTATGATTTGTTGACAACAATAAATAAGAAAACCATTATCTTAACTTCGTATATTATTTACATTTAATTATTCAGTTATTCACAATAGTAACTTGTACTCTACCAAAATTCACTTTAGAAAATAAATTCAGAATTTTTATATTTCAAAACATAAAATAGACAATGGACAATTGCTAAATATTTTAATAATAGAAAGTTTTGAACAAATTAGTTTATTTTTGATATATATATATATATATATATATATATATATATATATAACTTACAAACCAATGTGTCCTATCAGTACTGCCGGAAGAGGTCTCATATGCAATAAAGAATATGAAAAATGGAAGAGTAGCAGGGAATGATGGATTAATAGTAGAAATCTTCAAGCTGATAGGAGAAAAACCTGAAAAAGTTCTCGCTGATATATTCACATCATGTATAGAAAAAAGAATTATCCTAGATAAATGGAACGAGGCCACCGTAATTCTTCTATACAAGAAAGCATATAAAGAGGATTTGGGAAACTACCGGCCAATTAGTGTACTACCTACAATATATAAGGTCTTGACAAAAATAATTTCAAAACGTCTACAAGCGGAGTTAGATTTCACTTAAATAAGGAAACAAGCAGGATTTCCAAGCAGATTTAGTATAATGGATTACATTCAAATAGTGAGGGAGGTAATTAGCCGGTTAAATGAATACCAAAAGTCTGTATGTCTCGAATTTGAAGACTATGAAAAGGCTGTCGACTCTATTACCACATCATCGGTCATATCTGCATTGAAGAACCAGGGCATAGAGGACACATACATCGAGTTGCTAGATAACATCTACAAGAATGTAACGTCGACGTTGAAGCTACAGGAAGAAACAAAAAAGATAAAAATCGAGAAAGGTATAAGATAGTGAGATGCAATTTCAACGAAATTATTTACTGCAGCCTTAGAAGAAGTATTCAAATCGCTCGACTGGGAGGGAAAAGGAATCGAAATAAAAGGCGAAAAAGTCATTTCCGGTTTTCTGATATCGTTATCTTAACAAGTACTCCAGAAGAGCTACTTAGAGGAGAGAAAAATTAGAGAGGATAGACGAATTAGATCAGCTGTCAAAACTCCTCCCCTCCCCCCCAAGAATTAAATAATGCCAGTCAAGAAATTGGCCTAAACATGAACCACACAAAAACAAGAGTTGTTCAATGTGCTGGTCTGCCCGAACAAAATTGAAATGAATGGAACAGAAATAGAAGAAGTTACGAGTATGTATATCTAGGCCTGTTCATCAACAAAGATGGATCATTCATTGAAGAAGTAAACAGGAGAATAAAAATAGGATGGAGCTCATTTGGACGAAACGCCTTGATATTTAAATCAACAATCCCATTCTGTTTAAGAAAAAATATTTGATCAATGAATACTACCAGTTCTTACCTATGGTAACGAAACATGGGTGCTTAATGCCAAAATAATTCAGACTCCAAACAACAAAGTATGGAAAGATACATGTTAAGAATAATAAAAAGAGATAGAAAAAGAATAGATTGGATACGAAAACAGACAGGAGTCACAGATGTAATAAGAGTAAAGATTCTAAAATAGAAACAGACGGGGTGTCGTTGTAAGAAGAGAAAATAACCGATGGACAACAGAAATCATTAACTGGGAACCAAGGAATATAAAAAGATCAAGAAAGAGATTAATGAACAGGTAGGGTAAGGAAGTTAAATTTTTTATTGGAAATCAGTGAAAAAGAGTGATATTCAATCGTACAAAATGGAAAATCATGGAAGAGGCTTTTATCCAGCAATGGATTGACAGAAATCGATGATGAATTTTTCGATGATGGTGAATTTTTGACATGTTTTCATCGATATTCAATATGATTTAGACCTGGCGATTGTCATCTAATAAAACATACACTGTTGATATGAAACTACTTCTTAGTTTTTTTTGGAAGTATGGTGACAATTTATATCTGAATAAAATATCTACATGAGAAATATTATATATAGTATTTAGTATATAAAGCGTTATGTTATTTAATATATTCATATAAGTATGTTGTGTCTTTTTTTAAATTCAAATACCGAATTAATTTATGTAGAAGCGAAATATGTCGACTTGGATCTTGATTTATTATTTTTTCAATCGGACGAGCACTGATTTATTCATTTTATTAGAATTTTCTTGATGAAATAAATCGATGTGTCTTTTGAGTTATAATACCGAAGTCATACGTGGACGACACAATTCGAGATATACTCATGTTTTCTTTGAACAACGAGTTCTTTTTAGAACATTTAAGAATCTGTTTATTGATCAAATAACTCTTTGAGATATTTTAATGAACATTTTTCCTTTGAATGTAAATCCTGCAACGGGCATTAATAAACTTAGTTGTAAGGTAACATAACATAACTTGTTAAATACTTCAATTTTTGTTCGAAAACCATTGTTTAAATGTTTATTTTCAGTTTAACTGTCACTTTTTCTCACTGTCTCACTTTTAGTATTTTTATTTTTTAACTTTGGACAATTTCAGTTTCAAGCTCGTTTTATATTCTGATACAGTCATTAATACTGTTTTTAATATATACATTTATAATCATATGCTTTTCATACTAATTGACTACTCAATATATATATATATATATATATATATATATATATATATGTGTGTGTGTTTGTGTGTGGGTGTATTATATCTATATATGTATATGCTTTTCAAATTAATTACCATTGAATAATATAAAATTTAAAGTAACCTTTATTTTAAATATATCAGTGACATAATTTTTTATAGTAATAATATGCCAAAAATACCATAATAATTACCAGAAAAAATTTAGAAGCTAAATATTTGAAGACATATATATATATACATATATATATATATATATATATATATATATATATATATATATATATATATATATATATGTATATATATATGTGTGTGTATGCGTGTGTGTGTATATGTGTGCTGGTATGTGTGTGTGGATGTGTGTGTATTTGTGTGTGTGCAAGTGTGATGTGTGTTTGTGTATGTGTGTGTAAGTGTGATGTGTGTGTGACTGTGTATGTGTTTGTGTGTGAATGTGTGTATGAATGTGTGTGTATGTGTGTGTATGTTTATGTGTGTGTTTATGTGTGTGTGTATATGTGTGTGTGTATATGTGTGTGTGTATATGTGTGTGTGTGCAATGAAGAACTCTTATGCAAGTTGAAACATGTATCTCAGATTTTTGTCATTATCCCGCATATTTTATATTTTTTAAATTTCTTCACAACAAAGAATATTCTTTTGTAAATACAGTCAAAAAGAATTATATATACATATATATATATATATATATATATATATATATATATATATATATATATATATACATATATATATATATATATATATATATATATATATATATATATCTATATATCTGTATATATATATATAATAGATAATTATTTTTTATTTATTATTTATAATTAAAACATGATTTACTGACGTATTTTCTGTTAAATATTAAGATCTAACACTAAGATCTATTATGTATATACTATTATTATAATGAGAATATTTCATTTAGAAGGTCTTATTTAAATTTATAGAAAATGATATTTCATTGTTATAGTACAATGACAATACAAGGATAATGTACGGTTTTGTAAATGATATAGTATATTTCATTAATAACAATTTAAGCAAGTTTTTTTTTTATTTAAAATTAGGATCTGTGCTCTCCACTACATCATTTTGTTAATGCTCTTATTTAGTAATATTTAATATTTTTGAAACTTAGATTTACCTTAACCATCACAATTTTCTTAACTGACTTTATTTTCACAAAATAGTATAATAAGTCATAATTGTGGTCAGTACAAAATGAAAAAAAAATTTACGAATCTAAAAATACTTTATTTTTTGGAATATTATATAAAAAAATGAAAATTTTCAAGAACACACTAAATCAAAATGCTAGTTCTGTAGTGGCAATTGTACATTTTGTGATATATTTTTAAAATGTAGTATATATGGTAATACAACTATTATCGTATGATATTTAATATGATTATCACAAAATTTTTTTTTGTATTTTGTTTTAATAATATTCATATAGAAAAACGCAATTTCGCAGAAATAGGATGATCGAAATATAATTTTATTTTTCGAAAACATTTCACGTTTGGATATATCAGAGACCGCCAATTTCCATAAGCTATCATTAACATTTTTAATTTTCAGTTAAATAGCCGTTCGATTATTGTTTTCAGTTCTGTATCGTTTTTGAGGATGAACATGCAATTACTAATCGGCAGTTGTTTCGATTGTCAGTCATCGGGCAGTATGAACTTTTTTTTTAAATTAATACGTGTCCTGTTTCTATGAAAATTAATATGTCGTTAATAATGTATATGAGTTAAAAAAATATTATACTTATATTGATTTATAAAATTTTGTTCACGGGAGCATTTAAATAGTTTTAGCCTGTTAGGCATCAACAAACTATCGGTTAGATAGTATTACTATAATTATTAATCAGAAATTTATATTAAAAATATTTATTATTTTAATTAAAGTATGTAGTAACATAGTATATTCGTAATTAATAATAAATGTGTTTTTAATACTTACAATCATTTTTCATAGCCTTGTTCAACTTCATTTTTAATATATATATATATATATATATATATATATATATATATATATATATATATATACATACTTCAATATGAAGTAAATGGAATAAAAAAACAGAACGCTACCTTACGATTTACTGAAAAATTATCCTGTAATTATTGGTTTAAATTTTTCATTTTGATGTGACAGTGTTTCAGTTTTTATTTAAAGTGAATAAGGTTGAAGAGTGAAGTTGACTAGCAAGAGATAAGAGCTATTTCCTTCGTAAAGGCTACCAAACGAGAGACAAATAACATCAAAGTGTCTTTTATGTATATTGGAATAGTGTGAGTTTAGAATGTTTAGATTCCAAAATTTGAAGAATGCATTGTATTTTATGTTGTTAAATACATTCGACTTTATATTATATATTTTAAAAATAATTTTTTTTTATAGCTGTTAAGGTGAGATTTTATAATATATTTGTATTAGCCAAAAAATAACCATGAAAATATACAAAGCGCATTCTTCAAATTTTCTATGATGAATATAGGTGTAATTTTTAATAGTATTTTTATTTAATCCAAAGGATTTTTTTAATTACCTTAATGTAGAAACATAAAAGCGTACACCACAATATATATATATATATATATATATATACTACATTATATAGATTATTTAAATATTTTGTATATGCAAATTGTTTAAAAATATTTTGTATCATTATATGATAGAATAAAATATATCAAAATGTTTGGATTTAGTTAATGATTTTTTTTAGTAAGAATATAGTTTTTTTGAACAAAATTAATAAATATTAAAAGATTAATTAAATTTATAATATAATACAATGAATAATGTACTTATCTTACATTCTTTTCTTAATTATCCCGGAAAATAACTAATTTATTTCTTGTGGTTAAAATAATATTGGTTTTATTTAATTTAGGAATTGTAAAACACGGTATTTATTTTTATGACAATTATATAAAATATGTCATATTGTAATTGAGTATATTCTAAATAAATAGAGTTTATAGCTCGAATATATGAAATGTTTCATATATTTAGAAGTTGAAATATATTAGTAAAAAAGTAGAAATCAGTTGTTTACTCAGTTAATTTTCATTGGTTCTAAAACAAATATATTTTTTCAAAAATTGTATAATTATTTTAAATATTGATGAAACTCTATATACATATATATATATATATATATATATATATATATATATATATATATACTTTTGTAATTATTTTTATTTACGTTAGTTTAATTTAAATAGTATATACTTGATACTGTACACACTTATCTATTATATTTGTAACATATGATCAGATGTTTCACGTTAAGCATTCTTTGGCAGCTCTTTAAGAAATAAACAAATTTTCTTCGTTTCATTTGAAGAAAATCAGCATATATGCTTATTAGATTTACAGATATTTGTTTTGCATTTTCAGTTCAAAGAACATCCAAAACTCATACATTATTTATATTATTAACTTCCGTGACAGATCCTCCAAAACTTTGTTTATTTATAATTCATTGAAGAAGTATTATAGTATTGAAATATTAATGATTCCTTTTAAAAATTGACTTTTATCTCCGCAAACTACAAATACATATTTTTGATTAATTGTTTAATTGTTTAATAATTAAATTTAGATCAATTTGATTATATTATGCACATTTCTATGACGATGAAAAATTCATTTATGAAAGTAAATTTAGCCAGAATACCAAAACTATAATGTAAAAGTGAATAGAGTTTTATTTAAACTATATATGAACTATTTAGAGATACCAAAGAGAGTAAGAAAATATAAGTAGTTTTTTTGTTTTCAAGACAAATATTTTCAAGACGAGATCATTTATTTTGCTTTAAATTGCAACTGGAGACGAGAAACCCATATGTTACGATAGTTTGAAGCGAAAAACAATAGTTTTCTTCAAATCAAACATTCATTTCAGTATGTAAATGGGAGTTTATTTTAAGAAATATTGTTTCGTGCATTTGATGAGACACATTTCGTTTGTATTGATGAAATGTATTATTTTTATTCACTATATACAGGAAGAACAATCACTATCAATTGGTTACTGTTAACGATCAGAAATTTTAAACAGAATGCTGAAAAATGCATTGAAATTAAATTAATGAAAATGGAATATTTTTTTATGCGACCATATACCGAGAATCATAAACAAAAATCGAATTTAATTAACCAGTTTATTTTACCATTTATATTTATTTACTATTCAGACCATTGGTACATTTTGTAAGCGATAAACGATTTTCTAATAAGTGAAACAAAACCTATTGTGATTTTTAACTAGAAATTGAGATTTTTTGAATTGCAATTTTAAAAAAATAGGACATTATTATCGGGGAACCAGAAAAGACTATATTGTGGAATAAAATGTTCAAAAAGTAAAAGTTACTATTTACTAAAATTAATACATTTATTTTGTAGCCTTTCTTATAAAATGACAAGAGAAAATGAGTTTTGCTGAATAACTTTAATTCTTTTTTAGTTTTATTTTACTTTTTATATATAGTGATTCAAAAAAAGAATAATAAAAATTAATATGTTTATATAGACAAACAATCACATGTCTAGGTCTAGGTTATTGAGTTACCTATAAGCAAAAATTATTTGTTATATATATATATATATATATATATATATATATATATATATATATATATATGTATATAAGTAGTGGACATATATGGCTAAAAATTCAAGGATAACCACAAGTCCTTCACTTGTTCGAAATGCTGAGCACTTCCGTAATCACATGGCGCCGTTAGATGCGTGACGGGGTTAAACCACTGAGTGAGAAGTCGTCGTCGCGAAATCGTGAACCATGATGCTCGTCTCTTGATGAAGCTGTTGCACATAAGCATTCCTGAAATGGACCGAAGCGCACGGTGACTGAAATGTTTGTGGCGGTAATTCGATAATCTCGTATGTTTTCTGGTACGCTTGTATCTTGGCTGTGAATACTGTGTACTTTTGTGATTTTAATTTTGTGATTTTTTTTTAAATTATTACGTTATAGTATTAATACGAACACATCAAGGTAAGCAATTGTGTTTATATTTTATACTTGTTGTATTTTATTATCTTTATGGTTTTTATTTAATGATAACGTACAGATAAGTAAAATAAATAAACATTTAAACAATAAATATACTTTCGAAAATAAAAATAAAAAATAAGTGTGTGATGTTGTTTTTTTAATAACATTTTCGTCTTCTTCGAAACTAATATTGTTTGTATAAATATTTGTTTCGAATATTATGAGATTTTAATCATAATTGTAGTAAATAATAGAAAATAATACGTATTACAAATATACTGCACTTTTTGTAGCACTATATTTTTACTTTTTCAAATTTAGAAAATAAAATCGGTAGAGCAATGCAGTACAGTTATTTAAATATCTTAAGAAATATATTAATAAAACAAATAAATATTTTAGAATTTATATCTAATATATGGAGAAGAGTACATAAATATAATTAAGTTTAAACAAAACAGTAGAAGGTGTATTAAAAACATGAATTAAGTAGATCACATTTCGTCTAGTGCAACTTTGTTAAGTGAACACAATAACAAACATGACCCAATAAATCTAGAATAAAAGAAACAAAAGGTTTTGTTAATGTAATTTTCTGAAACATTTGTTATTGAATAATAATAATTACTAAAACAATTACTATATTATTATTATTATCAAAAAGTTGTAAATTTTTATATATAAAGTATATTATTATCTCTTCTCATAAGCATCTTTGACTCGATGAGTCAATAAATACACGTGGTTATTGAAGCTGAATATGTAATTAGAAACTTTTTTCGCATTCGTTATTGGCGTTACTTCTACATATTATGTCTTTAATTTAATATATATTCATCGTCTTACTAATATTAAATGTTCATATGAACGATTTTTTATAGAATTACATACTAATAAATTTAAAATGTTAAAGCTTTAATCATATATACGTACCTGAACAAATTCAACTGTCGCATTAAAAAAATATTTAACAGTGATATACATGTTTACTAACAATTCAATATTATTATTAAGTTTTATAGAAAAAATAGAATAATGGCATTTTAAAGTTAATATCAGTTGCATAAAAGAGCTCAGATATAAAATTAAATATGTTCATATATGTGATTTGAAACTCTTAATAAATTATTCATTGGTTTATTGTGATTCTACATAATTGTTATGATTATAGATTTTATCATTTCTTATCAATTTTATTTGAGTATTAAATATACTAAATGTTATGGGTACTATCATTATCATTGAATATTATCTTCTGGTTAAAATTAGATAATGAACATTGTATGGGATTTCTGAGTGGATATTTTTGCGGAATTATATTTTAAAATAATTAGTTTTTACAAAATATATTTTGTAGTCAATACATAGATACTTATATATATATACATATACATACATATATATATATATATATATATATATATGTATACTATTATTATTAATAATATTTAACAAAATGTTTTACTCTGTCAGAAAGTAAATTGATTAATGGTAAATTATGAAAGAGTTACGAAAATTTCAGGAATAAGAATAAGGATACGTACTAAAAATTACATTTAAATTTTCGATCGATAGTACTTAGTAAAGTTTAGTTGATTGCATCAAAAACATTGTGAATTATTATACTAGATATGGAAAGAAGTAATTGTTAAACTGCAAAGTGTTTTTCTACAAAATAATGTGCGTTAGTTATGTTAAATTTTTTTTATTTCTTAACTCACAGGTAGGCTGCTCTAAATAGCTAACTATATGTACAATTATTATAAAAGTCAATGGAAATATTTTTATTTTTCCAATATTTATTCATGACATTTTATCAAATTTCCTGTCGATTCGTATTATCTTTCTATTTATAAAAAATAATTCTACCGTAAAATTTCCACAAAACATTTTTTTTATTTTTCGTGTGGACCGCCTTCTCGCAACGCCGCTCACTCCGCTATACTCAACAAGTAGCACGTTAACCATTCCCATTGGTTGATGGATATCACGTGGCCTCTGTTCTGATTGGTTGATATCAGTCACATGTATGTAACTCTCTCACGGTGTACAACGGAAGAGGTATATACGATTTCAATGTAAAACTGATCACATTTATTCAAAAACTTTTCCAATAAAAAAATTACGACTTACATATTATGTAGATTTTTTCTTCGTATAATTTATTAATGTCTGTTATTTGTTAAGGGAGAGTAAAAGTCAGTGACAGGGTGGCGTGCCCCTTGGGGGTCTACGAGCGTAGCGAGTAAGGCTAGAGTCCCATAGTAATTGAAAAAAGTAATTAAATATTATGTTCCATTTAAATGTGTTTTCGTATGAGTAACAAAGAATTAGAATATATATATATACATACATTTTAAAAATTCTAGCCCTTGGTCGCTTCTACAAAAACATGTACATGTAGATGTACAATGGAACACTCTTATTATTACTTTCAATTAGCGACTACTTTATTGATTGTTCAATGTCTCATTAATTTTTAACTATTTCAATGGAGCAGCACTTACCTTTTCACATATTTTTAAATCATTTTTTGATATTATTATCACACTTAATTATTAGATTTTTTTTAGTGTTTGTTGTGCGTTACTTGACTCTTAATTAAAAATTCTTTCCAACCATATATTTTTGCAAACGTTCTCTCTATTTTTATTTTCAAACCTGTTTTTATTATTTTTATGCTTGAAATTATTATTTGTTTTTGTATCCGTTTTTATTCTCATATCATTTTGTTATTATGTATATATATATATATAATTCCATGCTAGTGTTTCCTTGTAATGTTGAATTCTACTCTTATTCTGATATTCAAGATTGTTTTGTTTTCGTAGGTGAATAAATGAATGTAAATAATACATTTAACCGTATTCATTTGAAACTAAATAGTATTTTAGATTTAATTTTTGACGTTTTTGTTCTTGATTTACATACATGCATACACATAAACATACACACACACATATATATATATATATACATAGAGAGAGGAGGTAACTTTAATATGAAAAATTTAGAATTATTTTTTTTATTTTTATAGGAATATCGTAAATGATTTATTTATTATCTGCAGTGATATTAATTAAATTTATAAAATGCGAAAAATTCCTAATAAATAAAATTTTCATTCAAAAATGGCCTTTCCTCTTATTTTACAAATCATACAATTTTTTTCTAATTAATTGATTATTAATTATTTGTGATTGTTGTTTATGTGCATTTCGATGACAATCCATTTACATCAAAACATTAAGGCGCACAAAACCCGAATTGAAATTAAAAATATTTTTGCTCACTCTTCACTGAAATTATTTTTTATTATCAACTTGTATAGTAATAAAAGTTTTAAGGTCGAAAATATGGACAAAGTTATGGTTAACAGACATACACGAACGTGTACTTCATAACTATAAAATAAAGAGTTACTTCTTGCTCATATGCATAACTAAAAACCTTGTTTTTTGTATAGATAAGGATATTTACTGTTTTAAATGTCGTTATTATGAAAAACTGGTATCAAAATAGAAATGTTGATATTGATGCAAAGATCTTTTTCAAATACATTATTTATAGCAACATTCTGTTTTAATTAATTTTCTTTACTTACTTTAGTTAATGAATTATAATATTTACTTTGAGTTACTCGTATTTTTATTTTATTTTGATTTTATTATTTAAAACTATAAACTTAGTTACAAATTTCATTAATTTCGTAAAATAGCTTAGTTCTTTATTTTATAACATGCAGTAAATCAGAAATTTTTTTAGTAGTTAATTCATGTTTAAAATGATTTTAATTGAACATGTATTTATTTTTGTTAACCATAGCTACATTACCTCGTTCAAATCATGTTTGCTGTCTATAATTATATATATATATATATATATATATATATATATATATATGTATATATACACACATACACACATACACACACAAGAATGTGTTTAAATATAATCAACATACATATTGATTACAACCAGACTAGCTTTGTACCAACATTCCAAAGAACACTATAAAACATAATTTGCAATCCTATCATTCTGTATAACCAGACTGATATATTAAAATATTTTGAGAAAGTATATAATTAAAGTGAAGTATCTTTTTGTTTATTTCGATTACGTTGTAAATATATTGAGTATTAGTTACAATATATGAGGAATTTATATACGTTAATCTCTTATTGTATTTCAAATATGAACACAAATAATTTATATTTTTTTGATGAATATATATATATATATATATATATATATATATATACACACATTTGACCTCATTAAAATTATCTTAATTTTAAATAGTAACAACGATAAATCATTATTTAATTTTTCGCAAAAAATTTTTAGAACCTTTTCAGAAATGGTTTTAATATATAAAAGTACAACTCATATACACATACACAAACACACACACACATACATACACACACACATATATATATATATATATATATATATATGTATGTATGTATTTATATACATGAGTAAATATATTTATTTGTATTTAAGTTGTAATTAACACATAAATTGAATTACAATCAAGTCTTCATCACATGTCAACCTGACTTCTGATACTCGTGTGTTCGTCTATCTAAAAAAAACATTACCAAAGTCCAATCCCAAACGTGATGCAAAAAATGAAATCAAGGAGGCAACTTCTGAGAATTGTAATTAGTTCCTTGTAAATATATAATTATAATTAGAATGATCAATAGTGTAATTAGTATTGGGTGTAATAGTTGCTTCAATGGTTTTTCTAATTTTTAATTCTATTTCTTTCTTATAAATACACATATATAAACACACATACACAGATATATATACATATCTATATATATATATATATATATATATATATATATATATATATATATATAACGCTCACAAACATATTGCTTTCATTATGTTGTTAAATTAATATGATTAATTCTCAACGTACATATAGAATTTATAGTAATAAAATATTATTATAGGTGTCAATAATGGAATTATTATAAGAGAACATTATTATTAAAATTCGAATACTGTTTTATAATTATTAAATTAAACCTGCTATAAGGCAACAGAACAATTCTGTTTTAATTAAAGCCTTTTTTATTGTACTGTAATTATTAAATCTTAATATATGTAATAGATTTGTTTTATAGTTCTACACTATCGAAAATAAAAATTCTAGATATAAACATTAAAGTAAATGGGTATAATTATTTTCAATAATAATAATAATAATAATATATATATATATATATACATATATGTAGGAAATTTACATAAGAAAACGCTTATTGTATCTCTTTGTTTTTGAACATATTATAAAATTAAAAACATGAAAAATTCATTAAATAAAATAAATTTATTCATTTCATTACTTTATGATCTAATATCAAACAAAAGAAGAAAACAGTTAATATAAATATAAAATTTGAGAATAAAGTAAACTAACGTAACGATTAAACACAAAACACATTTTTCTAATATGCGGTAATCATAATTGAAATTCTGCAAATAGTTTTTTAAATGAAATTAATTACAGCAAAATATAAAAGCCTTACGGTTTGGTTCGATCAAAATATATGTACTTTTTGTGTTATATTAAACTAAGATTAAATAATTAGAAATATAATTAAAAAAATCAACATTGATATGTGTCAGCATTCTGTTACTTCCCATAGGAAGTATTATTCTTATGCTTTCTTTAATGCAGTGGACAGAAAATAATACTGAGTTTTTAATTAGTTTTGTTTAATCTAAATTTTCAATTTTAGCATTAGGATATTAAGATAATATATATATATATATATATATATATATATATATATATATGTATATATGTATATGTATATATATGTGTGTGTATTTTGAAATTATTGATACTTGTACAAAAGTGATGAAATTGAAAAATAAAGTATGTAATTTACAGCTTAATACAAATATTTATTACAACATTAAATTGATTCAAAGTGTATTTATTTTTTATAGCTGGATTATGTTTGTTTTTGTCAATTATATTACACTTAAAAGTTAGTTTATTCTTTATACTTTCGTAAACATATATATATACACATAGAATATACTTTAGTGTATTTGAAAACAAGAAGAGAATGTGAGATCATTGAAAATAAAGAACTTAGAAACTCAAAATTTTATTTGTCGAGTAAAAAGTAATATCTAATAATAATGAATCATATATATATATATATATATATATATATATATATATATATATATATATATATATATATATGTGACTGTAATCTGTAAGAAATATAAATATTTATTATTTTTAAGTCTGAATTAAAATTTTATTATTTTTATATTACATATATATATATATATATATATATATATATATATATATATATATATATATATATATATATATATATTATTTTGGTTGGATAATGTTTTATTATAAGATTTAATAATATATAAGTTGTCTAATGTTTTATTTTTGATCTGATAACTTATTTTTAAGGTAAAAGCTTGTATTTTTTAAATTGTGAATATTTAATTGATATATGTACATATATACATAAGTACATAATGTCAGTAATGTATTATTGACATCTATGATATGATAGTATCTACATACACTGATGAACTTTTATTTATGCTATTTTTGTGAAAACGTTTTAATTTTAAATTTGTTTTAAATATGATAAATTTTAATTCAAAATTTCTTCGTAATTGTAATAAATATTATATATGAATTTTTGAATTCTTCTGAAAAATACATTGTAGTTATACATTGTTTTCATACATTTTATACTTCATTTTGTATTTTAACTCACAAATAGTGCAACACTGTAAAATTATAAATTAAATGAACAAGACATTTAAGGTTTCCAGACTTTTCTAAAAATCTAATGATCAGTTATTGTATCATTTAATATTGTTATAGATATAGAGTGAACATTTTTTGTTTATAATTAATTAAAAGTTACGTTTTAAATTGTTTTTCTATTTATATATATATATATATATATATATATATATATATATATATATATATATATATATATATATACTTATAAAGATCAAAAAAACAATGTATTTTCTTTGAATAGATAAATTTTATTTACTTTATTGTAATATGTGTGTTATTTAAAAACATTTCATTATAACGAAAAATAATATCTGTTGTGCAATCATAATTTTTACGGTGTTTAAACTAAATAAAGGTTAAATTGTTAAATTTTACGTTTTATTTGGATTAATATATATTCGGATAATTATAAAAATAAATAAATTAGTGTCATTAAAATTATTTATAAAGATTATTTATAAAATAAGTTAATATTTAAATATCTTAAGTATACATTAATTATTTAATTAAAAAAAATGTTCACTTATAAATAAAAGTCAAATATGTATTGTAATACATACATAAAAAAAACAATGAATGGAACAAGCACATGGTGTAAATTGTTTGTCCTGAAAAAGAGAACAACGATATGTTAACGATTGATTAATCATTTGTGATTCCATGTTCATCTGGATTTGACATTGAATTTTATTTTAATAAGCTTTGCGCTGAATTTAACTCCGATATCTATTTTGCATTTTTTTTCTATATCTGACTGTAAATGAATATATATATATATTTCACTAATATCTTCGAGATATATATATATATATTGAAATAATGCAGTAGATTATTTAAATGAGGTGATAAACAAATTGCATGGTTGTTATGGACATAAAGGATTTTGCAGTTAAAATATTTTGTGTATAAATTAGGTTATAACGTAGTAAATTATATATATATATATATATATATATATATATATATATATGTATGTATATATAAGTATATTAAATATTTAATATTTGTTTTGTGCATCTAAGAAATATGAACATTTAAAGTAATTATAAATATTTTTACAGAAAATTTCGTATGAGTTATTTGAATATTTCATAGAAAGTATCTATATTGTTGAGGTAGAGGATATTTTTTTATATTTATTTTCATCAACTTGTATACCTATTCGTTTTTCTATTATGTATATGCTATATCAAAAAACTTTCAGATAGAAGATTATATGTAATTATTTTACACCGAGAAGAAAATATAAAAATACGTACATATAATGTGCAGTACGTTTTAAAAATAAAACGTCATGTTTCAATTATTTATTATATGTACACTACATGTTGATATGTACTTGAAAAACACTACATTGTAGTTAATTAGAACCTGTAATTATTTTTTTTTTTTTTATTTTTATCAGCAATTTAATTTGTTAAATAACAATTACAATCTGGAAAATCTAGACACACAGCAAACAATCAATAATTGATACAAAAATAAATTAAATAATACAAAAGTAAAATAAATAAAGCAATAATAATAAAAGTAATGTAAATACTAATGAATCATGAAAAACTTTTTATTGACTAAAAATGATAAAAAATTGATATTTTTAAAATACTATAAATAGTCTCTCTCTCTCTCTCTATATATATATATATATATATATATATATATATATATATATATATGAATCATTACAGTTTACTTAACGATTAGTTTAATTGGTAGATTTAATTATAGACATATTTTCATCTATATATAATACGTTTACTACCTGATTATTTATGTTTCTTTATCGTTATCTACAATAAAAAATTTTTAGTAAGTGACAGTGTTATGTTTTTAGATAATTGTCGTTTTGTTCATTTATGTTTTATTCCAATTATTTCATTAAAGCTCTTAGTAGTTAATTGAGCAATCAGAATAGTAATAGGCCGATATTTTCTTATTAAACGAAATCTAGAAAAGAGTTGTTTTCTTTATACTGAATGAAAACAGAACAATTTTTCATCATCATTATCAATGTTTAAATTTATGTGCAAGCTGTAATGAAAAATATTTTTTAGTCTTATCTTTTAAGAAAAAGTTAAGCTTTATTTTTATTTCCTATTCTACTTTCAATTCTTGAAATAATATAACTAGTGTCTATAGGGGGTTATATAATCTCCTTCATACGATATTAATAAGAATTATGCGATCTGTAGAGAAATTATTACAGTTTAAAAATCAGTTGATATAAACTCTATGTTCAGTACACAATTTTAAGTCGTTTTTCTCAAAACAGCTTTTTTGAAGTGTCTATGATAACTTGAGAAAGATTTATGCGATGAACTTAAATTTTCAAGAATATTCTTCATTACATATCTGTTTTAATTTCTATTAAACGTTTTAAAGTGATATAAGTTTGTGTATAACAAAAAAAATATCAATTAATATAATTATAAAATAATAGAATATCTAATTTAAGAAGACGCTAAATTGTGAATTTTTTTAAATTAAAGTATTATTGTAGAAAACAAGTCCTTAAGTAATAGAATTTTTTTTTTGTATTTCAGTCATCTGTCCATATATACAAACATCGTTTTGATATGTCGAATTCGAGAACCCGTTGATGAATTCCTATCACTCCAAACTTTATATTTTGGAATATATTTTAACAAATTTATTGAAATATATATTTGATAATATGTAATATTTTAAATAATATTTTTAAAAAAGTAGTAAAAATTAATATTTCTTCCTTCAGATCGTGCTTTGCTGTTTTAATTTCAATGATCAAAAATACAATTACAATTCAGACGACATTTTGTAGGTTAAAAATGCTCATTTAAAAATACAGCTGGAATAAAAAAAGAATATATTTCATTAATATGTAAAATCTGAAATGTAAGTTCTAAAGATTATCGTTAACTTGACATGTTAATATAAAAAAAATCAACCGCCTCATTTTTCTCTGTTATCATAATCCGCAGACGGAGCTTACTCATTCATTGTTTTACGGTTACAAAGGATTGTGTAGCTGTTTTTAGAAATGATATGTGATGAACTAATTTCACACAAAAATAAATCATAATATTTGGAACATGTAACAAAATATAAAAAAGTTTCTGTTATTCACACAAAAAACACATTACTTGTAATATAATGATGCTGGTTATATGATAGGAATTCATGTAAATGATAATATATTTGTTATTAATTGTCTTCTATGGATTTTATTAATATTTTTCGGATAGAAATAATCGAAAATTTCTTAATGCTGTTACCGATGAGTTTTATTTGAGAAGAATAGTAAATTAGAATATATATTATTTTTATTCTTTATAGGAAACAGCACGTTATCGCAATGAATTTACTGATGCGTTTTTAGCAAATCATTTATTTAAAGTACTTAAATGTAAACATATTTTAAATAAATAATATTGTGACCAAATTCAACATTGTATATGAATAAATGATTTTATTATTTATACTTTCTTAAAGACATAAATAAATGTATGATATTTATATATATATATATATATATATACAATATATATATATATATATATATACATATATATATATATATATATATATATACATATATATATATATATATATATATATATATGTATAATATATGTATGATATATATATATAGAGAGAAAGAGAGAGAACTTTGAAAAAAATATGCAAGTAAGAAATTATATACACATTACTTTAATTTCGTATTTTATATTTATTTTCAATTCAATTCAGTCAAAAAATGAAAAATAAACTTTTGTCACTTTTTAAAACATCTGTCACCGGATTTACTAACATAAGCAAGTGCAATTATTATTAGTATTAATTGATTCTTTTAACGTTTTTGATACATTTAATGCACGATAAAAATGATTTATATATATATATATATATATATATATATATATATATATATATATATGTATATATGTGTATATATATATATACACATGTATATTTTGATTCTTACAAAAATGACTTCTACATATAAAGAGTTTGTAACAATACTTATATATATGATAAAAAATTTTACGATGGCTTTGAAATGTAAATGACGGCTTTAATATAATATTCGGAGTAAATTGGCTTTTTAAAAGTATATATATATATATATATATGTATATATATATATATATATATATATATATATATATATATATGTGTGTGTGTGTGTGTGTTGAAAAGTTTAAAATTTCATAGTACGTTTTTGTATATATGTGTGATTTTCTTTTAGAACTCATATATTTTATCGATTTATGACTTGACATATACATATATACTTACACAAGATCTATATGTGTATATATATATATATATATATATATATATATATATATATATATATATATATATACATATATATATACATTACCGTTTATAGTTAGATATTTCAATCTATTTTAAGATTGGCAGGTATGAGAGGTGGCATTGAAAGCCGCTGATTTTTTATCATTTATTTTAGTAACAAAATGTGTGAATACATTAATCAAAGTGTTTTCCCTCAGAAGTTATGACTTTTTCCCATTTTTCTGACAGAAGTTGAATTCCGTGACGAAAGAATGGTCTGTTTTTTGAGCCAATCAATTCAGTTACCTAATTTTCAACTGCTATGTAAGTTATGCAAATGTCTATCTTTCAGCGCGTGTTGCTTCGTTCAGAACAGATGGTAATCGCTTGGGGCCAGAGGTCCGGAGAATACACTGGATGCGGGAGAACCTCCCATTTGAGCTCCATCAGTGTTTGTTTCACGGCTATAGCAACATGAGGCCTAGCGGTGTCATGCAGAAGAATCACTTTTCGGCGATTTGATGCAACTGACGGTCGTTTTTGCATCAAATTATCATTCAAACGCTCCAATTGTTGTCGATAACGTTCGGCGGTGATTGTTTCCTTCGGTTTCAACGGCTCATAATACACGACACCCTCCATATCCCATCAAATAGAGAGCATTGCTTTGTGAGCGTGGATGTTTCGCTTTGATGTGGATGGTTACCCAGGATCCGGCCATGATTTCTCGTGTTTCGGGTTGCCGAAATAGATAAACATTTATCATCGCCGGTCACGATACGCCACAAGAAACTCTTCTTTTTATGCCTTGCAAACAAAAAAATCGAGACGTTTCAACGATTAGCAATGTCATTTTCCAGTCAATGCATGTGGCAACTATCTCCCTCCTTTCTGGATCTTTCCCATGGCTTGTAAATAGAGCTTCCAATAGAGCTTGCAGTTGTTCATTTTCGAACTTTTTAAATTGACCTGGCCGTTGTTTGCTGTAAACGTCACAATCACCACTTTTGAATCATCGAAACCAATCTCTACATATTGTTTCCGATGTAGCAGGTTCACTATAAGTTTTCGCAAGCAATCGATGAGCTTCAGCTGCTCTTTTTTTCAAATCAAAGTAGTGTAGAAGTACACATCGAAGAAACGACTTATCGCGTTCGATTTTAATTCGGTTATAGAAAAGCACTTGTGTAAACAAAGGATGGCGCCTGATGACTGAATTTTAGTGGGAAATGTTCACACTTCAAAATGACATAAGAGACGTCTGTCACTGTCCACAGCTAGAGCCATCTACACTTGAACAGCGGCTTTCAATGCAACCTCCTATTATTTTAAATCTTAGTTTAAATACCATTTAAAATTGCTAATTTTCTATTAAAAGAAATTTAAGAATGATTTCAGCTTTCATCTTTAGAATTATAATGTTTCTTCTGTAGATAAAAAAATATTTTTTTTAAATAAAATTAATTGAATGAACTTAAGTACTCTAAAATAAATATGTAATATTAAATACAGTAATAAACTTATTGAATATAAGTTATACTATTCATTATAAGAACTAATAAATAACGGAAAGTTATTTCTGTATTCAGAATATAAATTATATGAGAATGAACATTTGAAGTTTAATTTTCTTATTTTATATTTTAAGTATAGAGTGTGATCAAATACTTTTGTTCAACACTAGTTCGTTAAATAATATTGAATAATATTTTAAGTAAAAATTATGAATTCGTTCCTGTTATAGATTGTTAATATGAATTATATTTGTCGCTTCAACGTTAAGTCTTGTAGGTAATTGTTTCCGTGTCGAAGAAATAATACAATGGTTATTACTTCAGAGAAACTTGATGTTTGTTCACTGTTTTAACATGTTTCTGTTAATTAATTATTTATGGTAACGATTTGGAACTTCTGACTTTTGTTACATTTGTGTTAAATAATTATTTTCAATGCGACATAATTTAAATTTCAACATCGTTCTTAATTAAGTTATATAGGAAAGAAATGCAAAAAAAAAACAATTATTATTTTAAGCACAAAATAATTTTGGATTCTAATATTTTTATTTTTTTTATTACTTTTAATAATTACACATATATAAAATTATTTTTTTCATAAATTATTGTTAGATGAAATAATATTACAATTAATATTTTAGGACTGATAATTATTTAAAAAGGATATGAAATGATTTCTAATATTTTGAATTTTAATTCAATATTTATTATTGATTTGTTTACTGTACGTACGATGTAAGTAATTAAAAAATTTTAACAGAGTAATTAAAAGAATATTTTTTCTTGAAATATTTCTTTTATTATTTATATTAAAATATATTTTTTATTGCATTTTTAGGTTTTTAACAATTTTATAAAACAATATATCAATAAAAAATTATCAAATATGTTAAATCATTAAAGTAATCTGAGTAATTAGTGTATTTGTATTTAATTTATAAAAATTTTAAAAAGAAATAATATTAAATGAGTACTAAATGTTAAGTAAAGAAATAATAGCAATAAGTATTGATGAGAGATTGAATAATAAAATTTCCATAACCGTTCAATACACATTTTAGCTGTTGTTGAAATATATAATTTAAAGTTATATGTTCATATAGATACAAAACACTTTTCTTGTACTTTAATTGATAATTAATGAACTGTTTATTACACTTATATTCGAAAATATAATAGTATTAGTTCTTCTTCCTCAGTTGTCGCAGATAATTTTGTATTCATTAAATATTTGCAGAATATAAATGCTACTTGTCTAGAACAAGATTTTAACATAGAAATTAACATTTTCAATTTACTAAAAGTATTCGATCAATTTTTAACTATATTTACAATGCTGTTATAATTTAAATATGATCAGGTTTCGTGGCATTTTATACGATAACAAGATTAAGTAAATAAATGTAAATTACATAAATAATTAAAAAGTGTATAGGATATCATAATTATAAAAAAAAACGTTGTTATTAATATATGAATACTTAATGATCACGTTAAGTAATTATTTATTTTGTAGATACTTGAAATTACTTACCTGGGACACAAAATATCTAAAAATAAGTTTAAAAATAACTATAGCCGTACTTTATATTCTTAACTTTAACATATTGAACTGAAACTTATTGATTTATATTTTTATTTTAATAGCAATCATCTAACATCTTGCAGCAATCATAATAAAGTTAATTACACCTGGTTCAGGATTTAATATCTATCTAGTTTCTTATTCTCGGAATTCATTAAAAATTATCGCAACCGATTATATTTTTTAAATTATTTATAAACTCAGATAGAGTTTCCAAAGTACGTTCACTTTATAATATTTTTCTGGGAACACAGAATTTATGCATACATATAGTAGAGTTATAATGTTTTAAAGAGTATCATCTAAAATTACATATACTTTATTATTGAAAAATTATTATTGATAGTGTAACTGTCTATTTTATTACATTATATTCGGGGATACATTCTGTAATAATATTGTTTATTCGATTCTCTAAATGAATAAAATTTAAAAAAAATATTTTTTTTATTTATTCTTAAGATGTATTAACTGTATAGTATTAAAAGTTGCTAAAGAATAAATTTTCTTCTGCTAGTTAATACATTTACATCCTCACAAAAAACAATTATGAACAGAAAAAATAAAAATATATTATTTAGAAGAAAAATTGATAGAAAACAAAATTAAAAAGAAATTATACAAACATGTGTCTATTTTGAAATTCAACATTTTTTGATTAGTGAAAATAACATTTTCGAAATAAGTAAATAACACAATATTTAAAGCAAATATTATCTATATGATTTTCTA
>CM068320.1:11929186-11971686 GCA_034766995.1 Acanthacorydalis orientalis | reverse complement strand
TCTGCTATCGCTGAAATAAGATCATAAACTTTAAATGCCTGCTGGAAAGCGGCTTGGCCTGGATGTGTTTCAAACAGTGCAACCATTCAAAAATCGACATTATCAGCTGAAATCATTACTTTGACAGATAAAATTGGTGGAGAAGGTTTTGATAGCTTTAGCCAGAATGATGTCGACGATTTGTTTGTGGATAATACTTTAAGTGACGATGATATTATTGGTATTACTTTAGATATTGTCGAAGATCCAGGAAACAATAATTAAGCGAAGAAAAACTAATCCTCCTCACTGAAAATATAATTCGAAAAGGTCTTCAACTTTGCAATAAATTGCAAAATCCTTTTTTTGTCCATGACACAAATTCTGAACGAGCTTTTAAATTTCATCGTGAGCTGAAGAGTTATACGTCTGGATATCGAGAGCTGCATAAAAAATTAGTAAAATCATAATCGTAATGTTGAATTATTGATTACATTGTCAGAGGAAAACAATCAACACAGATCAAGGGTGAAGTTGACGCTTATTCTGTGTGTGAAAAATCGTTGTCTTTACCATGCAGATCTGATGGCCCGACTATCTCTTTTAGGGGTGAAAGTGATTTTGCACCAGTTCGCGAATGGTGCCGGCCATTGTCAGATAGTGACGATAATTCTGATAAAAAAATGTATAAAGAATTGTTACTTTTCAATAAAATTAAATGAATAAAGTTTTAAAATGAAGGCATTTTGAGTTTTGCATCTTTTTCTTTCAGATTTTCGAAGGATTTTTTTAGGAAATCTTATTCCTTAATTTTTATAAAAAAAATCTATACGACTTTGGGTGTATTTTAATTGATTGCTTTGATTTTATGCAGTTTTAGAAAATTATTGAACGTGTCCCTAATTTTTTAACGTAAGTTGTCTCTTTTTGTGCGATTTTTTTATACACGGTTTACTGTGCAACGCATCTACCGCATAAATGGAGACTTGAATGTATATATATATATATATATATATATATATATATATATATATATATTAATAAATTCTGATCCTCTCTAAGAACTTTACTATTAAACAACTGTGAGTAAACAATATAAAATAAGCTAAGAAATAATTATCCAGCGCATCTTCATATAAACATGTTTCGATATCTGTGTTTGTATTCTTATTATTCCTATTCAAATTTATTGTTATTAAATTTAGTAATAATATTTAGTATTATTGAACTGGTTTGTATGCTAAGAAAAGTGATTAATATGTTTATATTGTTTTTAGACATATAAGCATGTCTTTCTATATTATAAAAATGATTCAGTGATGATGCTGTTTGTCGTGGCTTTTATTCGTTCTCTGATTGGTAGACATCAGTCACGTGGTCTCTATTCTGGTTAGTTTTATCAGTCTCATGATATATGATTTCAGTGTAAAACTAATAAGAAATTTATTCAAAACACTGTATTCACTCAAGCCTTAGAATAAAAAAAATGTTACACATATTACGATTTATATTTTATGCGGATTATTTTTGTGTATAATTTGTTATGTTCTGTTATTTGTTAGGGAAAGAGCGTGGGTAAAGTCGCCCATCCGTTTATTAAATTGAATTTACCTGTCATATATAACGAGTAATAATTATAATGAGAAAATATCGTCCGTCCAATTCATGATATCGAGTTCGACTATATATATATATATATATAAAGAATATTACATTTAGCTAAAGTTACAAACGGGAAGCTATGATATCATCCAAATAGTGAAGAACTTGAAGTGGTAATGAAGTGCTCATACAATAATAAAAAGTAATGACTAATTGGCAAAATAAAGTATAAGTTGACTGCGGAGAGTGTTAACATTAAATAGTATTTAAAATACTGTTGTAATGTTCTTACGTATTATTTAAATTTAGTATAATTGATTAATATCCTTTAAATAAAATTTAATAATAAATAATTAGACTAACAATGAATAAATGATAGTTAAGATACACACTTATCGAGAGCAAAAAAATATAACATTTTTCTTCGTTTCTGTTTCGACATACACTAGTTATAATTAAAATTATTGTTCTGACATTTCATGTCATTTCATTTACAAAACGCATGTGCTTATCTTTAAATGTTATTTACGATTTTTTAAATGTTGGCATAAATCGTATTATAATAAGGATTACATCGCATTATTGTTAATTTTTTGATAGCTTTGAGGTTTACCAATGAATATTATTAGATTGATGATTCAGTTTGTAATTTCTTAAGCATTAATATATATATATATATATATATATATATATATATATATATATATACATATGTGTGTGTGGACAGAGAGAGAGAAGTATACACACACACATACAATTCAATATACGTGCATGTTGTTTCCAAAACAGTAACGCGTTGTATAAATAAATGACTTATATTCGTAGACAAAACTGTAAACAAACTTTTTTAAAATTTTTGTAACCTATTATCTCGACCTTGCACCTTACACCTTTTTATATAAAGAACATGTTGATTTTAAGGTCTAACGAGTAAGATACATGAACTAAATGGATAAATATTCTATATGAAATGTCAATTCTTTGTTTTAATTAATTAAAAATAATATTTTTTTTCTTTTATCAAGTCATCATTAATTGCCATTTTTCATCAAGGAAATAAAGACATGTATATATATATATATATATATATATATATATATATATATATGTGTGTGTTTGTGTGTGTGCATATATAATTTTACTTATAAATGTATGAATCTTCTTAATTAATTAAATAATTGCATTTTATCGTTGAATAATCTAGTTAATTGAATTAATGGTCGAAAATGATTTAGTAAACATACCTTTTCAATACATGATTAATGTGAATGTATTTTTTTTAAATTATAAACAATAACAAAATTGCGATTACCTTGAGAGCTTAATCATCACATGAAACATGTTCTTCCAGTAACAAAAAATATGTCTGTACGTATTATTATTATTATGCAACTGTTGATTGCATTTTTTGTAGATTATTTTTGACTTCATAGTTAATTATACTACCAAAATAATATTACGTTATTTTATATTACTAATAAGAAGAAAGATTTCTGATCAAAATGTTTAATAATTCGTTATTGATCATTTTTGATTTTTGTTTATATGCATTTCAAGGGCGATGCCATCATCCTCAGAGCACTAACACTCTGAGATCAATCATACTATGTATTATATTACAGTTTTATTGACGGTTTGTATTTACGTTAATTTGATGCATTGGCAATAAAATCCTGTCTAAACTTTAAGTATATATGGTTTATAAAAAGTTGTAATGTTAACCAAGAATATACAAAGATATTTAAAAAAAAAGTGTTTATAAAAATATCATTTTTAACAAATTTTATTGAACGAGGTTAAATTCCTAAAGTTTTCATAGCATCTATAAGCGTGTGGTATTGAGAATTCTCTCACTGAAGAAATAATCTTTGATGATGATATAAAATATTACAGCTTGAGAACGTAGAAATGGATTATCTGTAGTATTTTATAAACATGAATGTGTTTAAATATTTTTAAATGTCTATTATTGTTCTGTCATTAAGGTAAGAACCAATTTTATTTTAGTAAGAAATTGTTTATATTTTAATATTTCTATTTTTAATTGAAGTATAAAATAATACAAAAATGAGTTATTTTTTGTATGAATTATGTATTATATTTATATTTTGAAGCACGGCATGGAATCTATTGAACTGAAAATGAAAATTATGAAAATAATGATTCTGTAAAATTTAAAATTATATATATATATATATATGAAATACATTTCCTTATTTAGTAAAATTATTTTAAAAAAATTAATAAATTTATTTCTTGCGTTAAGAAAATAGGAAGAAAGATGAATAATTATGACAGAGAGATAATCGAATATCACTGAATTTATAAACGTTTGATATATATTTATTTAATATTATATTTTATTATCATTATCAAATGAAATAATTATTAGAAAGTTGTACAACACAAAAAAGATGTGTAGGCGAAACAGTAGTAAAGTTTATTTGAAAAGTATTAAAAATTATCAACTTTCTACATTAAAACAACTTTTATTAATGCCTTCGTTTTTTTTTACATTTTACTGGTTAGAATTTGTAATCCGAAAGAATAAAATTTAGATGTAATACTCTTTTGAACTGGCTGATACTTCTTCGTAGATAGATTTTGTAAGCCAATGTAAATTTCTGTTGAAATGTCCTTCGATATTTATTGATTATAATTTTGTTTTAGATTTTATCACTTTATATGAAATATTATTCTTTAGTACCTTATGGACAAGTCAATTTTTTTATTATGACTTGTTTCTTAGCATTCTCTATTATCTACATCACTTTATATACTCTCATCAGAACTTTAACTGTTATATAGTGTGGGATTGTCTCTGAAAAATATAAATCCATATAAAAAACTAATATGAATCCGATGCTGTATAAAAATGAATAAACATAGAAGCATTGTATCGTCTTTTAATATAATTTTTTTATTACGTTTTCAGTAGGAAAATATTGAGTTTTTGATTTAATGATTAACTTTAGGAACCTATTGTGAGCTATAAGCAAACATTGACTACTTGTTTATTTGACTTTTTACACTATATGCCATGTAATTATTGCACTATGCTTCTTTTTTTAAATATTATACCACTATATGACTAACACTTCTGTAAAATCAGTTAATTAAAAGTTTGATAATTATCAATGTCCATTTTTCATTTAATACTTCATAATTAACATTATGTTTTAAGGTCAATTTCAATTGACTATATGAATTATTATTTTGCTGTTTTATAAATTGTACTTAAATAGATTTTTTTCATAGTGCATAATCAATAATTTTGTGTTAAACATTAATTGTATATTTAACAAAAGTATTAGGGTTGTAGAAATTAATTACGATTTTTGTTTTCTGCATTCTAACCTTATTTTTTCAAGGAGTGTCATTTCATTGAGTTTATGTTAATATCATTTTAAAGTGCATTTTTCGGTTTGTATTTTAATAACATCGGCTTTAGTTTTATTATTAATTTTACTTCAAATTGAGCTATTGAATCAAAAATGGAAAAGAAGCAAATAAGAGCATTTTTTTCAAAATGGATGGTAAAGTAGCAGAAATTCCTCGTAAACTAAACGATGCTTTTCGTGTGGGTGCTGTTAAGGAACGTACTGTGCAATGGTGGCTCCAAAAAATTCGTGCTGGGGACGAGAGCTTTGAAGATGAAGGTCGCGGACGTCATTCAGTTCATAATGAGGCATTAGTTGAATCAAAACGACGAACAAAAATTCGAGAGCTTGTAAAAAGTTAGGCGTTAATCATTCAACAGTTCTCGATCATTTTCAAAAAACTGCACTTTAAAGAAAGTAATTCTTACTTTTTTAAATATATAATTCTTTGTGGAATAATTTAAAAAATCATACTTATTTCCGTTTCATTATTTAGATAATTGTTTTGTTTATTAGATATTTTTTATAACCATGTGAAAATTGTTTTTAATGTCCATTCACAATTAACAAATGTTAGAAAAAATTTGCAATAAAACGTTTCGTTCATGCGTGAATATATTGAATTTAATAGTTATACTATTTTTTTAAGAAAAAAAATATATTTTACTTATATCTTAGAATATTTATTTCAAATATAATTAAATATTATTCAAACTTAAAATAAAAATGTGATTAATGGGACCTTCACAACAAATTGTGAGAACAAAAAATAATGAAAATTTTATAATAACAAATAGAGTACATTTTAGAAAATTAATATTTTCTTATTTTAGAGTGGTTGTGTACCAAAAAAATAAAACTATATATATATATATATATATACATATACATATATATATATATATATTTATATATATATATATATATATTTATATATATATATATTTATATATATATATATATATATGTGTGTGTGTGTGTGAGCACTTGTGTATATATTTACTGCTAATTTGTATAGTTTTTGTAAAAAAAATAATTTTCAAGTTTATTAAATTTCAATTTTAAACATATCAATTTAATTGTTATTTATTTACCTTTTCCATCTATATATTTTGTGTTGTTTTCATGCATTTAGATATATTTACTTTTTTTTAATAATAGAACTTATTATTACTTTTCTAAACAGAATAATATTTTTCAAAATACACTTCTTGAATACCTTAAAGAAAAATACAAAATTTTAATTTTAATATCGAGTACATGATTATTCATTTCTTTGCAATGGAAATCATCTTGTCGGAGTGATTAATAGGTTGTGAAATTTACACACCGGACAAACGTATCAAATTCAACTTACTTGATGGGTATATATATATATATATATATATATATGTATATATATATATATATATATATGTGTGTGTGTATGTGTGTGTATGTATGTAGTTTTGTATGTACTTATTTGGAAATAAATGATTTAATATTGCTTTTACGACCATACATTCATATTGCAAGTTAGTAATAAAATTTGATTTATGCAGTAGTTGGAATTCTATTATATTCTTTAGAAATGATAGACTTAAGCAATTACGATCGACGTGGTCGTAACAATAGTGTATTTATGTGGCAATAAAATGGTAAAATGTTAAGGATAATATTTTGCTTATAAAATTTTATACTATAGTGAGATTGAATTTCATTATAGTCTCGAACACCCGCAAATAGCAGAAAGAAACCTGATTTATGAACGTACACCTGTCAAGGGAGCGAAATTCATTACGAAAACTATTATCCTGCAAAAAAAAAATCGAATGGGCGTCATTGAAAAAAGACCGTTCAAGTAGTTAATGTACCAACTTCTCGTTTTTTCCACTAAAATGTAATCTAATACAGTTTGAGTTTATTATAAAGCGATACCCTGAGAATGTACATTTTAAATAGCCGCTAAAAGATCTTTAGTCATCATTATTATTCATAGAAAGTTAATGAAGCGTTATTGTTAACACGTTCATTGATTTGAAATGGTATTTTTGTTGTACAAAGATGAAATTTTAAATCAGCAATTTCGTTCCGTGAAAGATAATTGATTAATGTGTTGACTTTCTTTATTTATAAAAAAATCTAGGTATACATACTTTGTAAAACGTTTACGTTTTTCTGAACAATTGGTGTATATAAAATTAGTAACATCATTAATTATTCATATTAAATGTCAACATAATTTATTTTTACCTAAACAATATTTACGTCTAACACATTTGATACTTTACATATTTTAATATTTAATAAATATTTAGAAAATAATAATATACTTTGTTTGAGCATGTTTTCAAATTCCATTCTACCAGTGTCGTTTGTATAACTTTACGTTCAATAAACTTTTAGTACTGTTACTATATAGAAAAACTATTAATAGAAAATATTTAGGTTTACTTAGGAACATTATTGGATTTGACTAAATATTTCAATAGTTTTATTGTAATTGTAGAAAAAAACATTATTTCAAGCTTTTACTTCACTTATCTTTAAAAAAATGATAAAGAAGTATTTCATTACAATTTAGTTCGATAACAAGATAAAAAGATCCTAAAAACAGATTTGATTACGGTAACAAATAAAAAATGTTTAGTTTTAAGTATTAATTTGTCATCTATGTAGATTGATTTAAGAAAATACGTTTTGAGCATTAGAGAAATAAAAATACAAACTTTTCTTCTGGAATTTTGTAAGAAATCCGACAAAATTAATACTCAGTAATTATGAGATAATAATAATATTTACTTAATATAATATGTCATAAAATTTTACAAAAAGTCGGAATATAATATTATTAGTAATTCAATGTTTAAATATTACAAATGTGTCTTATCATCTATCAAATAATACAGATAAATGTTTTGAAAAAAATCAATATTTTAATTTTATAAAACTTAAAAAAAACTACATTAAATAAGTTAAAACGAATTTTAAAATATTATCATTTCCTATAATATAAACACATATATTTATTTATATGTGTGAACAATCAAAATTTCTAAAAATACATTTCAGTGAAAATATTTCATCGTAGTTGCTTATTGTAATTATCATATAGAAATATTGATCATATTCAGATTATTATTATAAAAAGAGATCTTCGAAGTACTGCTCAACGATTACTTCATGCAAATTAATATTACTATATGTATGTGTGGATAATAGAATAATTCCTTCCGAAAATGGACAATTTTGTTACATCACTTTTATGAATGATTAATTATATCACTATGATTTTTTTATGTGTGAAGACTTTGTAAGAGTTAAATAACTTTTAATTTAAAATAGTGAATAATTGAAGACTGTTTTATTTTGAAACCAAATTAACATACTTGAAAAACAATATTTAAATTAATTTAAATGGTATAAAAGCAGAATAAAATAGTTTTTGAAATTTTAATTGTTTTATTTTTATTATTAACTTTCAAGGTTTTATTAAACAAAAAATATTTAAAAAATGCATAATAAAAAAAGCAATCAAACTCTTATTTATATTCTCTACTAATATAATATAACGTTGCATAAAATACTAATAGAAATAAACTAGAATAATGAACCACATTTTTAGAAAAATATGTAAATATTTAAACATACTTTTTTATTTTTTAAGTGTTGTATGTAATATAACATTAATAATATAATTTTAATCGTTTTGAATATTTGATAAAATCAAAAGTAGAGAAAATTTTTTAAAAAATACATTCCTATTTCATTGCATTTCTTTAAATAAGTTTTATGTAAAAGTTAAAAACGTTATTTAACAATTTTTTTTAAATATCAAAAACAAACAACGTTATATAATAGTATCTCTATTAACATTAATTGTAAGACATCAAACGGCATAATCCATTAATACTTAGGAAGTATAAGAGAGTAACTAGGAAGATTAACTATTGAAGTGCATGATCAAGTCTAATCTCCTATCATAAAATTTGTCATATTTAATTATGAAAGTAATTATCTTGAATAAAACGTTACTGTGACGGTAAATCTCATATGAAGATTTTAGTTTTCGGAAGGAATTGGTATACATTTCTTTTAAAAAAATATTGATTATCGTTGTACAGATATATAAAATTAGTAAAATAAAACTGAACTTAATTATAGTATATAATATAAAATATCAATATTAATTTGTTATATATAAAAAAAATAATATAAAATGTAGTATTAAAAATTAATGTCAAAGAGAAAATAATAAGTTGATATTGTTTAAAAATATATTTATTAAAAATAGAAATGAATTTAGTACTATTGGATAATTTTTATAAGAATAATAATACAGGGGTTAATTTTTAATTCCATTAAAAGAATGATTGAAATGACGAGATTAGGAGGAATTTTCTTTTTATTATAAAATTTAAAAACGAACAAGTTTGATGAAAGTAGAATCGCATGCTAGTACTGATAATGTAGTTGAGAATTATTTTCAAAAATTATAATTTAATAATTGGAACAGACATGCTTGAAATTTAACAGAAGATGAAAGTTTTAAAATTTCAATTAACGTATGCAGCATATATATATATATATATATATATATATATAAATATATATATATATATATATAAATATATATATATATATATATTTATCTCTCTCTCTCTCTCTCTATATATATATATATTACTATATATATATATATATATATATATATATATATACATATATATATATATATATATATATTTATATACATATAAATATATATATATATATGTATACATATAAATAGATATATATATATATATATATATATATATATGTAATTTCTATAAATAAAAATATTAAATACTTTCATTAAAATATATTAATCTTAGTTAAGGAATAAATTTGCATCATTTCTTATTATATTCATAGAGACTAAGAAGTTGTAGTTTTATGTTAACAAAGTGATAATATGATTGATTGGTGATTGAATTCAATGAATCTGAATTCAGGTTTGTAAAATATGCTTAATTTTTAAAAAAATGTTATATATATATATATATAACGGTTTTGATACAAGATTGAAAGATAAAATTAATTATAACAGTAAATTGTATAATTATATATATATATATATATACATATATACATTTATATATATATATATATATAGGGTGATTCGACTTAATCTTTCAAAAAAACATGTTATCCCTCATTTAGTATTTTAGTTCAATTGTATTTTAGTATTAAATTGAACTGAAATACTAAATAGAAAATAATGACTTTTCTTAACCCCTGCGCCCTCTTTCAATACTTTAATGTGGAAGCCTAAATTTAATCACATATAAATATGTGCATATATATATATATATATATATATATATATATATATATATATATATATTATGAATATTTACATATTATTAATGTCAATAATTTAACTTTCATAGATACTAAAGCATAATCGCCTCTATACGTATGTCAAAATCTATTTTCCTTCAATTTGCATAGATATTAATTTAATAATTGTAAACAAAATGAGTTTATTTATTAGCATATCAGATCATGTTTAATAATAAAAATATCTTCGATTTAAATCCTGACCTGATTTTATGTATTATATAAATCTAATTTATGTTTACAGACAGTATTATGTTATTATTAAATAATTAAGTAATTGATATTTGCATAAAAATTAGAAACGTATATATATATATATATTTGTACATGTCTATAAATATCTCAATGTCATTATTTTTTTCGCAATTGGATACAAAGAATAGAAAGTGTATTTATTTTAAAGTTACTTTATTATAAAATACACTTTTTATAAATACTTAAAAATACATTTCTACGCTCTGAATATTTTTCAAATATTATATCAAACGTAAAATTAAAAGTCAATGTTATTGTTATATATTTAACCCAAAATTATATATATATATATATATATATATGCATAGGTGTTTCTATGTACGCGTGTATAAAGTTTACGCATTTTTCAATTTCAATGATAATACATTTGTTATTTTAGCGTTGAATGTAACAGTACATCAAGTGAGAAAAAAACAATCCATCAAATAATTTATGTTTACGTTTAACTGACATTCTTAGAAGTTTAATAATATTTTTCCGCATATACCGTAGATATATTACATATCATTATTTTTCCAGACATTGATGAATAATGAGTGTGATTTAAGTTTTCTTTCCAGCAATATTTTCAATAAAAAATACAAGATGTGAAAATCTACTCTGTTTTTAAATGAATTATTTTTTACTTATACATCTTTGTGTTCTTGCATTTGATGTAAAATATTAAAATGGGTCATTAATGGAAAAAAAATATTGAATTATTTCCGATAAAATTATTTTGAATCTTATTTCTTTGCATAAATCTATTTATTATCTCGCTCTCTCTCTCTCTCTTTATATATATATATATATAAATATATATATGATGATTCAGTTTAGGTTTCCATATGGAAGTATTAAAATGGGACGCAAGGGTATAGAAAAGCCATGTTATTTAATTGTATTTTAGTTCAATTCAATACTAAAATAATTAAATTAAAATGGTAAATGAGGTATAATATGTTTTTTTTTAATTTTTGCGTTTTTTTAATATTTTTGTGTGGAAGCTTAACTTGAATCATCCTATATATATATATATATATATATATATATATATATATATATATATACATATGTATATAATATTTTCTATAAATGGTACACAAGTTTAAATGCAGCTTAAATTGGAAAAACAAAATATAAGATAAACAATAATAAATTTGAATATTACACGACTAAATAATCTAAATTAAAAGAAAACTAAAAAAGTAAAATCCAGTTGAGACCGATTATTTTTAAGTTCAATTATAAGAACATTAGTTTTTTAAAAAAAATTTAAGTTAATTATTCAAAAATTAATTTATGAACATATTAAAAAATGGTGATTCTTATATATAGTATATATATATATATATATATATATATATATATATATATATATATATATATATATATATATATCAATCAGAAACTTTATAAATGTATAAGCTTTTCTTTTGAAAACCACTAAAAGGAAAACGAATGTTTAGTAAAAAAATCTATACACAAAACTACTACTGAAGCTACTTAAAAAATTTTTTTAGTAGCTTCTTTGCTAACAGAATTTAATATATTCTGACAATTGTGTTATTTAAAATTGTATTATTAATTTGGTAAGTATATTAGATATTTTAATTAATTCTTATTTAAATATAACTAGATCTTTCCATCATAATTCATTTGGATTTAAATATAGAATAGTATGGAACGATAATTACAGTTTCTTTAGCAAAAAAATAATTTTATAATTTTTTATACGCGATATCAACTCAAACACTGTTGTTTTATTTAAGTCATTTTCTTTATACTTTCTTATAAAATTTGGACATTTAAAAAACAAAAATAATTACTGACATATTATCGTTCTTGAAGGTGATTCACACAATATATGAAGACTAGTTTACTTCAAAGCAATAAATTTTTTTTTAATAAATTGAATAGAACTATTATATTTTTTAAAAACATAATTTGGATGAAGTGATCAGTGATTATTCTTATTGATATTATTGGTCCTCTGAAAAAATTCTAAGGGAAAATATATTTTTTGTTGACAACAATATTGAATTTTGAATTTTAATTCGATGGAAAACGGCTACATATATTATAAAAAAATATTGTTAAGTTCATAATATCAAAAAATTATGGTTACGATATGTAGACGACGCTATGTGAATACGTTATATATATATATAGTATATAAGAACAAAAGTATATAAACTATACATTAAAACTATAAAAGTTACTTAAATTCATTGAACATTTTTAATACAATCAATAATTTCTTATGTAAAGTAAATTTTGAGAAATATACAAAATATTATTTATGTAAGTCAAATTTTATTTTTTTAACCTTTGTGTATCCTAATAACTTTTAAATAAAAGTAAGGTTACAAAACCATTAATAATCTATTATTTTATTATTACTAACAATATTAATTAACTATTAATAATAATAATCGATTACTAGAATTTTAACTAATTATAAATAATACTCTATTATAATATATATATATATATATATATATATATATATATATATTGGTATAATTATTTTTTTTCTTTTTTAATTGTATGATATAGAGACATTTATACAAGTAAGTAAATCATAAGCGAATCGTACTTTTATAATTTGTTTATTTTCAAGCCCAACTCTGCGTTATTTATATTTTTACTGTACTATAATTCGGACACGAGTATTTCGTTTTAGTTGATATAATAATAATAAAAAATATAAATATACACCTGCTTATGACAATATCTGCAATCATGGTCTAAAAAGTAACAAGACCTCAATTTTTACCGATTACCCTCCTATGTATATTTTTTTAAAATTTCCGCTAAAAAAGATAGTTGTTCAAACATACATGAATATACTTGTCTACAGTACGAGTGTTTCTATGAAATACAGAACATTTGTTAACCTGCTTCTATATAATGATATGATTGAATTTTTAGTGTATGGTGTTGTTTTATATCAAAATAAAAGTTATTCTTTCATTGAGTTCTCTTCATTTTGCCTACCTCTTAAATGATTTGAATATACAGACCTACTTTACCAGTTTTTTTTATTCTTCTTGTATTTTTCGACCAATTTCTTTTACTATCTCTCTTGGACTAATTATTATTAGTATGTGTTTAAATTATATCAAAATTGGTAAAAATTTAATTTTTATTTCAATAATACGTTAAATCCACAATATAAAAAATAAACACACTGCATAATGTGAGATATTTTTAGATAAATAAATTATATATTAAAAATTAATTTCAATCGACAAATTTAAAATAGTAAATATTAAAATAAAATTAGGCAATAATCAAGAGAATATTGATTATACATTTATAATAGAATATCTAAGTACTACAAATATAAAAACTGAGTATTTTTAAAGTGCGGATTAAAAAAAAATAGGCATAGAACAATTAAAGAGTATTGTTATATTTGTCTCTAGCCCTTTTGAAAAGTGAATATATTTTATTATATTATCCGTTAATAAGCACAAATGAAACGTGGATATTTCTGATTCTAAAGATATGTGGAAATGTAGTTTAAAATGAAAAACGGACGTTGTAGTCAATTTTGTAAGTATTTCTTAAATTATTATACTCTACACAAATGTCGAATATTTATATTTGAATATTAACTGTAAATTCTAAAATTAAATAAAATATTTATATTGGACCTTTTAAATCCATGTTAAATATTCTTATGTTGTTATATATATATATATATAATATTATTTTGTTATGCCTTAAATCTATCATTTTGATAATAAGTGCAGATTTCTTAGCCATACATAAACCCAGTACACTTTGCCTTTGCAAGATAAAGTTTAATCTTTATATTGAAATCAATAGTTAGTAAGTACACTGTATCCATTCCGCTTATAGCTCTCATTCACTTGAAATCAGTTCATGAATGCCAGGAAGTAAACAAATAGCCTTGAGCTGTTCGAAGCTTTGAATAATCTCGCTGTGTTTACACTGATCATTTGCTTATTACTGAAAATGTACGTACACCTCATTTTGAAACTGTTTACAAATACTTTGAAATCTTCAACGACTACCTGACTGTATAATGTGCCTGTCTATATATCTACGATATAAGTATATATATTTTAAAAAGTTAAAAGTATCGTTCTTCCTATAAATACTTCAATGATATATAAAATAAATTAAATGGACAACATTATTAATGAATGCATTTTAACAAAAAAAATAATTCTATTATGTATAAATAAACTCTCATTATCAGTTACTGACACAGTAAATGTAAAAAAAATATTTAGTTTCAGCTAATTTAAATTATTTTCATATGAATTGTCTCTAAAGAATATATATATATATATACTCGTATATATGTATATATATTATGTTAAATATTTTTTTTGGTAAATTATATTCAATACAGTAGAATAATGTGAATAAAATAAGTTAATTTCGAAAAAATCTTTATGAATTTTAAAATGAGTGTATAACGAATTTTATAACAATAAAAATATTGTTCATGAAGTAGCATCTTGTTCAGGGTAGTTGAGTACGTATTTATTGTATAATATATTAGCTGATTTAATTCTTTATAATTTTACTTTACATCATAATGAAAGTTTTACTCATAATCATTTTTTTTAATTAGAACTATATATTGTTAATAGTATTGGAAAATTCCTTTCTTAAATAATTACTTGGGAGATTCAGTTTGTTTTTTTTTTTAAATATTTTCTACATTTAGTTCATAATTTTAAATACGACAAATTAAAAATGTCCAAATAAAATAAACAATAACAAGAACGAATATTACAGACTAAATTTTCTAAATTGAAAGAAAATTGACAGTGAAGTTCGGTTGAGAACGATAATTTTTATATTCTACTATAAAAATATTTTTTTTCTTAAAAAAATGTAATATAAGAAATTACATTTTTTATAGGAATTTATTTGAAATTATAATCAAATAAATAATTGTCGTTCTCATATATGTGTATTTATATATATATATATATATATATATATATATATGTATGTGTGTGTGTGTATATATACATATGTGTGTGTATATATATATATATATATATAAACGCATATATATATATATATATATATATATATATATATATATATATATATATATATATATGAATAAGAAACTTTTTAAAATGCATGGGATTTTCTTTGTCAAATCATTAAAATCAAAAATGATTTTTTATTAAAAACAAATTTATTATAAATAATTTATCACCGTTTAAAAATATTTTCAGTAGCTTCTTTAATAAGAAAATTTAATATATTCTGACATTTTTGTCATTTAATATTGTATTGATTAGTTTGATAAGTAGATTAGGAACTGAAATTGTTTTACTTTTAAAAATAACTAAATATTACAATAATATTTCTTTCGGATTTGAATCTAGAAAAATATGAAGTGATATTAACGTAGTTTGTGTTTATCAATAAAATAATTTTTGTACGTGATACCAACGCCAAAACGATTTTTGTCTTATTGAAACCCTTTCTTAAATACTTTCGTAGGAAATGTAGGCATTTAAAAATCATAAATAAACACTGACATTTTAGCGTTTCTAAAGACGACTCACATAATATATGAAGGGTATTTTATTCCAAAATACTGGACTTTTTCTAATAAATTGAATAGGACTATTACATTTTTCTAAAATGTAATTTGGATGTAGTTTTAAGAGTTTATTCGAAATGGTCATCTGAAAAAGATTCTGAGGGGAAATATATTTTGTTGACATTAATATTGAGTTTTGGACTTTAAATAGAAAAAAAATGGTTACATATGTATATTGTAAAAATTACATATATTTTATTATTAAGTTCATAACATCAAAATTATGGTTACAATATGTAGCAGCTGCTAAGATAACATGTAAAAGAATAAATATTAATTTTGAATATATATATATATATATATATATATATATATATATATATATATATATATATATATATATATATATATATATATATATATATAATTGTGTAATATAGTTTGAATTATATTTCTTTTGAAATACACAATATAAAAGATTAAATATTTCGTTGCACTGAACCAGTTTAACTACTGTATCCTAAATAAAAATGTAACTAAGTACCGTGAATAGTACCAATACCGTCTCAAATTCAAAGAAATGCATTAACACAGCACAGTGATCTGAGGCAAATCGGAGCGGAAATACCATCCATATTAGAAACAGTAAGAAAGTTAAAAATAGATATTGATATGAAAATAAGAAACTGTTTTACCTACAATCTAGAAAATGAAATGTTTGTGAATAAAGAGATATGTGAGATATCGTCTATAAAAAAAATGACACGTGTGATAGCATAAGCATGCTCAGTAGAATTAATATGGAACAAAACACATGCACAATGAATATAAAAAATGCGCAACAGCAGTTTTACAACAATATTTAGCATTATATGTAATATAACCCTTCTAGAAGACTTACTGTCGAATGGAACATAATTGTTTATTATGTTAGTATGAAACTAATTAATAAAAATAAGAAGAATTTTATGTATTGACATTTCAGTTGTGATTATGTGAATTTTATATTAATTAAATGGAATATTTTTAAAATATACAATTAGTCGTATTTACGTTTTTGAATCGAAACACACAAGTTCTTTTTATTTTTTTTTAAATATAATAAAGCTATAAAAAGTTTTTTCATAAATAGAGACAATTTCTCTCTCTCTCTCTTTCGTTTCTCTCTCTCTCTCTCTTTATATATATATATATATACTCGTATATATATATATATATATATATATATATATATATATATATAAACGTTTTAAATTAGTAAATTAGTACATCAATGTTGTACATTGAAATGTATAATCATTTTGTAACATGTGTATTGAGGACATTTCTTTGAAGAATTATTTTTAATTAGAACACTGTTTAAATATAATTAGTAATTAAAGGTTGTATAGATAAATTGAACTAAATGAAATATGTTCGTTATGTAAAGACCCTAGCTAAATTAGCTGAATATTTAATAACAAAAATAATAAAATAAAGTAATATAATTAATAAATTACTACCTACGAAAGTATATGACATTATTTTTACTCCTCTTTACTTTTTTTTTTTTATATATGTATATATATATATATATATATAGCACTATTATAAAATGGACAATTTTCATATCAACACGAAAGTAAAGGTAGCTAAAAATTATAAAATTTACATTTTACTTGAAGTCATTCCTAAGCAGTAGATACATATTTTCGATAAAATGTTAAATAACAAGAAGTAAATTAATTTTTAAAAATTTGTTTTTATACATCTCTCTCTCTCTCTATATATATATTATATATATTTACACATAAGTATTATATATATACTTTTTATTACTAATTTAACTTTCTCTAAGTATTTGTAGAACGAAATAAGTTATGAAAGGAAATTTGAATGAATTGAAATTAATACGCTGTAATGAAATAACTTACAATTGCAACAGATATCGTTTTTTTATTACTGTTATGTACTAATTCCTTAAAAATACTTGGTTGGATAACGGTTTATGTGTATAAACGTTATACAAAATTATTTTAATTGCGTGTAATCAATTTATCTCTTTTACAGATTCATCTAGGTTATAGAGTCATTTTGAATTTGATATGAAATTGACAATTGGGCCATTTGATATAATTTACACGAACATGTATACTTATATATATATATATATATATATATAAGTGTGTGTGTATGTGTGTGTGCGTGACTATTTGTAGAGTTTTGTAATTATATTTGTATATAAATAGATATTAAATATTTTTGTGCACAGTTCTAAAAATATCTGATTTATTGTCGTATATTATAAAAAGACAAGTACTTAAATTATAAATACATTTTATTTACAAAAGAAAAACATTTTATTTGGAATGAAAGATTATATATATATTCTTTTTATTATTAAATCAATATATGACAAGCTTAAGTTATTTTGTATTATTAACTATGGATAACATAAAATGAGTCATAGTCTTGCTTTAAACAATTTAACATAATATATATATATATATATATATACATAAATGTTACAGATTTCTTTGAATTATATACAACAGAAAGGACAAAAATGTATTAGTATATTTCAGCATTAAATTATTTCTATTTTGAATTACTAACAATGTAGTTATTAAGCAGTAAGGTTAAAGTTGTAAATATAAAATATGTTTAATATTTTATTTCACATTTAATTCCAAAAATATTATATATATATATATATATATATATATTGTAATTTTCTTAATTCTAACAATATTACATATACAATATATATTGGATTTTGCAATCTACTGGAATTGTTCATATTTGTATAAACCTAAACTGCATTCAAAGTTCACTAAGTATAAGACAAATTAAATCGTAAAGCTTGTTTTAAATAAAGCGTTTCTAATTTTATTAGTAAAATTAGAGTATATTGTGAGAAATTAAATAGAAAAAAGTCATCGAATCAAATATCGTGTAATTTTCTTATATATGTTTACATTTGAGACAGATTCTGTGAAGACTTGTACTATTAAGAATAAATTATTGCGAAGATTGACCTATTAAATTGATAAACACGGGGTTAGTTCGAACTATCATAACATATATGCTTTGAAATTGGTCATGTGGCCTATAAAACCCCACAACAATGATCTAAATTGAATGTTTTAGTTTAATCTGACACGTTTCCGAAACTATATTGTGTTAGAGAGCGTATAAAAACTAAGCTTACATTAAACAGTCGATCGGATTTGTAACCTATTGAGAAAGTGAAATATTTTGATAAATAGAATACTTATGAATAAGTGAATAGGTATAAAGTAAATTGTAAGTTTCTTTCTTACTCTGTTCATGAAATAAAAATGTTCCTATACTGACATAAGAGTGATGAATAAAGACTCTTTTAATCTTGTGAATAATTTGCTCAATTGTTCAAGATTAACAAAATACACCAAACAGTTAAATCAGTGTCTGTTTCAGAAAAATTATGGCGAAATTTGTAGGTTGCGTTATTTATTTTTAAAACACAGCGAAATTATAAATGCAATGAAATATTGTGCAAACCTCCACTATGATCGATTCTCCGGAATTTATACATTTCATTTTAATGAAATTATAGTTCTTTAATGTTACACTAAAAATCTAACATTTTATATATAAAAAAAATTATAAATTGCTGATTTCACGAGCGAAAACAAATTCAAAACTAAATTTTAATCTGAATTAATGAGGTCTAACACACTGAAGATATTTCAAATTCTTAAATGTATTTGAAATAAAATTATTAAAAAGTTAGAAGTAAAATTAATCAGTTGAATGTTTTTTCATGGAACAGTTGTCGATATTCATTTAATTAAAACGAGATCGATTAACTTTTGGCTATAAATAATACAAGTTAAAACTGTAAGGGAAAAGAACTTCAAATAAATTTCAATTTAGGAGAAATAAATTTTACGACTCTGGAAAGTAATCCATTACTATCAACGTTTTATGATTTGATATTTGTAACATTGTAGTGTAAATAACGTTTTAAGAGACGGATTAAATATTAATTCAATGTTATATATATATATATATATATATATATATATATATATCAAACTATATGTTAGCAAAAAAAGCATAACAAACTTTTTTGTTTGAAGTTTTTGTATATTTTTAGATTTATCAAAGGCAAGAATTATAAAAAAAATTGCAAACAGTACAATCAAAATATTTTATGCGATTATTTTTGTAATATATATATATATATATATATATATATACATATATATGTATACATATATATATATATATATATATATATATATATATATATAAAACATAGCATTATATGTATTAGCATGTAATAGCATTATAAGTTATTTGATTGGTTTATGATTATTATTAATTATATTTTTTTCAATTCTAATGAAATTAAAAAAAATTTTTCGCCTAACGTATATTATTACCTTTTATTTTTTGTACTCCACCATATAGTTTGTTCTGTTCTGGCGTTAAATTTATGTTTAGATGTAGCAATACACAGTCAGAGCACGATAGTTGGCCTATAAATTGTACCAACATTATTAAAATTAACAGAATTTCAAATTAAAGGAGAACAAAAATTTATCAAGATATTTTTCTTATATATAGATTTTATTTTTTTCGAGTTTCGATTGAACAGTTTTGAACAGAAACTAATAAATGTTGACTTGTGTGTGATATTGAATTGAAACTAAGAAAAGAAAAAAAGTTTTGAATATAATTTTTCAAATACTGTATTAATTTTTCAACGCAATTACCATCATTGTTAACGCATTTCTTCAATGGATCACAAGATTCTTTATTTTGCTAGTGAAGTGATCTACTGTTTTTCCATCTATTCAATCCTTCATGTCAGCAAACTTTAAATTGAGTCTTGGTCAAACTGTACTTCACAGTGATACTCCAAGACCACATACTTCAGAATTCACCCAAGAAGCAAGATTGATTCTATTGGTTATATTTTCTATTTTGTTCATAAATAATAACCGGATGTGGTTATTTTGACTTATCATTAAAGGAATCTGATAAACTAAATTTAGAATATACGTGATATCATCAAAAAATGGAAATCCACAATGTAAGATAACTTTCACTGTGAACTAATTACTGTTTACAGTTTTTGTATATATATTTATATATATATATATATCAGATAAAATTAATATATATATATATATATATATATATATATATATATAATATTCACAGATACACTAGTAATTTTTTAAAGCATATAAAAAATTGCAATGATTTAATTTATATAAACATAAAAATATAATATTTATAATTAGTGTAGAGATAAAATACAATTTATACAAAATTAATTAATAATAAATATGAAACTGATAAAAAAATAATCTCCTCGTTAATTAATTTTTAAAATATACATTTAAGACGATTTTAATGATATACACATATTTTCATTTCGACTATACTATTATGAAGTATGTTTCAGAACATTTTTAAGTAAAACTTTTAAAAAAACATTTAATTTATGAAACGTTTAACTCTTTTAAAGATAATTTTATAGACAATTATTAAGATTTTGCATTTAAATTATAAAGTGGAGTAGATCTAAAGACTGAGAAGAATATATTTTCTTGTATACAAACTATGCAATTGTCGAGATTTAAGCTAACGTTTGCATATAGGATTTATTGAATAATTCAAAGATTATCCTTTATTCGTATAAAAACTTTTAACTATATTTTATGAACGAAGATCTGCAATAACATTCATTAAATTTCTACGAGGTCAGACAATTAAGTAATGCGACCGATTTTTTTCTCGGCCTGTGGTAACACTGCGAACCTGTAACTCCGCCACCGTAATACCAGATCTCTACTCTCTCGATTGAGACCTTGACCACCCTCGTACGATCATTTCTTCGCCAGCTGTTTAGTGTTTTGTAACAACGCGCGAGTAGTGCATGTCACGAAAATGGAACAGATTTCGCTCAAGAGATCGTTCAAGATTGTATCGAGCAGGTTGAAAGTGATCCTACTCTTCTCGATCGAGTTATTACTGGTGATGAAAGTTGGTTCTTTCAATATGACCCCGAAACTAAACGACAAAGCCAACAGTGGCTGTCCCCTGGAGCACCAAGGCTAAAGAAGGCGAGAATGAGCAAGTCCAAAATGAAAACCATGTTGATTTGCTTCTTCGACAGCAAAGGGGTGGTTCACAAAGAGTTCGTACCACCTGGACAAACCGTAAATCAAGTATTCTACCGTAATGTGCTCGAAAAATTACGAAAAAGGGTGCTCAGAGTGCGTCCAGAGATCGCGAAGACTTGGGTTCTGCATCACGACAATGCTCCCTGTCACAGTGCGTTCAGTGTCTCTCAGTTTTTGGCGTCTAAAGGCATCGAAACGTTACCACAACCGCCCTATTCACCGGACATGTCACCCTGCGACTTTTTCCTATTCCCCATATGAAAAAATTCGTCAAAGGTCGACATTTTGACTCCGTTGAAGATATCCAAGAATCTGTGACGAGGGTACTCGGAGAGGTCCCACAAGAAGTGTTCCAGAATTGTTACGAAAACTGGAAAACTCGCTGGAATAAGTGTATAGATGCGGGAGGGGACTACTTTGAAGGGGATCGCAGCGATATACCTTAATTTTTAAATATACTCGATTTTTGAATTGTGTCGCATTACTTAATTGTCTGACCTCGTATTCTTTTAATTATCGAATAAATTAAGTAAATTAATCAATTTTTTGTGATTACATTAATAATTGCTTCAGTATGAGCTACAGTTGAAGTGAAATATATTGCTTTAATTCAAACATAGTTTATATGTTCCAGTTTCAATTGTAATAAATATTAAATGAGTATTCAGCATACATGAAGTATACTACGTAATTTTAAAGTTTTTTTCAAATACAGTTTTTAGCACGGATTCATCGAAAATAATACCAGAATTAATTAATATTATTTATTGTCATTATAGAATAGATCCGAAAAACGTTTTAATTTTAAAAAAAAAACGTCTCAAAATAGGTTTTCATAGGAGAATGTTATGTTTTTGATAGTTTCTTAGTAAAAACATACTTTTAAAATATAAAATTAATGAACTATATACAAGAAAGACAAACAAAAAATTATAAGAATATTTATAACAAAATTTTATATGTTTTTTCTGTGCCGAGAAAAATGACAGTCCGGTAATAAAATTCAAATTTCAGGATATTTTATCTTATATTTATTATTATTTATAGTGTTTTTGATAGTTTTTAAATGTTATTTTATCTGCACGAATAAAATATATTTTACAACATTAAACCAGTATTATAAAAAGTTTATTATGTCATATGTCACTAGTTTTTTCATAAAGTTATTTGTATTTGTTATGTGTTATATTTGAGTTATAAATAAAATAAATTTTTAATCATGTTTTAATGTACAGGATTTTCCAATAAAGACGCATTTTTTCATTTGAACAGAATTTTTGCTGCAATTTCAAGTGTCTTTATTGTAAATAAAATTAGGTTAGTGCAAAAATAATTACGATTTTTACGTATCGAGTATGAAAACGCATATATCAGTTAAAAATATATTTATTAATCAAAATAAAGACAATTCGCCTGCATATATTTTTCTCAACGGAAAACAAGTTTGTTTATTCCTACAAGATAGAATTCTGGAGTCCTGGAATTAACGAATTCATCGAAAGCGCTTTGAGCTGATTTTTGAAAACCTTCTCTTGTAGGAAATTGCTGAAATGTTTAAAAAAATAATAATCTGTCGGGGACAGGTTCGGTGAATAAGATGGGTGAGGTAAAGTTTCATAATTCAGTTCATTTAATTTTTTTAAAGTCATTTGTGAGACGTGTGGTAGGGCGTTGTCATGAAGAAGAATTGGTCCTCTTCGATTGACTAATGATGACCGTAAACGATACAATTTCTCAAGAATATTTTCTTTTTCCTGACAATATTTTTCTGCTGTTATTGTTTCACCAGGTTTTAAGAAGTTGTAGTGAATGATGTCACTTGCTGATCACCAAACAGTTACCATAGTTTTTTTTCCATGAATCTTTCGTTTAAGAAACTGTTTTGGTGCTTCTCCTCGGTCTAGCTACTGTGATTAACGTTTACGATTGTTATAGAGAATCCAGTTTTCATTACATGTGACAATACGATCAAGAAAGAGATAATTTTTCTTACGAAAAAGAAGCCCAGAGCAGACTTCGTATCGCCGAATTACTTGATGTTCGTTTAGTTCATACGGTACCCATTTATCCGGCTTTTTCGTGTTTCCAATTAAGCTCAAATGTCGAACAACTGTTGAATGATCAACATTGAGTTTTTCTGCCAGCTCTCAAATTGTTTTACGTGGGTTCGCTTCAATAATGGTTCTTAAATCATTATTGTCTATTACTGAAGGATGTCCATGACGCTCTTCATTTTCAAGACTTTCGTTTCCATTGCGAAATTTTTGGAACCAGTGTTGAGCTGTACGTTCACTAATTGTCTCTTCGTCAAAACAAATTTAATATTTCGAGCAGTTTCTGTTGCTTTACGTCCTAATTTAAACTCATATAACAAAATTTCACGGATTTACTTTTTTCCTTCACTAATTGAGAGGTTATATCCAACAATACTAAAGATTGAAAACAATAAACATAAGCTGAAATCAGTGATGCTAATTTCATTATTTACAATGATGAGAATAAAAAATACCGGTAACTAGAAAAATCAGCACCAAACTTAAAATGATAAAAACCGCAATTATTTTTACATCAACCTAATAACTAAAGGTATGCCATTTATAAATGAAAAAAATAGCGTGTAAGTGACCGCCGTATTGTTTCTTACAGGTGACCATTCTTTTGTTAAAATTTTCAATAACATCTCTACATAACTGGGGCTCTATCTCGCCAATTACTCTTCGGATTTCATCTTTTAGAGCGAAATTTGTTTTAAGATTATTGGCATACATCTGTACTTTAACTGAACCCCAAATAAAGTAGTCCAATTGTGTTAAATCGCAGGATCTCGGTGGTCAATCAATGTCTCCATTTCTGGAAATAACACGACCAGGAAATTTCATCCATAATAAATCAATTGTTTCATCAGTTGGGTGTCCTTCTAACTACATATCTTCCAGATCAATATCATCCAATTTTTCCCGCAAGAAAAATGATTATCATGTTTCGGTATCTTTCTCCATTCATAGTAATCGCTTTATTAGCCCGATTCTCAAAAAAGTAAAGATCAAAACATTTTCGTTACTCCACCGGAGCAACGAACATGTGTTGGTGTTTCTTTATCTTTAACCGATCCAGTCTCTTCATATTGACTCACTAATCGAAGAATTGTTGATTCAGATTCACAAATACGTCGAGAATAACATTCAGTATTTTTTTTACAAAATCGACCATTTTCATAATACAATTGTAATATTTCAATGCGTTTTGTTGTATAGGAAGCCATAACTAAAGATGACAAAATTAAATCTTAACAAATGTTAAAAAAATAGATATGTCAGTTTGACATCTGTGAAATATAAATTCTAAAATAATTGCGTCCCTATTGAAAAACCCTTTACTTGAAGATGGTATTCGTTAATATACATAGTTTATATATATATATATATATATATATATATATATATATATATATATATATATATATATTATTTGATTTAATAATAGAAATTGTTTCTGATTTTGTGCGTATCTCATTTCTTTGTTCTTTATTGCTAAAGTTGAAACTGTAATTTTGAAATCTTTTAACCCATCTCTAAGTAGTTTGGCTATTTTCAGTAACACGTTTATACAGATCACTGATCTCTTTGGTTACATTTACAAAACTTTTCCATTTTAAACAATAAAAGAAACATTAAATGCGATGAATGGATTTTATTACTACATTCATTTCAAAGTAACATCACAATGACAATTCATTTAAACGATTTTTTTGAATCTATTCCTCTAAATCTCACTTTTAAAGACTATACCGTATTTTATATATATATATATATAAAGTATATTCGAATGTATTTAAATGATGTGTTTTTTTATCAAATTGGAGCTATGATATTTTTTATTATTTTCAATTTCTTAAAAATGATATGAAGTTTTGTGTCCTACAATACTGAATTGATTCAAATTCATAGTACGTTAATTACTATTTTAACGTATTAGTCAAATTTCAATACAAATATATATATATATATATATATATATATATATATATATATATATATATATATATATATATGTGCCGGTAATTATGACAGTGGACTAAGTCATATATTTTTTGTATTGAGATGTTTAGACTTTTGCGTTTGTGTGTAATAAAAAATATTATTCCATTATGTAACAAAATATTTTCCAAAGTACTTACTGTTATAATGTAAATCTTTTATGTCATTATGAACTTCTACGAGTATCCTGAAAAATATGTGTTTTTTTAATACTTCATATGACTTAGACTAATTTCAAAATTATTCAAACATCTTAAAAATGATCTATAACAAAAATATTTCAGTTTTATTCAAAAAAGAAAGTTATAAACAATAGTATTCACTTACATTTTGTAATTATAATCATGTAAACTTAATTTAAAATAATACTGGAGATTTCTTCTTATTCTTCAACGACGGTATCCTTTTTGTGATGTTTTGAGAGTACAAAAATATTTATGGAAAACTGACGAAATGTACAGCAACATATTCATTATATCTTTATATTTTTTCTTTATACGTGATTGGATATTCGCATAAAATGGAAACAATTGAATTTTTTCGTATATTTTCGGCCTTTGTTTTTTGGCGAAAGATCTAAAATCTGAAATTTTGTTCCAAAGATGTTTTATAAAACATCTAATAAAGGGCATCTTTTAGAAATATGATCCATTTTATTTTCAACCAATAAACAGATTCTATCTTAATATTTTTCGTTCTCTTTGTAATTTATTTCACTAGAGATTTTGTTTTCCAATTGCAATATAATTATTCGTTTGAGAGTTTTAAGTAAAGAAGTTGACTTAACTTAAGGGTTATTTACCTTGAAAATATTATAGTTTTATACAAAAATCAGATAGGTACATGCATTTTTCCAGAAAAGCAAAGTATACCGAAAAGTAAGTGACTTAGTTCACTATCAAAATAAACAAAAATAGAATTATGTTATCGACCAACTTTGCAAAGTCATTAAACGGTACATTTTTTACATTTTTTCAAAGTTTTTCTAGATTATTAAAATATAAGTAATTGTTATATAAAATAAATCATAAAATCATTTTTTCAATTTTTTGACTTAGTCCACTGTCATAATTACAGGCACATATTTATTTATATATATATATATATATATAAATAATTTGGTTTATTACAAGAAAAAATGAAATTATTTTATAAACAATGAAAAGAGATTTCAGTTTCTTTTGTAAATAAAAAATATAACACAGTATGTTGAAATGATGTTCAAAACTATTTGTATGTCTCTTAGAAACCAATAAAAAATTATGTGTGTTTTTTGTTTGCCAAAAAAACGTTAATGTAACATGTATTCAAACTGCATTCCAGTCATGCCTTTGCATCGTGAGATTCTTGTTGAAAGTGATGAAGTAACATTTTTGCAACTCATCCAAAGTTACATTATCACATACATACAATGGGCATTATTTTTTAATTCTTTCGTTACCCTTATCGAGTTATATGATCTATTGTTATGTATGTTTTTAACTATTAATAATCGATATTAAATGCAGTTGCGTATAATATTTAATTACTACCATTCAATTAAGATTGTAAATAAACAATGTATTCATTATTTTGTATAAAACATCAGTAATAGATAAGAGTGCACGGTTTAAATTGAATAGATTCAAATAATTTACGATATTTTATCAGTTAAGAAAATCTTTTCAAATTATGCTCTATATATAATAATGCAGCTTATTTATTATAATTTATTTAGATAAATAGTCTTCACATTTATTATAAATTACTACGTAACTTGAGGGAAAACCCGTTGAAATACATTAGATAAATAATTATCAATAATTATGAAATTTCAATTAATTTGATAGGTTAATTCATTTAAAATATACTAATGCGCGCAGTTATTTTAAACAATAAATAAATACTTCTAAAACAGACAAAACTATAAAAGTTATGATTTGAAAATTTAAATAGCAAAAAAATAATAGAAAACAGGCAAAACGATTGATGTTTACTTTTATAACTGAAGTTATATTTAATTCAATTTTACAATCATAATATTTCACCATGAATAATTTACTCTTAGAAATAAATTAATATAGAATACCACATTTTTTTGTTGCGAATTACTTAATAAATTAATGTTATAATATTTTTATTTTTGTTATCCACGAATTATTAATTCAATTCATGAAGAGAATCATTATCACAGAATGAAGTTCATTTTCAAAATATAATTTTGTTTTATGTAAACACACACACACACACACACACATATATATATATAAATATATATATATATATATGTTGACATTTTCATAATTCTTACAAATAGAATAGATTAATAAGAAATTATGAATATCACTGCAGTAAAGTACTTTGACAAGTAACATTAAGTTATATTTATTTTAATATAATATAAATTGAGAATTTATTTTTTAGATTTGTATTATAAATTATTCATATTACATTGAAAAGAAAATTCTATGAACCATTAATTATTGTCATATATATTAATACAAACTGAATAAGTAGATAGTAAATTTTGAGAATTAATTAATAAAAATTCGAAGAAAATTTCAATTTTATTCCTAGTCAAAAAAATTAAGATGTATTTGTTTTGCTGATTCATGTTATGTAAATATTACTTCATAGATAGTGAAATAATAGTTTTAACTAACCTGAATATTAAACAGTAAAAGAGAAGACGGTAATTAAGCAGAACAGGTTTTATGTGTATTTATTGAAAACTCTTAAGCGTTGTACTATTTTATAATATAAGAAAAAAATTAAAATGATTAATACCTAGTATTTATATACACAGTGAATGTGAGTACACGTGTATATGAACATTCCATATATATATATATATATATATATATATATATATATATATATATATATAATTATATATCAAATATAACTTAAAAGGAATACAGGGATCTTTTGATGAATTGGAAGATTACTAATAAAGTTTGATACAATGAATAATACTATAGAGAAATACATGTATGGATTTATTCATGTAATTAATGAATCATCACTTAATTTTGTTTATAGATTAATTTTCTGTAAGATTTAATAAAGTTATGAAAATTATTTTAGAGTATACTCTAGTGATATTGTAAATCTTCTAACTTTAGATATGAATTATTAGGGGAAATTAAATTTATATTGAAAATCTCTGTTTTATTTATTATAAACTGAATTTAATTTATTTTCAAAATTAAGGACAAATACATTCTAAGCATATATATATATATATATATATATATATATATATATATATATATGCGTGGATCGTTTGATAAGTTTGTTAAATTTATATGATGTGGCACCAGCCCATTCATTTGATAACAGCTATCAAGTGTCACTTTTCAAACTATCATAGGAGAAATTTCAGCCAAAAGCGACACGTTTTTCATGTTCTACAGATGTTTGAAGTGAGCATTGTAGCAGTTACCGCAAAAATGAAGAAGAACGACCAGACCTTTTTGCGTCGATTCGTCATAGTGGATGAAAATGGATCCATCACTACACACCTGAGTCTAAGCATCAGTGAACAACGACAGGTGAAAGTGTGCCGAAGAAGGCGAAGACCGTTCTGTCGGCTGGAAAGGTGATGGTCACTGTCTTTTTTTTGTGATTCCCAGGAAATGATCCTTATCGACTACTTAACGAAGGGAAAAACGACAACAGGAGCCTATTATGTAACATTACTGGACCGTTTGGAAGAAGACATGAAACCAAAACGGCCAAGATTAGCGCACAAAAGTGTGTTTTCACTAGGACCAAGCACCGTCCCACAAATCGTCGCAATGGCAAAATTGCACGAATTAGATTTCGAACTGATTCGTCATCGACCCTATTCTCCAGACTTGTGATTTCTTCCTCTTCCCAAACTTGAAAATTTGACTCAGTGGGAAGAAATTCTCGTCAATGCGTATTTTGCAGACTTTGAGGAAAAACTACTTTCCTGACGAGATGGAAAAAATTAGAAAATCGCTGGATCAAGTGTCTCGATGAAGACTATGTTGAGAAATAAAATTGATTTTTCAAAAAAAAAAACTGTTTTTAACTTGCTTTTTTATCATACTTATCAAACGATCCATTTGTATATATATATATATATATATTTAACAGCCTGGATAAAGGTCTCTTCCATGATTTTCCATTTTGTTCGATTCAGTGCCTCTCTTTTCCACAGATTCCCAAGAAAGTTTTTAATATCATTATATATATATATATATATATATATATATATATATATATATATATAATGGAACTGTTATGTAAATCTAAAATACTGCATAAGTATGAAAGATATATTTTAAATTTCCTATATAAAAATGGATTGATTATATTTGTATTAATTATAAAATACTTGATCAAAGTTTTGAAAATGAATAAATTAACCATTAATTCATATTTCTTATTATAGAATATTTTATTATATAAACATCTTATATTGTTTTATACAAGTTTTAAATAAACAAGTCGGCATCAGTAGACACAAAAAGAGAACAATTATATTTAATCACGAAAATAGTAAAATAATTACCGTGATCAGAAATGAAAAAAACAAACAAACCGGTAATCAGTGTGTGTTTTTTTTCAATTATAAAACAGTTAATAGTTCTGCAATAAATGTGTTTATAATCTTTATATAGAAGCAGTCCTGTTATAAATATAAGACAATGCACGTTTACATACACGTGCATATGACTGCATGATCTTTCTTTGGTTATCAAATTAAATCCTTAATATATGTCGAGATTACAATATTCTTGAATATATAATGTAACGTCTTTCGAATTGAACAATTTATCTCGATGAAGAATTTAATCAGTGTAAAAATAATTATAAAATGCAACTTATCTTTCGATGATATTCTCTATCGTTTATTACTAACTAATTTATATATATATATATATATATATATATATACATATATATATATATGTATATATATATACACACACACACATATATATATATATATATATATATGTTTATATATATATATATATATATATATATATATAATTAGTTAAGTTTTTTAGATTGAATATTTTTAATTAAAATGTTTTAATTTCTAACATATTAATGTTTATAGTTCTATATATATTTTTTTTTAATGCAGAGTGAAAATTACAGAAGTAAAACTAATGTTTGGAATAAAAAGTATTAATAGATCATCAACCGTTTAATAGAAATCTTGATTAAATTAGGCATCTAATAATTATTAATCACTGTTATTAATTTATAATTGAAAATATCGCTAAAACGATATTCAATATCAGATGTCTAACGAGTAAAAATATAATTTACCTTAAAACAAAGTAAAAATTTTATTTTTAATCTAAATTATTTTAACCGCACTTCCTTCGTTAGAAAATAATTAACTTGTTGAAAATCTAGTATATAATACAAGTAAATCTAATGAATATTTTATACTTGACATATTTTCTAGAAGTTATCAATTTTCGACTGAAAAGAATTAAAACTTTTTTGCATAAAGAAGTACCTTAATAATAGAATAATTAAATTATCTCTTAACTTTTGAACATTTATTTATAAAAATAAGATATTATTTTATTTGTTCCAATCGTACGTTTAATTTTATATAATATAAACCCTAGAAATGATACAATCTTCCTTCGTAACTATATTCTATTTTCAAATTTGATTAAGAATAAGAAAAACATTTTTATAAAAAAATACAAATAATTCATAATTCAACATAATAGATTACTGAGCAATTTTTTTGGTGTTTTATTCGACAGTACAAAAAGAAAATTAACTTTTAAAATAAATGCGGTCAATTTTTAAATATAAAAGCATAAAAAATCTATATGCAAATATGATAATAATGGAAAAATGGACAAATGTTCGGAGAATCAAAATCTTTTCTAAATCCAGAACAATTTAATTAACTTGATTAATTATGAATTTATAGGCAATATTTATATTTGAAGAATGTTATATAATAGACATTTTCCTAGTTATTTCATTAAATAAAAGCATTATTTCGGTGTTTTGAAAAGTTTATTAATCAATGTAAAAAAAATTTTGAATCTCATCATAGATGAAATACAATTTTTATTTCATATGGCTATAAAAATTATCTCGAAAACTGCATGTTTGGTAAATAAATGCTTTTTGTCTGTCACATTTTTCCATAAAAATTTTTTTTATTCTTTTCTATAATTTAATGATTTAAAAAATAAACATTCTTGTATTAATGGAACAAAGAAATGATGTTTGAGAATTTGGCTTGTTCTATCTACAAAGGTGTTGAATAGAACACTAAAATTTTAATGACACGTTTTTCTGTTAGTTTTGTATTTTAGAAAGATTTTGTTCAGATTTTATTTCAAACATTCTGCTAATAAACATAAAATAATACTTTTTTAGTAAAAGAAATATATTCGATATCTTACTTGATTTTTTTTAAAAAAAATACTGCAGCCTTGAATTTTGTCTTCCAAAATTTATGTTAAATATTTGAAGGAATTATTTATATACTGCAGAAATATTATAAAACAAAGAAATAAAAAATATTTTAGTTTTACTTTAATTTTTATAATTTTTAGAAGCTTGAAATGTATATGAAACCATTCTTTTCACTATATACTGAAAGGATAATAGTTGAAAAATATTAAAATTAAACAGATTTCTAAGAAAATTACATTTAAACGAAGTCAACAATATATATATATATATACATTATGTTTGGAAAACTTGAAAATGTAATTCATTACTGTTCTGTTGTAAACTGGAATCATACGAATTGTGAACCACGATAGCGGTTTAATTTTACCTGGCCACAGTTTACAGAAACGCGGTTTCACGAAATATTACCGTCTTGTTTTACTGAGAAAATATTTACACGGTAACTGGTTTTAGTTGTTGAAACGAATTCTTTGGTACCGGAAGGATATACAGTACTGTATGATTTATTAGTATACCTAATGAATACTTAGATTTTCCACTTTACTTGCCTTTGAATTCAAGTTAAAAAAAGAATAAATAATCGATGTTACTATGGAATATTATATATACAGTTATTTTACAGTTACACACATACATGCACATGGCCATACACACACATACACATGTGTATATATATATATATACACATATATATATATATATATATATATATATATATATAAGATCTGATTTTAATTTAGTGTTGCAGATTTTTTTATTATTTTTTTTTTCAGAATTGGTATTTTATTCGTCAAAAAAGAAATTTATTTTCCAATAATGCAGCTGATTCAAAATCATATTTCGAATCATAATTGATCGTGCTCTTTTTTATAAATACAGCCATATGTGTTGAGAAATAATTTCTATATATCAATATTACTTGTTATTTTTTCTAAGCATATTACATTTAAAAGTCGAGTTGTTGATTTCAGGTTTGTAATTAGAGTTTATTTTATATTATTATTTAAAAATCTATAAAGAATCTATCAGATTTTCAAAAAACAATAAATTGAGTTGATTTCGTAAGTAATTTTTTGGATTGAAATCGTTTTATTATATCGGTTTTATATTTTGGTTGAAAATATTATGTTGATATTTAAATAATAAATACTTCTTTGAAAGTTTATATTCTTAGCATAGTTTTTTTTTTCATTTCGGTATCATAGAAAAGTAACAAGAATATAATGAGCCATTTAACACAATTACTATTGCAATTATGAAACGAGATGGTATTAAAATTGTCATGCCAGTATTATTAATAGACTCATCTACGTAGTTGCCAATAATAATATGATAGTACATTTTATGAGGCACGTGTTCACAAAATTTATTTTTAACAAGCCAGTAATTTTACAAATATAATGAAAATTTTACTATTATGACAGTAGATTGTTGTTATTATAACTTTGAGGAATAAGATTATTTAACATATTTAAACATTTAACGATTGTATATAATTTCGGAAATATTTTTAACGTATACTTTTACATAAAACATTCATATTTATAAATTAAATATAATTTCGAATTTTAAATTATCATGAAAAAAAATAAGTGTATGTAACTGAGATACAGATAAATAGATGTATAAATTTCCAAGAAAAATAAAATTTGTTTCATAAAATATGATTATATGTCTTTAAATTGAAATTATTTTCATCAATCTGGGGTCCAAAGTCATATTAGTATTTTTAGTAATTTTATTGTCATTTTTCGAACTCATAAATAAAATAATACTATACATGTTTTGCAATTATATAAATTTTAACAATTTTTACTTCACAAGGAAAAAACTTGCTTCAGGTAACACAGGGTTGATCATGGATTACCTCGCAGGGCTTATTTCTTAAACCTTTGCTATAGAGAATGTAAGTTATTAACCCCTTGTGCATGAATCATGAATCTGAACAGCAGAAAACATTTTATTAGTCAATCACGAGCTAGACTTTTGCAATCTTTATATAAGTTAAGAACACATGTTTTGTGTGTCAACATTAGATACATATGGTGTAGTGACCATTTATGAAATTGTATCAGTGGTGAATTAGTTTTTATTTTTGCGAAATAGTTACCTGAAAAAAATTCAGAGGAAAAAATAAAAATTTTAAGTTGATAAAAAAACATGAAATAGAAAATAAGTTGTTAAGTGATAAAAGTATTGAAAGTGAAAAAAGAAAGAACTTTGTGAGGAGATATTGAAAACGAGTAAAACAAATAGTTAGTTCAGAGAGTTAAGAAACTGGCAATATTTCAATTGATATTTCTTTATCGGAACAAAATGACTGGCTGTGGCAAGATTGTGATAATGAACCACGAGTATGGGATAATGAAGAGGCAGCAGGAATAAACTCGGTAGACTTGCGTAGACTAGGAAAGAATGCTTCAGTTTTAGATGTATTCTACAAAGTTTTAACCAAAGATTTTTGATACCAAAGAAATGGTAACGAATAAAATTAAAAGATACCTAATTTTAAATTTAAATAGTTGTTTTGTATGTATTATTTTTTTAAAAAAAATACAAGCACAATGGGTTAAAACACTTTTAGTATTATAAAGATAAGGTTACTTCATTACGGATTTAATATTTTTTAAATGTATGTATGTAATTTTATTATTACCGAAAATAATGTTCTGTTTTTATTAATATATATATATATATATACATATATATATATATATATATATATATATATATATATATATGTACATATATATATATATATGTACATATATATGTACATATATATATATATATGTATATATATATGTATATATATGTATATATATGTATATATATCTATATATATATATATATATATATATATGTCTATATATGTATATATATATATGTATATATATATATGTATATATATATATATATGTATATATATATATGTATATATATATATATATGTATATATATATATATATATATATATATGTATATATATATATATATATATGTATATATATATATGTATATATATATATATATGTATGTATATACATATATATATACATACATATATATATATATATACATATATATATATACATATATATATATATATATATATACATATATATATACATATATATATACATATATATATACATATATATATATACATATATATATACATATATATATACATATATATATACATATATATATATACATATATATATACATATATATATACATATATACATATATATATATATATATATATGTATATATATATATACATACATATACTAAATATTAATTCACTGCAAAAAATTACATGACAATAGCTATAAATGTAACATAAGTAAATATAAACGTGTTGAAGCACGTTTGTATTACGTCACACTCCTCAGACAACCTGACGTATATAAAGGTCGAATGGAAACTTGACTGTCACATTTGTCCATGTCTATAGATTGACACTAATTGTATATTCTTATTAAAAAATTAGAGAGTAAATTTATATTGATTTGCTACACGGAAATATTTTATTTAAGTATAAGCCAATTAAATAGTTCTCTTATGAAATAATAAAATAATGAAACGGATGTATATTAGGTTGGTAAAAAAAGAATTGCGGTTTATGACCTGTAAACTCATATACATTTTTTTCTCTTTTGATTTTCCTAGCTGTTTTAAGTGGTCCACAACTATCGGATGACTAACGCTTGACTTTCGTGCAAGTTCTCGAATTGTTGTGCGTGGTTCTGATCCAATTAACTCTTTTTGTTAGTCGATATGAACGGAACAAGGAAGCCTGCGACCTTCTTCATCTTCAGGACTCTCGTCTCTAGCACGATATTTTTGGAACCACCATTGCAACGTTAGTGCCTTAACAGTATCTATACCCAAAGTATCGTTTTATTTATTGGCAATTTCTACTGCTTTACCACCCGTTTTGAACTCATACAAACAGTTTGCTCTTATTTGCTTACGTTTTATTTTGGAGGTGGAATCGAGATCTTTGTTATATAACAAAGGTTTACCAAATTATTCAAACAAAATTTCAAAAGTCACATCAAAAATAATCTCAAATTGGGAAAATATTGTAGATAACAATTCTCAATAATTCATTAAATGTCTCAATTTTCATACTGGAGTAGCTGAAAAACATCCGGATACAACATTCAATCATCTTAAATAGCCACAAACTGTCCTTTCAAGTATTGTTGATCATTCAAAGGATGGACACAGAAATTTTTCATTTTTTTACGCCTTCTTAAAATACATAGAGCTATTGCCAACAACTCTTCTGAATTCATGCGTTCGAACTGCGTAAGACGATGAAAAGAAATGATTTTCAAACGCTCATGCGGACACTATATTTGCGAGCGTTTTAAAAGCGCTAACGCTAACTCTGAACGCAACGTTTTTTTAACGCTCATGTAAATAATGGCTAACTTTTGTGCAATCTCTCGAATTGTTATGCCTAGTTCTGATTCAATTAACGCCTTCATTTGATCGTTTTGAACCGAAGAAGGACGCACGTGATCTTCATCTTCAAACCTCTTGTCCCCAGCACGAAATTTTTGGAACCACCATTGTATCGTACGTTCCTTAACAGTATCCACACCAAAAACATCGTTTAGTTTACGAGTGATTTCTCCTGCTTTACCACCCGTTTTGAGTTCATAAAAATAATCTTTTATTTGCTTTTTCCCATCTTTCATTCAATAGCACAATTCTAAACATAATTAATAATAAATTCAATGTCGACGTTACCAATACAGACCGAAAATGCACTTTAAAATGATAATAACATAAACACGATTATACGACACTTTCATTGAAAAAATTAAGGCTAGAAGTCAGAAAACAAAAATCGTAATTATTTTCTTACCAACCTTATATATATATTATATATATATATATATATATATATATATATATATTTATATATATATATATATATATATATATTTATATATATATTTATATTGGAATTGTTAGTATTGAGTTTTAAGAAGAATTTATGTCGAAATCCGCCATTAATATCAGAGACATTTCAAAAATGAAACATGAATACATCGTCTTTAATATTAAAATATTCGCGCATGAAAAATAATGAGTCTATTTGATATTTCAATTATAAATTAACCAGTCGTCAAGCTGTCATAAGCTCTAATGTCGCAATGCTATTCGAGAAATTACCTCTTTGAACGAGAAATGGTATATGAACTAGTTTACTGCCTTTGTAAATTCTGTTTAATTGTTCAAGTTAAACAATCAAAACATTTTCGAACGTAAATTCAGCCATATTCAGAGAGTCTTGCACTCAGTATGATGCATTTATTGTCGATTTACATTATGTAGATTTATTTAGAATGCTATTTTCACCTATAAACTAATCGTTTGATGATTCTCCTACAAATTTGTAATATTAATTTTGTTCATTTGTGTTTGTATTTTTTTGGCTCAATAATTTTGCCATATATTAAAATGAAATTATATTTAATGCTTGAAATAATCGAATTATCAATAAAAAAATGTATCTTTTATAAATCTAGAGTCTATATAATTTTGATCATTTTTGTTACTCGTCGATTGACACTATTTATTTGTTCTTGTTCATGAAAAAATATTGACAATAAGTTAAAACTGAAAGTGTTATAAAAAGTCTATTGGGAAGGTAGTGAAATAATAAAAAAAGTATAACTAATTATGCAGCGTTTTTTATTCGAACAAGGTATCCATACATTAAAAACGAATTCACACTACATTGTAAGTTTCATAAATTAATTAGAACGGTGAATTTAATTATTATATCATTTCAATTTCTATTCTAATTTCAAGGCACATTTGCAGTAACTTTTGAAGTTATGTGTACAACAATAATTTGGTATATTATGAAAAAATGTTTATTAAATTTTCTAGACTAAATCATATGTTAGATAAGTTTATGTGAAACATCTTTTTTAAATAAAGTAAACTATGATAACATCTTTTTAGTTATAGAAAATCCTCTCTAGGATAAATGCATTTATTTTTGAACATATTTCCATTGTAAAGTAAATCATATTGTGTTTCACTTCAACGAAGACCATCACTTGTGTGATGGTTACATAGCTTTAAACCATATAACGATGGTACAAGAAAAGGTGATAAGGTTAAAATGTAAATAAATGAACCAATCGTGAACATTTGAAGAGAAAATGATAAAAACTGGTACACGATATGAGCACTAATATTTTTACTTTAATAAATTAGCTAATTGAAAAGTTAAAATTAATATTTCTTTTTAATATAAACAAATGCCTATATAGATGTGTATATATATACGAGGTCAGACAATTAAGTAATGCGACAAAATTCAAAAATCGAGTATATTTAAAAATTAAGGTACATCGCTGCGATCTCCTTCAAAGTAGTCCCCTCCCGCATCTATACACTTATTCCAGCGAGTTTTTCAGTTTTCGTAACAATTCTGGAACACTTCATGTGGGACCTCTCCGAGTACCCTCGTCACAGATTCTTGGATATCTTCAACGGAGTCAAAATGTCGACCTTTGACGAATTTTTTCATATGGGGGAATAGGAAAAAGTCGCAGGGTGACATGTCCGGTGAATAGGGCGGTTGTGGTAACGTTGCGATGCCTTTAGACGCCAAAAACTGAGAGACACTGAACGCACTGTGACAGGGAGCATTGTCGTGATGCAGAACCCAAGTCTTCGCGATCTCTGGACGCACTCTGAGCACCCTTTTTCGTAATTTTTCGAGCACATTGCGGTAGAATACTTGATTTACGGTTTGTTCAGGTGGTACGAACTCTTTGTGAACCACCCCTTTGCTGTCGAAGAAGCAAATCAACATGGTTTTCACTTTGGACTTGCTCATTCTCGCCTTCTTTGGCCTTGGTGCTCCAGGGGACAGCCACTGTTGGCTTTGTCGTTTAGTTTCGGGGTCATATTGAAAGAACCAACTTTCATCACCAGTAATAACTCGATCGAGAAGAGTAGGATCACTTTCAACCTGCTCGAGACAATCTTGAGCGATGTTCATTCGGTGGGCTTCGTGACATGAACTACTCGCGCGTTGTTACAAAACACTAAACAGCTGGCGAAGAAATGATCGTACGAGGGTGGTCAAGGTCTCAATCGAGAGAGTAGGGATCTGCTATTACGGTGGCGGAGTTACAGGTTCGCAGTGTTACCACAAGCCGAGAAAAAATCGGTCGCATTACTTAATTGTCTGACCTCGTATGTTATTGGTTAGTAACCGTTTTCTCCTTCTGAAGATAGTCGATTAAGAGAATTCTATTAGCATTCTAGAAAACTGACGCCTTCACGTATATAGCCAAATGAATCATCTTTTCCTACTGCGGAGCCGTTTCACCTCGTTTAGTTCACTGATTTGATTGGTGGGTAATGGTGAATCCAAGTGTAATGCATGATCATAAAACGTCTCATGAAATCTTCTGGATTCTTCTTAAATAGTTCCAAGAAATCGGATGATGTTTGCGTATGAATTCATTTTTGATGTGCAGTGAACAAACGTGGCATCCATCTCGCTGAAGTTTTTTCATATGCAATTTATTATGCAAAATGAAATGCGTTCACTCAGTTAAGATATCTATTACCTATACCATTTCGTTCACTCAAACAAAACTTGTCAGACAAAACCATATCGTGGACTTTATCGATGATTTCTAGCGTGTCAGCTATTCTCGGATCTCCAGAGCATGGTGTATCTTCCATGCTGATTCTGTCGCGTTTAAATTCATTCATACAAAGTTGTACGGTTTTGTAAAGAGACAAGATTCATCCAGTGTAGGAAATATCCTCTCATGGATTTATTTCGCTGTTTTCCTTTCTAAAAAAAGAACTGAATCACACCTTCAATTCCGATTTTATGCATTTTCACTTTCGCGCAAAACGCTTGTATTAAAATAATCGTCAAATTAAGAATTAATGTCGAAATGACTTGCAACATCATATACGTCATTAAAAGGGATGGAACTATATGAAAAAATATACAGCTGTCCCCCTCTTTCTAAGAGAGTACACGAACCATTTTACTCTTCAAACCGCCCATGCATATAAATACATGCATACATATATATATATATATATATATATATATATATATATATATATATAATTGTACAGAGTATGTATTTGAGAGTATATATATATATATATATATATATATATACATATAAGAGTATATGGTAATGATCATTAGTATGTATTTATGACTTAAAATAGTACGTTATAAATTGAAAGTTAATTCTTGTCTTATTACACAATTAATACTATTGGTGGAAATAAAAACACATACTTATCGTACTTCATGAAATATAATTTCAAATATTGAATGAAATCTTATAACGTAATAATTCATGTTACAATGCAGTGATTGTTACTTTTATATACTTATATTTTGTAAACGATAATCTATGATTATTTTTAGAATATTGTAAGTACAGATACCATACCCAGCTTAATTTTGAATAAAAATGGTGAGTTATTCTTTTTAAAAATTATTAAACTTTTTTTCTATATGTTTTATCTATAAAATAATTCAGTTAAGAACGAGTTATAAATATTTTCATTTCTTTCAAGAGATAAATTAAAATTTTGTTTTTTAAAATCGCGATATTTAATCACGTAACGATCAGTTCCATTTATATCGTGCATAAATATAATCTTTTTATTTAGCAGATAATTGGTCAAATCAGTCTAATTATGTATAGATCAAAAAGAGCAGTGTTATAGTTTATTCAAAAATTTTTGAGTATAAAATTTATTTTATGTGATTTACTATGAGAAATATAATTTCATTCCACTATAGATATGAAAAAAAACATCTCTTTAATAAATCCAAAATCGAGTTTGAAAATTGGTCAAGAGATTAAACTGATCTCAAATTGACTTAGAGGGAAACAACCAAATACGAGTATACTATTTAATTGCCATTATTTTAACAAAATAAATATACAAAATAAATTGTGATATATTGTTACCTATTTATAATAATATTTAATTGTTAACTATTTTAAAAATATTTATTAAACAATAAAAATATTTATTTTGATATTAAGACTTGTTATATATAAAGTATAAAATAAAAATATAAAACATATAATTTCTTAGTATTTTTTCTGAAAAAAAAAATATATAAGAAATACTGTATTGTAACATTTATTATTATGTTTATAAAATGAATTTAACTCTAACAATCATTATTAAGTGATAACTGTAGAGAAAATAGGAGTTTAAAATATGGAACGTTACTTTAAAGATAAAAAATAGTATAGTGAAAGAATGGAATTTATATATCATGCTACAGAAATCAAGTATTTTGATATCTATTTTTATACAATTTTTATTATAATTTTATTTAATTGCAATTAAATTATAAAGAAAGTAATGGACATGCTTTAAATTCGTGCATTACAAGAACTAAAACGTTACAAAAAAATTGTATGTGATGCAAAAACATATATTTTCTAAAATGTTTAGTCAAAAAATGAAATCACATATTGTATGCTTTTACTTCAAATAAGATATATATATATATATATATATATATATATATATATATATATATATACAGTATTTTAAAATTATATTTTCCGTATTTTATTAAAAAAATATGGTATATAGAAGGAAGCAGTTATTATAATATTTATAAATTGAATATATCAGATCGTTTATTTTTTAAAAAAAATACATTTTAAGCTAGAACTGTCATTATATATAATTTGCATTCTAAATACACATTTAA